>OX459199.1:22434710-23034710 GCA_949775195.1 Diarsia dahlii
CCGGCACTCTAGAACAAACGCATCCTTTATGAGTAGGTACTGAAATGCGTTTTTCTTAGTATTTTATTTCGTGGTGATCTTCAAATAATTATTATTGACATAGGTAGTAATGTAGTAATTCCTTACTACACGTATTGACGTCGCGATTTTAGATAAAGAAAATGAATATTTTTTAAAGATTGCAACATTTGCATCTTACTTTCCCGTCTTTGACACATGAAATGTCACTTTTCTTTTTCGCGCGTAACGACATCGCAAGAAAAAAGTTCTTTCTCGTCCAAATATTCGCATAAAAATAAGTTTACGTTATATATATCGAAATAACAAAATACTGAGTGTCAGGAAGTGTAATAAGTGCATCTTTAGTGAAAATTGTAAACCTGAGACGCAGAAATCGGAGCAAATACCTACAGACAACGCTCGCACAGGATTGAACTTGGATGTAACCCTTGTAGCCCTACCATTAGGCGTAATAATGCCTGGCTATAACTGACCTCCGGATACGTGATATCTACAGTGCTTATTCAAGCGATACGATGGTCATTAACACTGTCTATCACATAAGTGCCGCAAGCTTCATAAAGTTTTTCCAGTGGGTGCGAGACACCCCAGTTACATATATTTCCTATGTACTAGCTGGAACTTGAACTATCAGTGCGTGACACCAGATGTCCTTGGCAATGTCATTGGACTATGCTTACACTGAAAATACCTATAGGTACTCGGCATAGCAGGTGAGTTCCATTTCCAGCATAATTATACGCTATGTTATTTGCTACATAGCAGACTGTCAGTGCGTAGCACGAGATGCTCTTGGCAAAGTCATTAGACAATGCTAACACTGAAGATACCCATAATCGGCATAACTGGTGAGTTCTATTTCCACGTAAATTTGAAGCATATATATACGCTATGTTATTTGCTACACAGCAAATACTGTACTGTAAATACTTAAAATCGACATAACTGGTGAGTTCCATTTACATGTGTTGTTTGTGTGCAAAGAGCAATCATCAATCTCTTGCCCTTATCCCAGTTCATTTGAGGTTGGCGCGGCATGTCATCTTCTTCCATACTTCTCTATTACTCAAATGATTCCAACGAAAAAATTACCACCCAGAAGTATACTATGCTTTACATGAAAACATAATTATATTCCATGTTACTAGCTGCATATCAAACTATCAGTGTGTGATACAAGATGCCTTTAGCTAAGTCATCGGACAATGCTAACACTAAAAATACCACCGCATGCGTAGACATCACAGTGGAACCCTATTGCCTGACTTCGGTCTGCAAAATTTATAAATATGTTCTTTAATCTATGAGCATAATGGTTGCGAGACAACCTTGCTTATCAAATGTGCATTATAGTCTTGCTAACGCAAATACTTGCAGTGAATGGGGGACCATACTCTGACACCTGGACTGGCTGACACACATTTGTCATAATCACACATGCTTTAGTACGAGATACTCTCAGCATGTTATGGTCACATTAAGTGAAATCTTCTTCACAGCAAATCTTCACCGAGTATGATATTATGGAAGCATCATTGGTTCTAGATCAAAGTTACATATGCACATAACTAACCAAATGCAAACAATACTTAACGGATAACCGTTTATTTTCTGAATAAATTCAATAAAACATGGTGGTCAATACATAAGCACTGTAATGTCCCAATACTAAAAAAAAAAAAAAAAAAAAAAAAACCGTTTAAAAACTATTAGTATTGAGAGGGAAAAGGTCTATAGACTGACAATGTCTTAACGGCCTGTTAATGTACAAATGACTTTATCAACCAACCCCCTTTTAGTTCCAAATCGAATTATTTCCTCTCTGAAACCCCACCCCCTTTTAGGAAAAGATAATATTACCTTTATATTGTATAGGCCCAATCTGAAAGAACATCCCCAAAAGTAACTCATTGCTATACCTACCAATATATTTTTTTCTCCTTTTACCATGATCCTTATTTTGGTGGTAAGAATGATTTCTGAAATTTTGTCCACCTATTTTAATGGACCCTTTATGGGTACAATATTAAATTAATCACATTGGGATTTAAAGTGTTAAGAATAAGAATAAGAAATTTTATTTGCTAAAACTTGTGATTACATAATAGAATAAAATAAAATACATTCATTCAAGATAATAAATGCATGTTGATCATTTATTTATGCCTAAGAATATTTTCAGAGAAAATCACTCAAACCTAACCTAATAATAACAGATAACTTGTCCTCTCTGAATTAGTCATCATAGACACGCAAAACACTCATGTGTTGTAATAAGCATGTAACCCGCATTAAATAATATTTAATACCTGAGGAGATGGGTAGATCATGGGATTCACAACAGACTAAAGAAGAATTTTAAATTCTTATTCTTACTATCTGGACATTGGGTTTCTTTACTACTTTTCTACGGTAGTATGAGTAAGTAGAAGTACTAAAGTGAAACAACATAACATAAAACAAGGGGGGGGGGGTGCATGGGAGTGCGAAGGGATTGTGGTTAGATCACCAAGACATCAGGTGCCATACATTTAATTTTCCGGAGCTTTTATTCATAACATTATTAAGTCATGGAGAACTCAAATAGGCAATATGTGGGGGAAACTTAGTAAGTTTTCCTATGTTCTTTATAATTATGCTGAGTAAGATTATAAATAAAACCGCACTGCTGGTGGCTTAACAAGGTTTGGTTGTCTTTACTGTGCAGTATAGACTTACATTTGGGGCAATACTTTCATAGGTATTACTAAGATAAGTATTTCATGAGCCTGTATTGGAACTCATGCAAAATAAAATTCACAAAATCATGTCAACAGCATTTTAAAAATATCAACAGTAGACACTGTACATTTATGAAAAATGTAGTCTTGCCAAAAATAATATGCATATAAATAAACTTGTTTAAAGCCTACGTTGTTCAGATAAACTGAAAACACAAAAGTGTAAATTTTGCAATCACCCAGATTGTACACTAAAATATCTACACAAACCAAAGATAGTGAAAGCCTCAATAAATTAAAAACTGACTCTCACTATTATCATTAGACAAAGTTTGCTACTAATTTATTACTCTGTTATTGAAAACTGTTATAATATTGACATTTTATTTGTCCAGTTGTTGGTCTTCTGCCTAATTGACCTATGCGTTGCAAGCACCGCTGAGAATGAGTTATATTCCTGGATTATGCAAAGTACTATTGGGGTTTTTTCCATCAGGAATTCCTCAGTACACCACACAGCCACAGAGCCTGAATTTGTGCTCAGCTAATAATAATAATAATAATAATATTCCACAACTATCACACAACGCCATCTAGTCCCAAGCTAAGCAGAGCTTGTGTTATGGGTACTAGACAACTGATAAACATACTTATATATTTCTAAATACATACATATTATAGATAAATTACACCCAGACACAGAACAAATGATCGTGCTCATCACACAAACATTTGTCCTGGGTGGGAATCGAACCCACGACCTCCGGCATAGCAGTTAGGGTCACTAACCACTAGACCAACAGGCCAGTCTAGGCACTAGGCTCGCCCCCTGTTACATGGGACATAAGATGAATTCTATTTACCTATACATTGACATTTTTACTTACATTGGCAAAACTTTGACATTTGATGCCATGTAATTTTAATATTTTGTGAACCAGATTATATTGTTATGATTTGATTTCATTTTTTGAAGCAATTTAATCTTACGTACCTATTTGAAGAAACATTATGGGTGCTAAATGGCAAGAACTTAGATAGTTTCTGAATTTTGTATATTGCACCACATTTGAATCCGATAGAATCTATCAAAAGTGTTCAATCTCATTTCAGGGGGATATTAAAGAGCAAAGTTTAAAAAATTAACCCATTGGAGTAATGATACAGTTGTTAGGAATATGAACCACCAATATTTTAAAGTTTCTTATATTTCGAGTGGGTTTTCTGAACCCCATAACTAACTTCTCACTGTACAACAACACAAACAGCAGATCAAATCAGAACTGTCAACACATAGTTGATTTATAATTATTATTTTATTACAGTTACCAAATTCAACAAACATTATATATACCCTTATGGTTATAATACTAAAGCAATAATATACCTAAAGTAAGGAAGTCATAAGTATGTAAGCGTTATATCACCAAAGAGTGACATAGTAGGCCTATAATGGTAACCATTGTAACTTGCTTGTACTATTAAGGGTTTAAACAGCAGTTTGGTTCTATTCTATAAGATAAAAAGAGCATTTAAGCCTTATAGTTTAGCTCTTTAAAACGCTTACACGACCATACAAATTGACAAATGTTGCATTGAAAAAAAAAAAAAATACTAAAGACGACCTAACAGGTACTTATTTATCTAATAAGCACTAATAATGCGTCAAAATAAGTTTTACAGTACAAGTACTGTAACAGTATCGAAAATACTATTACTATTATAAGGCCAATCGGCACTGTAAAAGTACCTTACACAACCACTATGTAACCTTTTAACTTCTTAAAAGTTCTCTCAACGTTGTTATGGGGTTAGTTCTGTAAAACACAACAACTCTTCTAGAGTAATAAATAAAAAAATAAAAAATAAAATAATAATAATAATTTAAAAATTATTAAAATAGCACAACTCTTTTAGAATACTAAATAGGACTATCGGTGGAGCTGCTACATAACATAATAGCTCTCGCGAGTTTGTGTTACTGCTATGAGACAAGCGGCGATCTAAATTCGTTTTCGGTGAAAATATGGCTAATATTTTCTGCCATGATAGCACATTGACAACACGGTAGGAACCAATGTGTACTATAGCAGCCATAATCGGGACAAGTTTTAATTTATTTTCATTTCATTAATTTAAATTTAATTAAAACATAAAAAATTATGAAGGCGCACTGTCAAATTTGAAATCAGCATAATGATTTAATTGATACAAATTCTTCCGCAAGTGCAAGTTATGACAGAGTAACGGTCCATGATTTTTTTTTTGTGTTTTATTCTTTTCAACGCAAATGGTATGTTAAACAACAATGGGAAATGACATAAACATAAGTTACCGATATTGTTCTCACAAGGAACACTCACGACAAGTGTGATAAAACATATCACTGGAATCGTTTATAGTGCAAAATACAAACATATTTGGTTAATTTTATAGTACAAGTCACCATGAGAGCCTATTTGGGGTTTTGTAAACGTTTACAACACCACTATAATGCAAAGCATGAACACTAATGAGTACGCTAATACATTCTCATGACTTTTATAAGTAGTACCGTTTGTTACTAGGGTAATTATCACAAAGTGTCATCCAGAATTATTTGTATTTTAATTACTTAATTAATTATTGCAGCAAACTCTAAACATCTACCTATGTCAATAATAATTATTTGAAGATCACCACGAAATAAAATTGGGAATCAAACGAGCTTACCTGTTAAGCGAAGTCTTGATTCTAATTTTATGAGTGGTGATCTGAAAAATAATTATTACCCACCCACCACTACTAACAACCCCAAAGCTGCAATAATTAGTCTACCTAATTCAATGTTAACCTTTTCAGGACAACAAAGCGAATGTAAGCATTTGGAACTACTCTGTATAGGAAACAGAGTTTGTTCCTAATGATAAGATCTCTAAAATAAGTGACATTTCATGTGTCAAAGACGGGAAAGTAAGATGCAAATGTTGCAATCTTTAAAAAATATTCATTTTCTTTATCTAAAATCGCGACGTCAATACGTGTAGTAAGGAATTACTACATTACTACCTATGTCAATAATAATTATTTTTCAGATCACCACTCATAAAATTAGAATCAAGACTTCGCTTAACAGGTAAGCTCGTTTGATTCCCAATTTTTTTTACCATCGTCCTTATTTTGGTGGTCTGAATGATTTCTGAAATTTTGTCCACCTATTTTAATGGGACCTTATATACCTCTATAGTTGGAAAAAGGTTAGGCAGATGATGATTAAAATTATGATGAATGGGTAATGAACACATCACATCTTCAGGAAATCTCACCAATAGATCGCGTGCATCTATGTACATTAAATCGTTTTCACAAAGACAACATTCTTTTGACATTTAATGGGTTACCGTAAAAGTTATTTGATCCCATGTAAACATAACAAAACAAATTACAGATTTGGCTACTTAAATTCACTTTTCCGCCTCAATTTCCGCCGTCATTTCCCTTAAATAAAATATCAGATTTCCGCTTCCTTAATACATCCGTTCGTGAGCGAATATTCGTACAAAGTAAAAACACATTTAACATTTATTTGCAAGTTACATAAGTGCCTAAAAGTATTCCTGATTACTGTGTGTGCAGTGTATGTAGATTTTACGAACGAACTTTATAAGAGGTATGCGGGCAAGCTAGCACAAATAAAGTGTCGAGTTTATTGTTGCTACGAGTATGTGGAGCGTTTGGATGGGCTATTCCACTTGCTTATAGTACTGGAGTAAAATTCTTTTGTGATTTTTTTATGGGCAAGCGTTTTTGTTGATGCGGTTTATAGGTTTTTGGGTTATGACTTGTAGGTTAGGTATGCTTTCAATTTAATGTGTTTGTAAGATTTACAAAGTTACGACGTTGCCACGTGTATGAATTTGAATTTGGTTTAAAATGTCAGACGAAGTACGACTTAGTGGTTAATTTTGATCTGCATGAACTACTTTTCAAATATCATGCTGATGTTAAATACTTAGTTTCAGAATGTTTGTTTATGTTAGTAGGTGGTGATTGTACTCTTGAGAATATTTTAGAAGAAACTCTATACAAATCCATTTTTGTCGTTATTTTAAGAAAACTCGAAGGCTTATGTAAAATATGTCAGCAAGTTACATAAATCTTATTACACCAATACAATAGTCACGGTGACCCTAAACGCGGCACCGCCCGCATCCAGAATGTAGGTAACAGAGAGACGCTTAGCGGTTTGAAAGCTCTTCAAAGATTCCTTCGTTTACGGAAGAAATATAGTTATTTACTACACATGCTCTACTTTTCAAGAGATGCGACTAGAATTCTTGGAAAAGTTCGTTTAAAGTGCCTTTCAAGTACCTTAGGATGAGATGTGGAGTATTTATCTTTGAGATCTTGGTTCCAAGGATAATCTACTTTATATAACCTACTGGTCTAAAGGTAAACAAATTTATATATATATGTGGGATTCTTCGAACGTTTCACTCATTCTGATGTTAATAACTTCTTTGATAAATGAACAGTAGTTTAATATGCAAGTGTTAGGCCAAAGTTGAAATATAATCAAACGCACTCGAACAAAACTTCCGTTATTGCTTTCAAACCTCAAAACTATTCACTTCACACAAAGTCCACTTAAAACTCACACTTTGCTAAATAACTTATACCCAAATTGAATGTACCCACATTATAGCTCACTGGCCATTACCCCGACCACTGAGATACGTTAAAATGTAGTAAAACCTGCAACTTTGTCACCGACACTAAAACTCGGGCACTTTTCAACGTGTTGCTTCGGCTTAATCTGATCTAGTGTCTTAAATTCTGGTTGTTTGAGGTTACATTTAAATGTTTTGACGTTTCAAGTGCTCTGCTTGCTAGTGTTTCGGATTGCTTCGGAGTAAAGTTGGGTAGTTTAAAGTGTTTGCAGTTTTGAGGGCACATTTACAGCTTTGTGGAGTTATTGTGTGTGCAGGGAAAGCCTGCTAATTTATATAGTTGAAACTAGTTAATGGAGATCAATGTATCAACTCTTTTTTTTAATGTTTTGTAAGTACTCATGCCCTGAAGGAACATATGAAGGGAAGCCTTCCCCTAACATTAAAAAGAAAACTCGTTGACATGTGCATCCTGCCCGTCCTAACCTACGGTGCACAAAGTTGGTCACTTACTGAACAACAGAAAGCCAAACTCAAGATTTGCCAGCGAGCAATGGAGCGCAGCATAATAGGTGTTAGGCGATCAGATCGCATTAGAAACACCACCCTGCGCTCCATAACTCAAATAGCTGATGTTGGGGAAAAAACAGCCAGGCCGAAGTGGGAGTGGGCAGGCCACGTAGCACGGATGCACCCGGAGAGATGGGCAAGGATCCTCACTCACTGGACGCCTGAGGAAGGACGGCGCCGTCGGGGTCGACCGCGGCGAAGGTGGCGTGACGATCTGATCATGTTTGCGGGATTAAAATGGCCAGAGATCGCACATGATAGAGAGGTGTGGAAAGAGTAAGGGGAGGCCTTTGCACAGCAGTGGGACACAATGTTGCTATAAAAAAAAAAAGTACTCACGTTTATCCTTCACCCACACAAGGCCAGCGTGGTGGATAACGGCCCACTCTTTCTCAAATAGAGGGTCTGTGTCCCAGCACTGCCTACATTACAGGCTAGTCAAGCATTGATGTTACTACTTCAGAAAATAACATCCTAAAGATGACAGAGCATTATTCTTATTCAACATCCACAAGACGTTTCATCCATTGGCGGATGAATATGTTAGCTGTAATCAATCTAAGGCACAATAAACTCGACATCCACACATTCTGGATGAGTCGTCCATTTTGTAACAGAGCGGTTTATTCTTACATTTATGGAGGTTCTAGCCAAATGGATTGATTCTCTCTCTCGCATTGATTCCATGAGCCGTGTCGAGTGTCTTATGTAAGTACTATACGTATGTGTAACGGACGGCCCGTGATTGGTATTTATTTATGTGTAGTCACGTTTTCTTCGGAGATTACGTAAAAAGGCAGGACTATAAATAGGAGCTGTCAGTTCGATAAAAATGTTAATCTTTGTTGTTTTGTAATTGTTGGTAATTGTTTTTGCTCTAAATCGCTTTTAGCCGCAAATCACCTGATGTAAAGCGATGATGCGGACTAGGGTGGAGCACGTTTACCCAGAAGAAAACGGTTCTCTCAAACTTTGAAGAGATCTATTTATAATGATCTTGAAACATCATCATCGTCCTGCCCTTATCCCACGTCATTTGGGGTCGGCACAACACGTTTTTTCCTTCCACTCTGCCCTGTCAGTCGTCACGTTATCATTTATTCCTTTTTCCTTCATATCACTCCTCACACACTCCATCCATCTTTTCTTTGGTCTTCCTCTCCCTCTCCATCAATCCACATATTTATATTCATAACTCTTTTAATCACATGCGATTCATCCCTCCTCATCACATGCCCATACCACGACAGTCGATTCCCTTTTAACTTTTCTGTAATTGGCGCAACTTTTAAACTTCCTCTGATATAATCGTTCCTCACTTTATCCATTCTAGTCACATCACACATCCATCTCAACATTCTCATCTCCGCAACATGCAACCTTTTTTCATCCATCTTCTTCACAGCCCAACATTCCGATCCATACAGTACGACAGGCCTAATCACGGACTTGTATATTTTCCCCTTTAACTTGAGGGGCATCCGCACAGAAAGAGACAAACAGAGGAGGCAGTAATAATTATTAAACTATTATTGATTTCTTTAAATGTTTCCTAATTGAACTTGTCTAGGTTTTGTATAATGTTCAGAATTTTATTCAAAACTATATCAAACAGTTATTTTATTAACTACACTAGCTGATGCCCGCGGCTTCACCCGCGTGGATGTCGTTCAAATTATATACTAAAACCTTCCTCTTAAATCACTCTATCTATTAAAAAAAACCGCATCAAAATCCGTTGCGTTGTTTTAAAGATTTAAGCATACAGATAAACAAACAGACAAAAATAACGACTTTGTTTTATGCTATGTATAAGGATTATAATTTTACCGAACAAATGTACCGCACATAACTTGATAAGGTTATTCCAAGTAACATAAGTGACATGAAAGCACATAAGATTTATATCTAGTAGAAACGGGTCTGAATAAGTGATGGCCTGTTTGCTGGCTTGAGGTCCCTAGGGACAACAAACGGTTTGTCTGTAAATTAGATTTGGTTTGCCTAGCTCTAGGTGTTGTTGCCCGACCTTGGGACTAAAATAAAAGATTCTTGGGAATTTTCGTCATTTTTTGGATGATCTTGTATCAAAGTTTGACTTGAATAAATGGTCGATCTAGAGATTGTTTATCGTGCTTTGGTAGGGTTTGGTTTAGTAAGTTTTAATATTGTCTAGTTTATTACCTTCAACTAAGATTTTATTCAATTCGATATTCAACTTAGAGACAGGATTAAATCTCGTTTTCCCCAACTTAAACGACATTCAAATATTATACCCAAACAAAAGTGCTCTTGACTTTTCAACGCTAAGCTCAGCGCCTATTGTTGGAATTCCAACTGTGCGTTAATAATTAGGCTCTAGCTATTTACAGGCTTACTGTTAAGTGCTAGAATAAACGAGCACAAGTTCTAACTAGAATTTATTCAGTAACTGAAAAGTAGCAATGACAAACGGGTAGTTTACTAACCGCAGCCGCTGACAGAGAAGTTAACACAACTTTAAAGTTTGCAGTCAAGAAAAGTGCCATGTTTTTACTAGAGCTTGAGTCACTAAACTCACCACAGAGTAGTCGAACTTAACCAACTTAAATTCAGGCCTGTCACTGTTCTTTTACCTCTGACAGCTGCAAACCAACCTCAACATTATTGTTATTTGTTTAAAGATAATTTTGCTTTCATAGTGATGCAAAATGACATCTGCCGAGCCTTTTACCAACAATGTTGGAATTGGCTTTCAGTCTGACCAAAAGAAGCCAAATACGCCGCGGCATTTTACATGGGGCAACTGCTGCCGATCTGACCTTCACAAACCCGATAGTATTGGATAATATTATATCTGTTTTTTTTTGGAGTGGTGGTTAATCATCACATTAATAATCCTTCCCGCTTTTGGGTAGAGCGAAAGGGAGTGTCAGTCAAAGTCAAAGTCAAAAATATTTATTTCAAGTAGGCCAGTAACAGGCACTTTTGAATAGTCGAATTAAACTAACTGCGGCACTCAGAGATATCCAACGATTGCTCAAGCCGCCACCCAGCAAAGGCCTGACATAGTTTTGTATGACAAAACTGCCAAAAACCCTTACCAAGCGACGGCCCAAACAACCACTGAAGCTCTCCGAGTGCGGCAGTAAACTACTGAACTACTGAAGCTAAATAAACTAAGCTACAGACCCAGTCACAAGGCATAATAACTCGTGAGTGTTCTGTAGTTGCCAATTCCAAAGCGTTGGTCTCATGAGAAGAATGGCAAGAAACTTCATGGACACTCTTTTAAAATCGTTTGGGTTTACGATATGTTCAAGGTACAAACATAATCTTGGTATAATACACACATTCAGACTTCTACTGACTAAAAACCACCCATATTCTTTCTTAGCCCTTTATGTCAAGGCCTCGGTATCTCTTGCGAACAACCCGCAGCCCCCAAAGAAATATGACATCCCTTGGTATGACTAGTTGTCAGACTTTCAGGTCACTGAGAAAGATAGTCGAGAAAACCTCCCGCGCTGTAATTATTTACCCTAGATGAAGTTAGGACTAAAATATCTTTGGAAGTAAGTATACGAAAAGTTCCCGTCAATAACAGAACAGTGTAAAGGAGTGAATTCACTTCGTTCCTTGTTTTTATCACAAAGTGAATTATCAGACGAACTCTGAGTAAGTGTTCTCAGAGCTCAGCGAAATCCTTTGCTTTTGATTTTACGCTTGATTTCACTTTAATAGAAAATACTTTGACTTAATAGAAAACTAGTCGTCGGTGTGTGTGTTTTCATTTAATTATTTTGTTTACTTGAAGTTTATAGTCTTGTGTACCTACTAATGAAGTTTTTTTTGTTTGTTTCAGGTTGGTTGGTTTAACTTTTGATTCAATAATTGTGGTAAGTTGTAAATAAAACAACTTTATTTTGTACATAAAATCATGTTCTGTTAACCGGTAGGTACTCTTTCTCTTAAAACCGTTGAGAGATCTATACTTGGCATTGCCCTCCTTGCCTGGCCTCTCACATTCAGAAATTGGTACCAGTTGCTTGATCGTGGTGGTTTTGGTGCTAAAAATAAGTCAAATAGAAAGAAAGAAAGAAAAAATGTTTACCACCGAAAAAAAATCACCTAATCATTCAAACAAACACAATACAATCCACTTTACAAGCCACACTAACAAACCCCTAGCTAACAAAATAGGAACGCACTTATCTGTACAAAACATCGTACTTATTAATCCTCGTCATACAATATTGGTCCTGACAGTCGACCCTCAGATTCCATTGTTTGAGAAGCTAACGCTAATGGGACACTCGATATGTTTGCCCGATGCGTTACTAGCTGATCTGATACGATTAATAATAAACAGGGAAGAAGGTGCCTCAGTGGATGGGGATAATCCTAATGTTGGAGAAGGAAGAAGGAATGTTGATGAAGGATTTTGTTTTGGGCGTGTCGTTTGGGATGGTGTTGTGTCTAATGATTGTGATAATTTGAAAAATAAACTTATAAGGATAAGCTAAGCTCGCCCGTCGGGGCTGTGGATATCGAAAGGTTACCGCGGCTCCGACACAAGGGCGAAGAAGAAGGAACATGGGTTTGGTTTTTAGTCAGTAGAAGTCTGACACTCCCCTTCGCTCTGCCCAAGAGCGGGCGGGGTTATTCGATGATTTTCCACCCACCAAAAAAAAAAAAAAGGATAAGCTAAGCTTATAAGGACATGATTGTAAACGCACAACCATGTCCTTATATGCTTAGCGAAAACGGGAATATTTTTCCCATCCCCTGCTGCGATCGGGGACTTTTTTCCTGTTCGTTGCCAATGTTAGTGAAGCCGTAGGTGACAACTGGGAATTGACAAAATAAACCACAACTAGTCTTGTAAAGTGTTATTGTATTAGTGTTAGTGTCAGGGCTGAGATCAGATGAGTAGTCGTTCCACGTAAAATACTGGTATTCAACTGCTTTCGGTAAAAGTTGGTGAGAACTTAGTTGAGAGAAAGCTAGACAGATGATGATCTGCTTAGAGCAATATTATCACTATACCCTTTAATTGGTGAGAAAAAACGAAAGAGATTTTATTTATTTATGTATAAATACACAAAATACAAAAAAAGGATAAAAACATAAAAAAGTAGAAAAGCACAAAGTTACTGCTTATTTCAAGAAATTTCTTTCAGCAGACCTGCGAGAGAAAAGTTGGTTTATATCAGTCATTGTCGGTAACAGTTTCATAATTGCAAACTTTAAGTCGCCTGTCCAAAATATCGTTACTTTTGTAGGACCTTCATAAAATTCAATCTGTTTGGCATAGCATCGGATAACCTACTCATAGGATAAAACAGTTCAAGTTTTTGCCATGGCTCCAACAATAACGACCTTTGTATCCCTTCCCAAAAAAGGTCTTTCTTCATACCATTCAATCCATCTCGGAATCAAATCGTTCCACGGTGATCCTCAGAAATTTAGCCAAGCGTTCGTAAAACACAATATTGAGCCGCAAAAACGATGAAAAGCAAAAGTTTCCTCCCTTCCCCCACAAAGTAGGGGGAGCAAGCCAAATGACGCGTGAACCGCGCTCCCTGATCGACCACTAAACGATGACGTATAAAGTTTTTTTGGCTTTCACTATTCCAACGAGGTGACTCAAATTGGGTATAGTCTGCCAAAGTTTTTGAATGATCATCGGTTTTCGTTGTGCTTGGTTTTGTTTTGTTTTCAACTGTTGACAGGTGTTTATTGTTTTGTTTTGGTGGAGATGGAGGTCTCGATTGATTAGCTGAAAAATATAAAAATATATTAGTACTGAATCTTATAAGTGTTTATTCACACTCACTTGTATATTGGGCATTTTATCCATGTTTTTGTTAGGTTTCCAGTTTTTATGTTTCAATATTTTTCGGAACCAGTTAGAAACGGCAGAGAGAGAACTAGAATTAAATATGGACTTGGGATTAAATTAAAGAGTATCGACTTAATTGAAATACAATTTCACTCTATGTATAATTATCGATTACAGTGAAACCAACGCAATCTCCAATAGGTATGAGGTCACAAATGAGGGGACAAGCAATTTTGATATTAAAAAGAAAGATAAAAAACATGCTTGCTGCCGTGCGTACATGAACCGTTCTGTGAACGTGGATGAATCAAAACAAAAGGTAGCACGTGACATGAGTCTGTATACCCTCATGGGAAAACAGCGTGAGTTTTAGTATATGTATTACGTGAAGGGTTCTTAAAAAAAAATCACTTGTAACACTAGATTCAGTGACGTCAGCAAATACATCGGGGTCGACAAATACCCTTGTAATGTTCATCGGGGGTTGACTATGCCCCACGTAATGCGAGTTCAAGACGAGTCGTCAATCGATTCTATTCGTGATGCGGCAATTTAAAATAATCGATTACAACTAGAAGAGCCGCAGGCCAAATAATGCAACTTTAAGATCTATAAATGTTTTTCGATGTAAATAATGATCGTGCCTTCTTGTTGAGTTTTATCGTGCTTTTATCTAATCAAAACTAGACTTGGCTGATTATTTATTTTTTATATTTCTTCTTCTTTTTCTTGTGGCATTATAAGTACGTATGATTTGAGTTGATGCCGCCTACGGGCCTCTGACTTGGCATTACGTGCCGTCAAAAAATATCTTTAAGGCATACTGATTTCCCGTCGGGGCTGTGTATCGAAAGGTTACCGCGGCTCCGACACAAGGGCGAAGAAGAAGGAACATGGGTTTGGTTTTTAGTCAGTAGAAGTCTGACACTCCCCTTCGCTCTGCCCAAGAGCGGGGGGGGGTTATTCGATGATTTTCCACCCACCAAAAAAAAAAAAAAAAAAAGGCATACTGATTTCCACACGATGTTTTCTTTCACCGAAGAAAGTGATGATTATACGAAACGTACACACATCGGATAAATCTGACATGTGTGTCTTCGGTTTTAGCTTGACACTTATGACTTGGCTATCCGACGGTCACACCATACCTATAGTAGGCAATCACTGCAATGCTGCTGTATACTGTTTCGTTATTTTAAATGTAGGGGTTAATGAATATTATAAAAGAAAATCTTATAAAGGAAATTCTCATTTTTAAGTGTGTGCTACGGTATTAAATTTTTTATGCTGCTCTCGAAATCAGCATATGAATTTAATAGTTACCTGCTGTCGAAAAAAATTTTGCTAAAAAAGTCGTCTCTATCGATGGACAGAATAATCTATGCATGGATCCTTTGATATTTTTACAGCGGATGTCCTCCCTTTTTATTTTAGGTTCCAGTTTCGAAGCTCGCCAGCCATTCCATATTTATAAGCTCCATAGTCAGTATGAAGTTATATTTTCATGCATATTTTTTACACACTCTCGATTTTAGTTTTTATTTACTTGTATTTAGTCTAAAATATGACTGACAACTGCCTCGTTGGGCCAATGGTTGGAAGCACGACTACTCGTATACGCTTATCTCTACTCTAAGTAAAATTTCTACAAATAGTAATTGTAATACCCTTTATGAATTGAATATCCAGGGCTTAAATAAAAGCAGTTTAATGAGTATCCAACTGATAAGTCTTATCCCAAATACATACATATTATGCGAGGCGACTACCTATCATATCTTCTTAACCTAACTGCTGAGAAGTCTTGCTCATGCCTTGATAAAACAGACGACAAAAAATGAAAATAATCTCAGAGGTAAATAATCTAGCTCTTTTAAGGTCCGAACATAACGTTGATTAACTTACATGAGGACTTTGCAGATTGGTGTCTGAGATGGTCTCTTAAAAAAACAACACAGATTTGAGTGTGCTTGTCCAGTCAGTGCAAGCATTTGTCAGTTATCGTGTGAATCGAGTTATAACTAAACGTCAATATCGTATGCCCCGTTGTCTTCATTTGCACGCGTTACTGGCATGAAACAATAACTTGCTATACCGATGGAACTGATTCCTGCCCAATGAAACGTTATATTCTGCTAAATGTAGTCCATTGTTGGTTCCTCGAACACTAATGTATTAACAATACTCAAAATTGTATAACTGAAAAATATGATAAATACTGAGAATCTGATAATGGTAAGTGGTTTTGTTCATATGTATGGAATCCTGTATTAGTTATTGTTACAATTTCCTCTGTAACGATTTTTTATTTATTTTACTGAGAAATGATATTTTCTTACCTTAATATGTGCGGAAATCGAAAGGGAATGATGATTCATTGCAGTTTTTTAATCTATTTCATTCATCTTCTTGCTGAATTTGTTTAGTAACAGCTAACTTAAAGTCAAGGTTGGTTCGTGGAACCTAGTTTCGACGCAATGCCTCATCATCGTCAGCCTATAACGTTCCCATTGCTGGGACACAGGTCTCCTCTCCGTGAGAAGGCTTGGGCTTTAATCTACCACGAGTTATTCCGGTCTGATCCCCCAAACCGATCCACTGCCACGCAGGCCCAGTGCGGGTTGGTAAATGTGTTTTAGATATTAATTTGTCTGGTTTTCCTCAAGTTTTACCGTGGGTCTGAAACTGGGTTCAGCATGCTCTAGTTAATGACAGCATGATGATTCTTAACTAACATGGGATTTTTAAATATAAATTTGGCGTTATACCAGTGTAACTGCTATACGCTTCTGCCTACACCTTCGGGAAATACAAGCATGACAATCCCCATAGCTTGTCGCGACTTCACCTAACTATGTCAGACTTCTACTCAGTGTACATTGTGGCTCACTTTCCACCCGGAAAAGCATGGCTACTTCACTGCTACAGTATTTTGATCCACGTCAGTGATTCCTGTTTGTTTTTCAGCGCAATATGGTATTTCGAATACAGTTTTATTTCGCATGCGATTTTTACGGTTTTTTTTTTATTTATTTTTCTGGTTGAAGTTCATACGAATGAAATATTATGTTCCCCACGAAGCGTTCGTGTACTCTACCAGTACACGAATGTAACGAAAAAATATTCTCTACAGAATGATTTTGTGAGATTGTTCGTGTTTCTGTTTGATGTTTTTTGTGTTTACTTTATTATTTGCAAGTAGACTGGTCGTTTAAGGTTACTGTATAATATTACATGTAAACGTAGGCAGATGGTGACCAAGAGACACATTATTTTGTAAGGATTTGAAATTATCAAATGTTCATCCCGCTCTGGGCAGAGCAGAAGGAAGTTTCAGACTCTCACTGACAAAAACATATCTGTGTTCCTCCTAAACCCCTTTGAGGTTAAGGGAAAGCTCTTTCGAAGTAATTCCGTAACCCTGGCAGCAAGAGATACATACAATGACCTTATTGTTGATGTTCTTTACAAAGGACAGCAGCATGTGTACTTACTTGGAACAGGCGTGTGTTTACGATAAGATATGTGCAGTATGACTGTGTAGATTGTGTAGGTATATTAGAGCCGTAACAGGACGCGTTTCTGCCTACTTCTATGGGAAAAAGGCGTGATCATATAGCGTTTGTGTCATCATCATCATCTCCCTGCCCTTATCCCATTCTATTTGGGGTCGGCGCAACACGTTCTCTTTTTCCATTCTTCCCAGTTTGACGTCACGGTGACGTTTATTCATTTCTCTTTCAAGCGAAATATGTGAAACCTTTTATATTTAAGGCCATATTATTGTAGCATATTTCATGCAAATAAAGAATCTTGAATCTTATAATCCATCCATCTTTTCTTCTCTTCATCCATCCTTCTTCTCCCTCTCCACCCATCTTTTTTAAAGCTTCGTGTATATTTGAAATAATATTATGTTACGATATATTTTCCTTAAAGAAGGTACCTACCCGCTTACTAGCCTTCAAATCTTCCACCTGAAAACCTTGTTAGTCCCAAAATACCTAGTAAATCTTTATCCCTACAGCGTTAAAATTCCCCAAATAATTTTAATCTGAGCGGGTCCCGTTTGACCTACCCCTATGCGTCTGTAACCCATAACGTAGCCTAAAGCTATTACGTACCTGCCCTTTTCAATAGGTTTTCTTTATCTCCGGGGTTGTTCAGGCCTGTTATACCCGGTTACCCGGTTTTAGGGAGCAGCCATTACTCAGTTAATAACTCATTGATCCCCCTTGAGTTATGGGCAAAGGAGACGCTTTGGAGAATATTCCCCATTATGTTAGGAAGGCGGGAATTAATTGCCGCAATTGTGTTTATTTAATTGATTGTTGTACTAAGTTTGTTGTTTTTCTTTGATTTATTGTGTGTTCGTTTATAAATAATATGACGTAATGTTGTGGTTGTAATAGTGAGAAAGAAAACGCTTCGATATTTTGTTGGTCCTATATTCATAGAACGGAGTGTTTCCGTAACATACTCACCATTCAAATCCTCTTAACAATACTCGTATAACAATATTTGTTGCGTAATTTCCACTGTAAAACATAACATAACATTACGCCTTGTAAACCCCGAAGGCTTAGGCAGAAACGTACCTTATAGCACACCAAAATTTTGCCAGTTATGTTTTGCCAGTTTCATGTAATAGGGGGCAAGCTTATTGCCATCAATTGGGCACAAAAACAGACTCCGAGTCTGCAATTAAGATATTCCTGATGACACTTCGCCCTACCCGGGAAAACGAAGCGATAGATTATAAAAACGAAATGCTAAATAACGCAAGCATCGAACTCATTCAACATAAAGGAATGAAACAACCCGAACTAGTCCATTGACACGCAAGATACTTTTTATTCGGAAATCGAATCTGTGTCCCAAGGGACGCCTATTCTCAATTTAA
Source organism: Diarsia dahlii (assembly GCA_949775195.1). Lineage (NCBI taxonomy): Eukaryota > Metazoa > Arthropoda > Insecta > Lepidoptera > Noctuidae > Diarsia > Diarsia dahlii. The sequence goes on from OX459199.1 coordinate 22,453,398, forward strand.
CACGGGCGAAGGCTGCGAGAATAGTTGGCGGCAGTGTTATACGGAAAATAATATCACGCTTGTATTCCCCTGAGGGTTAAGCAGAGGTGTGAGTATACGGTATACTATTGCTATAGTTATGTTAATGTCCTATGTATGAAAGAGGGAGACTATTGTCAGTAATCGTGAACTAATCTAGACTCTGGGCTAATACTGTGAGCTGCGGGTTTTCGAAAGAGACACCGCGGCCACAACACAAAGGGCTAAGAAAGAATATGGGTGGTTTTTAGTCAGTAGAAGTCTGACAAAACCCTACCGCTCTGCCCAGAGGAGGAGTCATTTTGATGATATCCCACCCGCCCCCCAAAAAAAAGGCTAATATTGTGAAAATGTCTAATGGAAAGAAAATGAACAAAAACGAATCCAGGAAAACAGTCACATTTGCGATCACTACTACTCATCATCTGCCTAGCCTTTTCCCAACTATGTTGGGGTCGGCTTCCAGTCTTACCGGATACAGCTGAATAACAGTACTTTACATGGAGTGACTGCCCATCTGACCTCCACAACCCGGTTTACGGGATCACTACTACTAAATAAAGAACATGCAGTAAGTAGTATTACTAACCAGCTAGAAATCGCGTAATATATTTTAAGAATTACACGAATATTATATTGTAAGCAGAATAGTTTACTATCCTATTAAACTGTACCCAGAAATTGTATAAACAAATAATTCCCGAAGTAGTTTGATTGGATTAACGTTTATTTATATAACAATAACAACTAGAAATAACATTGGTGTCAAAACTAAGTTGTTACAATCAAATGCTTGATTGGGGATCCGACAAATATAATTGGATTAACGCCAACTATGAATATTGGTGTTCACTTACGTAGAACTTACGTTTCATTTAACTTTAACGATCTTTTCAACCTTTGTCAATGCACATTTCTTAGAAACATTTATGCTTTTTTCATGTGAACTTCTTTCTATGTAATTCTAAGAACATGTATCGATTAAAAGTAGAAATACGTTACCTACAGTGTTTTCCTAAAGTCGGTGCCAATTTGTAGTTGCACTTTTTTTTCAATTCTTACTAGCAACCACGGAGTCTTGAATTGTGCGCGGTTGATGGCGATAGGCTGCCCTATTACATAGGAGATTTTATATTTTTTATATTTATTTAAAAAATACAATTTCTTACATTTAAACAAAGCACACAAATAGACCTCTGGGGTCTGTCCTAGCATGCCATGACCTGAGATTTTATCAACGCGCTATTGACAGTTAGGTTATAAAGTTAAAATAGAATTTATGTAATATTCTTTCAGCTTACGCTTAACGTTCTTATTATTCATTGAGTCTCTGATTTCTACAGGTATTTGGTTTAGTAAGTTCGGTATTGTAAAGGAAGCGGTGCGCCTGCCATAAAAGTTATTTTTACGTGGCACTTGAAATGACTTTGATTTAGCTTGATAAACTGCTGAAATAATTGGCGAAATGCGGGTGAACTATTATGATACATCTCTGTTTCTCTTCAGGAGTGATGTTATGCTTTGGTTGCATTTTAATACTAAGATCGAAATTTTTATTTTTAATTTGACAATTAAGGTTTGACCCTTTAACAACAGATGAATGTGTTAGTCAGTAATTATACCTGAATAAAGTTTGATAGCGGCTCATCAGATACTTTCAAAAGAGACTAAACATCTACCTGGCCTATACAGTAAACATATAAACTGCGTATGTTTATTTCTTCCCATGGCACGGGGCTTGTAAATAAACAGTTAATCCACGGCATCCCGGAGAGGCGTGCGCATCGTTTGCGTGCGTCTGAACCAGCCATTACGCCGGGAACACCGCTTGCCTCCCGACCACGAACTGGACGCTCAAGCCGGTACGCGTAGATAGAAAGATTGATTTATTTACCTGAAATATGGATATTACAGAATTTATAATGCTCTAGCACTTTGCCCGCGACTTTTTTTGCGTGTAAATTATCCATCTATTGGTGAAAACAGTATGAAAATCGCTGTAGTAGTTTTTCAGTTTATCGCGAACAGACAGACGTGGCGGAGGACTTTGTTATATAATATGTAGTGATAGTGATACACAATAGGTCTTCTTATCCGCGTATTGCTGCTACAGGGACTGCGTAGAAAACAAATAGAAGCAATGTAACGAGTCCCATGCAACTCACGCGAGAGAAACAAGTGACGAGCGCTCGTCTCGCTTCACGCAAATTGTACTGCAAGTCACATCGTCCGAGGACGTGAGCGGGGGACACACGCCGGTTACCCGGAATACTACTGTTTAGATATTAAAGTCTTATTTCAACTGGAATGTTCGTGTTTTCTGGAAATGTCTAAACATGTTGCAGCTTTACGAATAATTTAGTTTACTGACGGTTGTGGTGGGTCTGTCGGAAAATTTTGGCAAATGTACGTACAATCGTACAATCCTGTACTGTGTGTGGGATTTGTTTTAGAAGGAACTATGGAATTCGGGGATAACGATGCTGTGGTATTTCCTAGGTTTAATTATCATGATAGAAGTCTGCGATGAAACAGCTAAATGCAGTCTGCGTTTTGCGCACTTTTTCTATTTAAAACCATGGAAATGCAAATAGGGTCAAAGCCGTATTTTCTTTTAGTGAAATCAGAGATGACGTCACCAATTAACTGAGAATTTAATTGTTGAATGTTTACTCAAATTATTATAACAAAAGAAAACTATAACAATAACATAATTCACGCTCTCGCTTGGAAGTTGGATCAAGGGGCTTGATTCAGAAGGCAGTACGTCTGTACGTGGCGTGCATTGTCAAGAGGTTCCCATTGCCGGAGGGTTATTATTATTATTAAGCCTTTATTGTTGAATAACTAAACTACAATATAATAATATAACATAAAAACTTAAATCTAACACATCGGGTTTTCCGGTTTAGTGATCAGCGTGTCCGTGACACATAGGCCTCTTCCAGCTTCTTCTACTCATTTCTGTCTCTAGCTTTCCTAAAAAATAGTAGCCGGAGGGCTACTATTTTTTAAATTTTAAAACGTTTTTAAATGGTTTTGTAAGAAATATTTAAAAATGTAATTTTGTATATATAGCTAAGGCTAAGCAAAAGAAATATAATTCAATCATCATTCAAAAGTCACGTTGCGCTATCTATTATAATAATAAGAACGTTATAGTTGCTTTTCTTTGGAACAGTACATTTTTGAGATAAAAGTGGTCCGTTTCTCCTGTCAACTTTTATGCAAATCAGAATATTCGATTCAGTGGTTAAGGCATGAAAAGGTAACAAACAAACTTACTTTCCCATTTATAATATTTGTTAGAATTGCTCACCGGAAAGGGTTTAGATTTCCCAAAAGTATTAAGCGTATAGGTACCTACTGAGATCAGGTACACCTTTCTTAGAAACTGAAACGGATTGTGTGTTCAGCTATTTGTGTTTTTGAGAAGTTTGTGTCCTTAGACTTTACCTGCTCTATTTACAGAGTGGTAAACTGTTATTCGGGTTTTCCATCAGGAATACCTCAGTAGCTGCCATGGAGTTTGGATTTGTACCCGGTTGATGGCAATAGGCTCGCCCCCTATTACATAGGATTTAAGCTTAACTGGCGAACTATTTGCGGCCAATGAAGAGGAAATGTGCATCTTGTTGGAGAGATTGGAACGGACCAGCAGGGAGATGGGGCTACTCATAAACAGAGCCAAGACCAAAGTCTTGACAGTCGATCGTAGCATGTCGCTCACCATGACCAACAGACTTAACCTAGAAATCGTAAACGACTTCACATACCTAGGCTCCATTATAGCGAATAACGGGTCATGTGAAAAGGACGTTAGAAGGCGGATTGGCATGGCAAAAACTGCTATGGCCCCGCTGGACCGTGTATGGACCGACAGGAACATCTCAAGGAAGACGAAGAAGCAGCTCATTACCACCCTCGTTTTTTCCATATTTATTTATGGCGCAGAGACCTGGACGCTCAGGAAAGCTGATCGCCAGCGCATAGATGCGTTTGAGATGTGGTGCTGGAGGAAAATGCTCGGAATTCATTGGACAGAACACCGAACCACTGAATCAATCCTAACCGAGCTCAAGTTACCAATGAGACTCCACACCATATGCTTGAGAAGAAGCTTTGAGTTCTTTGGGCACATTGCCAGGAAAAGAGGCGAAAACTTAAAGAAGCTGCTGATAACGGGCAAGGTGGGCGGGAGAAGACCCAGAGGCAGAAGCCCAATGCGCTGGTCAGACCAGTTCCGCTCTGCCCTAAACACTTCCGTCTGTGATGCCTTGCATGCTGCCGAAGACAGAGTGAGCTGGCGCAAGACAGTCCGGGAGAAAGTGATCTGAAGAGGCCACGACCCTCAGCATTGAGGAAAAACGACGCAAGGAGGAGGAGGGAGGGGGCGAACTATTAAGTACACCTCTAATGGTTAATTAGTACTTAAACCTCTGCCTAACCCTTCGGGGATTAAAGACGTGATGTTCTAGTATGGTATGTTATTTACAGACAAAAAATACTTTTGTGATAAGACAACACATCATATGAATGATTCTCAGAAACTGATTGCCCACTTGTTGCATGAATTTATTTCATATTTCAAGCTACTGTTTACTTGAGACTTTTTCTAGGATATCGAGGAATGAAGCCGTAGCTATCTTATATAATTTTGTTGTTAAAAAAGTGCTGATCGTAAATGAACGCTGATTTCAGTCGTAACTTAAGACAGGCTTTGAGTATTTCTATTTTACCACTTTCACTACCAAGGTTTAAGTGAATGGTTGCCTTCAAGTTGCGTTATTTTAGATTAAAAATACACTACCTTTTTAACATAAACATGACAGCATCCGTATATTCAAGTGGAAACTATTATTCTTTGGCACAGCAAGTCAATTTGATTAACAATTCATTCCTGACAGTACAACGGCGCAAAGGCTTCATCCTGAATGCAAGCAGTAAAAACAGTTAATTTTGCGTTGTTACCAGAGTTTTTCAATAAAATATGTTTAATTAAACGATATTTCAGGAACTTTTTCAGCCATTCCGTTTCACATTCCTGGAACAATTTGAAACTGAAAATGTTTCATTTGAAACCTTTTTTTAACGCTCAACGTTTTTGCTTTGTTTTCTAAATTCCTCTGAAACGCTGTAGGCAACCGGGTGCTAATGTGGCACATCGAGTTCTACAAAAAGAGTAGGTACACACGGCTACACATCAAGCTATACATTTCCAGTATAAGCTGGTCTCGCATTGTATAGGATTTCCGTACAGTGCGAGATCAGCGTAAACTGGAAATGTATAGCTTGATGTGTAGCCGTGTGTACCATACCTGTTTATGAGTTGAGTTGAGCAGAGATACAGTACAGGTATTCTGCAGATTGCATTTCTAAAATAAACGATGCAGAAGAGTTTAGCGGGACGTATTACAAAGATATAGCGATATGTAAAGATGTGGTATAAAACATTTAACTAAACAACTTTTCCGTGAGACAACGCGAAAATCAATGGCTGTAACAATAAAAAGTAGTTTGTACTCTTAAATTTAACATGCATTGATAAACTCATTATTGTTCTTTTCCAGCATTCAAAATAAAATAAGACAAAGAAAAAAAAACCTATGATCGAAATCTTTACAACAAAAATTAAAAATCAAATCCAAAGTAACAAAACACTGAATAATTTTAAAACCGACCAGTTTACTAATAATAATAAAAACAAAACTTTAACCTCGAACCGAAAACAAACTTCTAATGATTTATTTCATAATCTTACTCCCTTTGATCTATTCTTGTTTTCAGACCTTCAATTATCTTGAAAGTATTTCAAAGCAACAGACAAACAAAATAAACTGAGTAAATAAATAGATAGAAGGTAAATAAGATACAAAGAAAACGTAAAAGAATGAAGTAGGAGTGAATGACCGAAAGGTAATTAAAGTAGACTGCTCAGAAGTTCATAAGAAAAAGAACGAGAATTAAACTTCACGACTTTGGTGTCTTAGGAAGTAAATAAACAAGTCAGTAGGTACTAAATTGCGAGCTACTTGTTGAAACGATTTAAATTCTGTGCCTGGAAAGTAGATATTAAATACGATGTGGGCGTTGACTAACAACATGAGAAAGTATTTTTGTCAGTTAGTGTAATGATAAGGGGTAGGTCAATGGTCAATGAATGAATTCAATAGGCTGCATCCTCATTGTTGCCTATTGAATTAATTCATGTACCCACCTGCCACTTAACTATCCTTAATTATTATAATCTAATTTTCGTCTATCAATTATATCTAAGGATAAAATGTTTTATTAGATTTGTTCTAAGTAATAATACGAAGGATCTATTTTACAATGCCCGAATTGCCGAATTTACTTTACCGAAAAAATAATAAAAATAAACAGAATTTATTGAAATATGAACTTTATGAAGGTTCAAAACAGCTTGACTGTAAAAGATTTAATAGCAAATACTGTTTTTGATACGCTGGTGGTAAAACTAAGTACAAAAACATCAGAAACAAGCCCAAGTTTTATCTTGACACATAACATTTCTAGACCCACGGAACAGAAAGAACAGTCTAGACCTATAACTTTGATGTGTCATATACAAGAAAAGAATGCCCATCAACCATTTCCGAACACAAAACAAACTAATATTACTGGCCATCTTTCGTACCAGACATCACTCATACTTCCCTAGGGACCGAAAGTTATTAAACCAACAGTAAGAAAAGGCGTCCATAAATATAGCCTACAAAATTAAGCCTGTCAACCCATTGTGTGCGATGGTTATACGCCCATGATAATGAGAACGCCATTATTGTTCTGCGGTTATTTAGCTAGGCTATGGGCTTTAATAATGATCTTGTAATGGAGATTATGGGCTGAATTAGGATGAAAGGGGTCAAAAGACTGGATGGGGTTTGAAATAACACTCATTTTCTATGATACCGTGACGTCTGACAGGAAGAATGGAAGAATTATAACGTGTTGCCTACCACAAGTAGAATGAGACAAGGGCAGAAAGATGATGCTTAGGCTTTGTTGAGTCAATGTCACAATCTTAGCATAAGCATGAGCCTAATCAGCCTCACTGCTGGTCATGGAAATCATCTCTGTGAGAGAAAGTGGTCTATAATCAGCAACGCAGGTTCTGTGCGGCGTGGTAGAAGTTGGTTTCGAATTTTTGGTGAATCAGTGGTGAATGCCTGAGTGAGCTTTTACTTACGACCAATCAGATCAAGCTAAGCTCGCTAGTCGGTGAAGAAAGGCATGGTGGAGGAACCAATTTAACCTCGAACCAAGTAGTCGGAGACATGTGATATCCATCAAGCCACACAGGGTCTGCGTGGTGGATTATTGCCCACCTCACTAAGAGGAGACCTGTGTCTCAGGACTTGACCATTTGACCAAGTTAACAAGATTCTAACTGATTTCACGACTATACCTAGAGGCATACCAACGCGTACGTACATATTGGGTTAAAATGGCAATACTGCAAAAACCGTGCCTGCACTGTTAACGAGCACTGCAGTAACCTATTTCTGCGAGTTTGTTTATGTAATAAGATGTTCCAGAAGTTTTACTTCTTGCATTTATTTACATGACTCTTGAACTCGTGTGAGGAAAGTTGAAATACATGCGGAATTTACTTCGCAAAATGTTTTAGCGTAGAAGAATCTGTTAATTAAGTGCCAGATTTTATCACTGTAAAACTAACAAGTACTATTTTCAAAGGTACAGAATCAGATTAAATTTTCCATGCAATTTAATATTTATTAAGTATTAATTCCACTGGAAAATCCTTTACTTAATTCTTCATCACAAGTTTAAGTGTGTTTCATTAAATTACTGTGGAATTCCATAACGAACAGACGCTTTTACTACAAACTGTAAAATTTCTTTAATAGATTTTCAAGCAACCTTATCGCTACAGCATTAGATTCAAGATTGATTAGGAAAAAACAGTTTCAGATAGCTTGTTGAGAGTGGCGATCGCGGACCGGAAGACGTTGTGTTGGAAGGCCTCCCACTAGGTGGACCGCTGACCTGGTGAAGGTTGCGGGGATCCACTGGATGCGAGACGCATGGGACCGGTCAATGTGGTACCATTTGGGGAGGCCTATGTCCATTAGTGGACGTCTTTCGGCTGAAATGATGATGATGATGATGAATGATGATGTGCTGCCGTCTGTACGATCTATGTAAGAGAAACAGAAACATGACAAAACCATTTTATAGGTGTTCAAATTCATTTGTTCTCCTTTCTTTTTTCTTTCTAATTTATGAGAGGTTATTATAAACTATTAATGTGGAACTTCTGGATGTTTTGCTCTGTGGTTCATTTTATAACGCTCAGTGCACGTTTGAAACACCCTGAGTATTACTACGTTTAATTCGTTCTCTGAAAGCGTTTAAAATCTGTTTTTATTTCGTTTGTGGAACCGCATTTAAATGATATTTTAAACTAATAACAGCTCTGGTTTCATTATGAAAAGTTGAGAAAAAAACCGAATAGGTACGTTCGCAATATTATTTGCAGGACTAATCATTAAACCTGAAATTCATTAATTCAGGCAACGTGCAGCCAAAACTGTTAAGTCAGAATAAACATGGAATTTTGCAAGAGTTTTCTTAATAACGAATAGATTACCTTTACGATATGATTTAAAAATAAACCCTTATTAAATTATTCTGTAAAGATAAAATATAAAAGGCTTACAGTTATATAAAAACTTTAAAAACTTGGGAATCCTGAAAAGTTGCCGAATAAAATTCCACCAGGAACACGACATAAAATCTATGACAATTATTCATCAAAAGCAAAATGTAAAATTATAGAAATACAAACGACAGCGTTTAAAATCCTTAAAAATGCGAAATAAACTCTTTGCCGTTCAATTAAAGCTTAAAATTTAAGCAAATCAGCAACAAACAATTAGTCAAGCAATTAGGTCTGGAACAAATCAATAGTTTGCTATCATCGCAATTGTTTCGCCATTGCTCGGAGCTAGTTTGTCTAATTGCGAAATGTAATCAATTGTAAATTTATCTGTTTCGTCCCGTATCCAGTCCGTGGAGCATGAATTCTATTTGTTTGGACATTAGTAACGAGTAGACAGTGAGGGTTGGCAAAAATACGCGGGGAAACGGTTTGGTTTTCTTTGGACATAAATAAAATTAGTACCGCTTTTCAATACTCTGATTTTGTTAAAAAATACAGGAATGCTTTTTATTCAGTGCGCAAACTTTGTCAAATTAAACTTAAATGAATTTCAGTATACACGTATTTTTTATTTTAATAACTCTTATTACAAAAAAATAAAGATATCGTTAACGAGAAATGTCTACTTTGAAATTGATTGATAGGGACTCACGACTATTTGGTTGATCTAGTTGTTTCTGTTGATTTCAGGTTATTTAAAATTAAGTTACGTTATAATTATCATTAAATTAAAGTTCGCTTTACTTCGTTTTATACAAAACATTTGGGCTGGAAGCCTACCCAGATTCCCGTTCAACCGGATTCAGCTGTTTTATCCAAACATAAGTTTAATTTTCTTTCAGTGATTTTCACACGTTTATGAATACTCGTTTTATATCACGCATAATTATAATATCCGCTATTCACAATTTTCACGAAATTGCAATACTTTTTGTGAAAGATCCTGCCAAGTAAGATAACTACGCAGACATGCCTTTAATCCACTATATGCGCATCAAAACTCCAAGAAGTACCTCAAGGTTACGACATAACACGGTAATCATATCACCTCACCGCTATCCAAGTCTACATAAAACCAGCTCTACTCAAAATTAGTCCCTCCCTTTCCACAAATTAAGTACCAAATCCCTTGGCGCATACTTCGCATAAAGAAGAAAGGGCAACGAAGCTACATAGCAACCCTGGCTAAAAACAGCGGTGTCGGTAAACGGGAACGTATGCCCGCATCATTTGTCAATCTCTAGTAACGGGCCGCAGCCAGCCTCCCTTTCAGATTAATTCACCTCACTTTAGTTCTGCTGTTCATTTCGGGTAACTCAAGGGGATGGGGGGAACGGGGGGGGGGGAGGAAAAATTGTGTTGACTTAAGTGTTTGTACAGTGATTGGGCGAAGTGGAGTGTGTGAAATTGATTTGTGCATCATGTGGTACAGGCGTTTTGTTAATGTATGTGTGTTTTAGTTATTAGATTTGTATGGAATTTCGAAAGACAACTGGTATCGTTTGTTTCATAAATAAAGACCCTGTTTAGTGCATTATAAATGTGCGTTGACCAAAATATGAAGTAAAGCCTAAATGATTTCTCGACACCATGAGAGTGAGTCGTAATAAAGTACTATAACCAAAATTTTCAGTAGGTATAGGATTTTGAGAATGATTATTTCTTCTTTTTTCTATGAGTTATGATTTAATTAAATTCGCCTTCAACGCAAGATTCTAGTTCCATCACTGGAACTAACTAATTCTCGTCCACTACTTATGTGGAATCCAGCTAGTTGCTACTGAACTAATTTAGTTGGTAATGTTCTCAGCGTCTAAGCTGCAGTTCGTGTAATGACATACAGACCTATTTCGTCTCAAAGAGTGAAATAAGTCTTTCTTTAATATAAAAATTGAGTGAGTGTTCACTTCTTTAAGAAAGCAGTAAGAAATATTTTAATTATGATTCTGTACCTTTAGTGAAAAGTGATATAACTCGACTTGTAGCAGTTTTGAGTTCAGCGTACAATCTTGAAGCTTGAATTTTATGTGATTTTTCTATCTAATCGGTATAACTCTATCTCATAGAGAAAGGGAAATAAGTTTCGTGTTTAATGATACAAGTGGCATTCTTGGTTAATTTTGATGATATTTTTTGTGTATACTGATATGTCTTTAGTTATATTAAATTGAACTAAAGCTTAAATTTAAACAAGTACGTGTAAAAAAGGCTATCTCGATTTATATTACTTGACACATTTAATATTAATGACACGAGTTTTGTGCGTATTAATACAATACAATTTGTATTAAGTGACACCAAACCCTACAAATATCAATTGTGAATGATGATATAACTCAAATTGTATCTCATAAGTATAAGCAGCATTAAACATCACCAACGTGTCAAGTGATACAACTAAACCTGTATCAAACTACACGTGAAATATTTTAAGTAACGCGTTTAGTTCTCAATAATATAAATTTATTTATATCGCTGTAGTATAGGATTTTTAGGATCCGAGCGATAGTGATTATTGTGTAAAGTGATCTATGCAGTGATCTAGTATCAAGCGAGAACAGCCATGATGGCGGGGGATGTAATCGCGCACAAACTGGTTCATCGGGTCTACAATCACAAAAGTTGACCTTATTTGGTTCATTCATTTCAGCCGAAAGTCCTCCACTACTGGACATAAGCCTCCCCCTCCCCTAAGTGTCGCTACATTGACCGGTCCCGTGCGTCTCGCATCCAGCGAATCCCCGAAACCTTCACCAGGTCATCGGTCCACCTAGTGGAAGGCCTTCCAATGCAACGTCTTCTGGTTCAAAGTCGCCACTCCAAAACTTTTCGGCCCCATCGGCCATCTGTTCTGCGAGCAATGTGCCCTGCCCGTCGCCACTTAAGTCTGGCAATTCTTCGGGCTACGTCAGTAACCTTGGTTTTATGCGGATGTCTTCATTTCCGATTCGATTACGCAAGGAAACTCCGAGCATAGCCCTCTTCATAGCCCTTTGTTTGACTTTATACCTTCTGATAAGGCTGATCGTGAGTGACCACGTTACGGTCCCATATGTAATCACTGGCAACACACACTGTTCATGGTGGTTGAGACACTGCGGTAAGTCGGACAAGAAGATACTACTCAGCTTCCCAAAAGCTGCCCAGCCGAGTCGAATTCGACGATTGACCTCTTTCTTAAAGTTAAACCTACCTAACTGGACAGTTTGTCCCAGGTAGTCATAATCGTCTACAACTTCGAGTGTAGAGTTAATACTCTACACTAGTAGATCTAATGATCTTGATAGGTATTTGGTTGCTGAAAATAAAACAAGCTCCATTAGATCGAAGCGTGGTCGCTCACAATGGGCCTCATCAGAAAGCTCAAAGTCACTCAAAAGGCGATAGAGAGGGCTACACTCGGAGTTTCCTTGCGGGATCGGATCAGAATTGAAGACATCCATCCGAACCAAGATTACCGACGCACCCCAAAGAATTGTCAAAATTTTGAGTTGAGCAGTGGGCAGGGCACAGTGTTTGCATAACGGGTGGCCGATGGGGCTGAAAAATTCTAGAGTGGCGACCGCGAACCGGAAGTCGTTGCGTTAAAAGACCTCCCATCACTAGTTGAACCGATGACCTATATAGTGAAGGTGGCCACCGCTGGATACGAAGCGCACGGGACCGGTCAATATGGCGACACCTGGGGTAGGCCTATGTCCAGCAGTGGACGTCTTTTGGCTGAAATGATGATAATGATGATGATAGGTACTAGGACCCACAATAGAAATTTTAGCATAATTATTTTTTATTTGTATTTAACGAATGTTACCCTCTCTAAAAGATATAAGATTACACTACAAATTATTAAACTTTCCAATAGAAATTAAATTAAACTTATATTACTTTACACCTCAGCTCATTTGATATAAATAATGATAAATCGAAATACACCACATCTTCTATTGTGTTCATTGTGTGTAAATTGATATAAGTTAGATTTTGTCATAGCACGCTAAAAAGACACGGTACCCATGAAAGCTCGATGCTTTCGAAACAAAATTAGTTCCAGTGTTTTATTATTTATAACTCTGTTACTATTAAAAAGATGTTTCAAAAATACTTGTAACATTGAACACAAGTGCATTTTATAATATGTAAAATGATATAATTGAAATGGTATCATTATACACATAGGAACTTAAATGTGGCTAATGATATAAGTCTAGTTTTTTTTAAATATCTTAAATTCTAATATTTTTTTAACAAAATCAAAACATATACGATATAATAAAAACAATTTCCAATTGATAAAAGTCAATACGTCAAAAAAATATACTGAAATAAAAAAGTTGTATCCGTTTAAAAAATGCAAAACTTATTCTCTGTTTTTCTCAAAACGAGGATTTGTGACTTGTATCACTTTTCACTAAAGGTACAGAATTTGTCATTATCCTCGCCACAGCAAATTAAGTTTTTTATAAGTTTCTCTTGGGAGAACTGTACCTGTGAGTGTTAGGTTAGTTGGTAGGGTTTTTCGACATTAAGTACATCAAACTTATAATTATAAAAAGTAACACGACACCTGTTATCCCCGAAGGGTTACGCAAATGTGTATATAAAAGTATACCCAAATCTTCACCAGTTACAATAAAGTGCCATGTCATAGAGGGCGAGTCTATTGCCATCAACCTGGCACCAACTCGGACTACGTCGTTGCTATTGATAAAACCCTATTAGCACCTTGCTCGACCGGGACCCACGGCCTAGAACTAAGGACTTCACGTACAGCAGTCGCTCTTGCGAGCACTACACAATCGAGGCAGTCAAGAAATATTATTATTATTATTTCCTTTATTTAACTTAATACTTATAAATTATATTTTTAAATATTCCTATACAATAAAATGTAAAAAAACATTTAAAAATATAAAAAATAGTAGCCCACCGGTATCGGGAACAGGGTCCAAGCTACCGGTAGTCAGGGCTCCAGAGGAAGGAACCTCCTAACAATACGAGCCGTGTCCAGGAGTACCGCTCTCTGTATCAAGCCCATGATCCAGCTGCCTAACGAGAGCCTCCTCAGATGTTGTTCGAGGCTCTTGGCAATTAAGCCATTGGCGGTAACGACTATCGGCACAATGATTGCTGAGTTCACATCCCACATGTCGACAACCTCGTGAGCTAAGTCAAGATACTTGATTTGTTTATCTGTATTATTTTTATTATTATAGCTAGCCTATGTTGTCCCACTGCTGAGCAAAGGCCTCCCTCCATTCCTTTCACCGGTCACGACTCTGTGCGACGTCGCTCCAATTCTCAAGGAAGACATCCAGTTCGTCCCGCCATCTCCTTCGTGGTCTGCCACGACCTCGTGTAACTGTTTCAGGGCACCAATCCTGAGCTTTACGGGCCCACAGCTCGTTCGGCATGCGACAGACATGTCCTGCCTAGTCCCATTTAAGTATGGCAGCCTTTTGAGCCACGTCAACAATTTGCGTTTTGGAGCGCAGTGTAGTGTTTCGAACAGAAGAAATATTAAGTAACAAAAACAATGGCTGTTCAAAAAAAATGTTCAATGTTGGATTACTGGAATTTATTGACGTATCTTAATAGTAGGCTTTTATAAATAACTTGCTAACCCATCATGTACACTTGTACCTGATGGGTTAGCAAGTTATTTATAATAAATTGCAGTAATTCAACATTGAACATTTTTTTTTTTAACAGCCATTGTTTTTGTTACTTAATATTTCTTCTGTTCGAAACACTACATTGCGCTCCAAAACGCAAAGAAAGAGAAACAGTAGTAAGTGTTAGGAATAGTGATTCCTAACACAAACTACTGTTTCTCTTTCTTTTTTTCAGCATTCAAAATCAGCTCTTTTTCAAAAACAAATCTTTTTTTCAGCTTTGTTTTTCAGCTTTGTTTATCTTAGCTTAGATGCCTTAGAAATAACTTGATGCAAATAACTTAGCGTGTAATGTTCTTAGCATCCACTTGATTTAAGGAGTCAATCTATCTCTGACTCCAAGTTATAACTCTTGTTACGTACTTACCTACCCACAGTGCACGGAGCTTTTCAGTGCTTACTTTATCTGACTATGTTGATCTGGGATAAAAAAATCCTTTAGTAAATTAAGTAATTTACAAAATGACGGAGTAATGCAAAAACAAACAAAAAATACATACAGACGAATTTAGAACCTCCTCCATTTTAGTAGTCGGCGAAAAATTCTAAAGTTATATCCAAAACACAATTTTATAGGAAAATGTTATCAATGGTAGACCCGGCCATACATTTGCGCAATAAAACACAAGATGCATCCAGTTAGGCTTTAAGCCAACCGTACCATAGTTTGGGAAAAGGCTTGGCATATAAAACCTGAACCTTCCTAAACCGAGTTCAAAATATTTCTGTGTCATAATAGCTATGGAATATAGCCATCCTTCATTGCTAAATCGTTGCCAACATCCTAAAATGAAGTCATGCGGTCAGCGAGCAACAACAATTGACAACATGCACTTAACACTATTAGTGATACATTTCAGGGGATGTCGTTATGCGCGGTAATACCCGGATTTCAATGGCCAGTGAACGGGTTAAATTGCGTGCCAGGGTTACCGGTGGGATGCCTAGCGTTTCTGAAGAGCGTCGAGGATTTTGTATTGTTATATTTCATTTATCAACTCGCAAATATTTTTGGAATGGATGTGGATGGCACGAACGCTAGTAAAAAATGTTTTGGACCTGTGAGCTTGCATTCCATACGTTTCGTAAATCATAGTCATAGTTTTTTGTAACTTTTGTGTTTTTATTGTTAGGTAAGTCCTGGTATAAGTTATAATCTTCGAAAAGAATCCCGTTTATTATTTCTCGTAAGTGGTCGTAATGGACTTTTAATTTACTTTTAAGACTTTTCACTAGGAATTAGTTCTTATTTCGTAAATATGCCATTAATTTAACTTATTTTCCTGGCTAATCTCCTAAGGAAACCAAAACTAACGCAATACGAAAAGCAATACGCAAGCTTAGAAATCCTCCACGATACGTTATCTTACTAGGTATACTAATTACTGAAAACTCCTTCGGAGAGTACAAACCCTAATGTTTTCCGTACATAACTTATAATTAATTCATACCTACTAGTTAAATATAATTATGACGAACGTGTCATTAGTAGTAACATTTATTCTGTTACCTGAAACTCTTGTCGGCTAATGAGAAAATTAGTAATGCAGCTCACGAAGCTGCTAGTAAAAATAGAAAACAATTTTAGTACTCGCATTAGGGTGGGTTTTATGCTAATTTTGTTAGAAAAAAGAAGGTTGTGGCTGTGTTAGTGAAATAATAATGGAAACCAGTGTATTTATTTTGTGTGTTTTAAAAATATTAATTCCATATTCGATTTGTTATTTCTAAAAGTAATAGTAAAGACTCATTGATTTTATCCTCAGTCTTTATTTGCGTTCCATAAACGACTAGCACATATTAATTTAGAATGTAATTACTCACTACTAGCCAACCAGCACTATCCATTAGCTAAAATTAATGCCATTTCGAAATTAAAATTGATAACGTTCCCATCACATCACATGACATAATCATTAATTCACAGTCATTTTCCTCCAGTTATTCATTATTGTCTAAATCAGACTGATCTCTATTTTAGTTGTTATGGATGTTGTCAGGTGGCTGTCACCATCAATGCTCTCAAAATCACAGTGGTCGTTGTAGTCATTGCAATAAGTTTCCTAAACAGCGAAATGGCTATAAAATATATTCCACTCATTTACCCCTCTTGACCAACGACGCAAACGAAAACAAACATTTAATTAGTACCTAAGATCGAAACCCTTAGATCTCTTCTCTTTTCCAAAATGGCTGACATAACTCAAA
Source organism: Diarsia dahlii (assembly GCA_949775195.1). Lineage (NCBI taxonomy): Eukaryota > Metazoa > Arthropoda > Insecta > Lepidoptera > Noctuidae > Diarsia > Diarsia dahlii. The sequence continues at coordinate 22,470,003 of OX459199.1, forward strand.
TACCGACCGCAACAGCCCTAGCCGGACGGTATTTTGTGCCCGCAACGGGTTATTTTAGCGGAATTTGCGACCGGTAAATGTGACGGGATTTTAGTGCAGCTATGCATGGGCATTTTCGGGTTAAACTTTGACCAAAATACCGTTATGGTGCTGTAACGGGTTTTAGAAAGCATGGGGAGCAGGAATTTTTCTTTGTGTATCTGAGTTTATGCAATGTATGGGTTTCTTTAGAAAAAAGTTTTTAAACATAAATATTTACTCGTATATTAGTTGGTGACTGCTCTACATGTAGACTGTTTTACGGTACCGGGTGGCTATTGAACCCGTCGGGGCTGTGGATTATCGAAAGGTTAACACGGCTCCGACACAAGGGCGAAGAAGGCACATGGGTTTTTAGTTTATTGGTTTTTAGTCAGTAGAAGTCTGACACTCCCCTTCGCTCTGCCCAAGAGCGGGATATTCGATGATTTTCCACCCACCAAAAAAAAAAAGGGTGGCTATTGAAAACTGCGCAAATGGCGTGCTACAACTAATGCTGCGTTCTAACTAACAAACACACTACCCTGGCAAGTGTTCATTTAACCTTATATTACGAACATTGCCGATTTGAGTTATTCCGGTCTGATCCCCTAAAACTGATACCCTAGGGGATCCGTTTTATTATAAATTATTTTCTATTCCGGTCTGATCCCCCGTAAAAGAATCGGATACCCTGACACATTTTTAGGACAGTCAGCAACAAAATATTTGTACAGGTTCTATTAGATTAAAAAAAAAGAATAGGTAGTAAAGTCCCACAAACTACCAGGAGAACAGAAGTAGGAAGGAGGTATTGGAAATTGGAATCTTCAAATCAAATCTATATTATGCCTTTTTAGTAAAGTCCCACAAACTACCATGAGAACAGAAGTAGGAAGGAGGTATTGGAAATTGGAATCTTGATGCCTTTATAGTTAAGTCCCACAAACTACCAGGAGAACAGAAGTAGGAAGGAGGTATTGGAAATTGGACTTTACTGTCCTGGTTTCCTATCTCCAACAAAAAAAAGTGCATGGTTTTAGAAAGAAATAGTATAGATTTGATTTAAAGATTCCAATACCTCCTTCCTACTTCTGTTCTCCTGGTAGTTTGTAGGATGATCGTACAATTGTAAGTTATAGAAATAAAAACTGATTATTTTTTTATTTACAACTGTTTTTCGGTTGACTGTAGTTCACTTGTACTTGTGTCAAAAAGGGGATCAGAGCGGAATGATAAATTACAGGGGATCAGAAAGGAATTAACAAAAGAAAAATATTGGCAGTGGATCGGTTTGGGGGATCAGACCGGAACAACTCGCCGATTTGGATAATAATACAAAAAAAAAAATGATCAAGTGTGTGGCTGCTTCTTTGGCCGCAAACGCGACTACTGAGCATTTGGGTGGCAATATTATGTTATTGGATTTTGGTTGATGGCAATGGGCTCTACTATTACGTACACCACTATCTAAAAATTTCGAGGGTTACAGTCGTGATGTTTTGCTAAAATAATTATTTTTCTTAGCTGAGAACAAAACGTGAAGAATTTCATGATCAGATAGAAGTGTAACGCCTAACCCCCACACAAATACTCAGCCACTCAATAAAAATGTAAAGTAACTCCACACTTCTAACCGACAGACACTTTCTATACGCTTACACGTCATAAAGTGTCTGCCACACCGTCATATGTGGAGTGTGAAGCCCCCAAAGCCGGTGCTACAGTTTTATTGTCACTCTCGGCGCGGTACATTGCGCTACGCACACTGACTTTTGACGGCCTTATAAAATTTCATACAAAAATGTATTGAAATGTGGCTAGCGTTTGATTTTTATGAGGCTGGGTGGCGGGTGTGACCTCATGGCGCGCGGTTTTGTTGTAAAATAAGGGCTGACTCTGGAAAAAAGACGTGTTGTATGCTCTATTCGTGGATGTTCAATCGTTAGTTAAAAACTAACCCGTCTGCCTTTAAAGAAAGAGTGGACAGCCATCTTCCGGCCACTCTCGTTCCATCACAGACCTCATTCATCGTTTTCCATCAGACGTAGTCGAGGTCAAGGGTAGGCACATTAACAAAAAAAATACAAGGACAAGTACCTATTAACTTTTTGCCAATTAAGTTCATAAATTGATATTTTGATATTTTTTGCATTTTTATAACGGGTAACTACTCTACTATTACTATCTGTTAACGAATTTGTCTTAACCATTTATTAGATTTTTTTCTTGTTACTGTAAATTAATGCTATCTTGTGCAAATATAATTGTAAAAGCAAAATAATCCAATAAACTTAACAAGAGTATCTCTGTAATCACTTAAAATATAGAAAAAACCACTTTAATTTCAATAGTAATAAATCCATTCCATTTCTAATGTTGTTAGATTCATTTTATTTAATTAATAATAACTGAGTCTGTCTGCTTACAATTCTCAAATATCAGATTCGAGTAAAAAAATACTAAGAGAGTATTAAAATAATATTTGTTTTAGTTGGAACTTGTTCATAAAATTACAGTTTTATTAAATTAGAGACATTATTCTCATTAGTTTTCTATTTCTATGAAACGAATGATCCTACTAATATTATAAATGCGAAAGTTTGTGAGGATGGATGGATGGATGTTTGTTCCACTATCACGCCAGAACGGCTGAACGGAGCTGTATGAAATTTGGCATAGAGATAGATTATAATCTGGAATAACACATGGGCTATATATTAGCGCTATTATAGCTTAGGGGGGTGAGCAATATTGCATTATGTGCATATTTTTCAACTGTTTGACAGCTATCTTCTGTCATACTATGAATTAAAAGCGAACGGCTATTTCAAATTAATTGACACAGATGAAAGTAGCCTAACGGTTCGGCGACCTACCTGTAAACAAGGGTATGCAAGTTCAAATCTCAGTCAGTGCCTTCTTTTTGTGTTTTTTAAAATGATGTAAGATTTCCAAAACTGTTTAAACATGTTCGCGAGTTCGATCCCCAATCGGTTTTGACTTTTTGTATTTTTTTGGTATTTGTTTTTATTTTGATGCTTTATGATTTTAAAATAATTATAAAAACAACAATAAATCTAAATACATAATAATAAATGTGTAGACGTGGATTTTCTGTACATTGAACATATTATTTAAAAAAAAAATGTTTTCAATTGGCGTGTTTTAGAAATTTTTGTCTGTAGTCTGTCGGGAGGCCTTCCAACGCAACGTCTTCCGGTTCGCGGTCGCCACTCCACAACTTTTCGGCCTATCGGCCATCCGTTCTGCGGGCAATGTGCCCATTGCCACTGAAGTTTGGCGAATCGTCGGGCTACGTCGGTAACCTTGATACTCATGCGTATATCTTCATTTCTGATTCGATCACGCAAGTGAACTCCGAGCATAGCCCTCTCCATTGCCCTTTGGGTGACTTTGAGATTTCTGATGAGGCCCATTGTGAGCGACCACTTTTCGGTCCCATATCTAATCACTGGCAGCACACACTGGTCATAGACTTTCGTCTTGAGACACTGTGGTAAGTTGGACGAGAAGATACCGCGCAACTTCCCGAACGCTGCCCAGCCGAGTAGGATTCGTCGATTGACCTCTTTCTCGAACTGGACCGTTTGTCCCAGGTAGACATAATCGTCCACAACTTCAAGTGTAGTGTCTCCGATCTTGATAAGAGTAGGTGATACGTGGACATTCAAAGTAACCTTGGTTTTGTCCATGTTCATTTTAAGACCCACTATTTCGGAAGCTCCAGTGAGGTCATCGAGCATTGATTGATTAAAAAAGAAGAACTTATCGTCATAACGAAAGATACATACATGCAACGACATCTATTACACCAAATTGGTACTAATTAATAAATGTGTTCACAAGATAACTTTTAAATCTATTTTTTCAAAAAGTTATGATAGCTAAGGTACTCTTAAATAGTCTAGATGACACTGCTTTGAGAATCGACATAGCCTATAATATAAACCTGTGTGTGTTTGCTTTCTATGCATTAAATTTTGACTTCGTCTTCGATAGATGGCGTTGTACATTTGACGAATCAAATTTTATATTTTCTGAATAAAAAATTTACGAATACACACAGTACGAAAATAAAACGAAAGTAAAATAAGACAAGCAGCGCCACAATCAATCGCCCAGCCATGCCACTTCGCCAACCGTGCCGTCATATAGCTGTGTGGCTGTGGGTTCCTCGGGCATTGCTGCAACTTTGTTTAACAATAGCCCGACTACACAATAATTGCACATTCCGTTTCCAAATTGCCGCTGAATCTTGCCCTAAATTGCAACATCACCAAAAACTGCGTCTTTGCAAATAAACTGAAAACAGGAGAGATAAGTCTGGAATCGGACGCAGATGGGCCAATTCTATTTTCCGAATATTTTTTCCTTCCAGTGCCAACAGTACTAATATGGGACGAGTGCAATATCGCACAAGCATGCATTAGAGGCGTTGAACCGCAGCTTGCAGGACAGCGTTGTTGTGTTGATCACAGGCGACTGTAGTCAGACCCTGCCAATCATTGCAGGGGACACACCGGTGGATGAAATAAACACATGTCTCAAAGCGTCGTCGCTGTGGTCCAGGATCAAAAATCTGCGTCTTATGTTAACTGTATACAACGACCACGAAGCAGGCGTCTTAGCAAATAAACTGATTCAAATAGGAGAGAATCTTCAGGAATCTGGAGGCAGATGGGAATATTCTATTTTTTATAGATTTTTTTCAGCCAACAGAGGATGAACTTAGTTTTACCTATTTTTGAGGTTCATGTAGGTAAATAAAATAAGAATAGTGGTTTTTAGGGAGGCAGGTGCTGTCACCAAGGAACGTGTGGATGATGATCACAATAAAATAACTTAGACAAGATTTGGCAGTTCAAAAGTACTTATATACATCTATAGACATGATCACGCCCGTAATTCCGAAAGGGTTAGGTAGTGGTGTACCTAATCGTACACCGATATTACGCAGTGATCTTGAAGCGCCATGTAAATGGGGACGCTTGACGTTTTGATGCACTATGGGCTATTGCCATCAACCGGGCACATAACGAGACTCCATGGCCTCTACTGAGAAAACCCTTTGCCCGTATCGGGAATCAAATTCCGGACTTCATGCTCAGTAGTCGCGCTTAGGGCTACTGGATCAACAAGACAGACACACATTTTTCCACGTGAACGAAGTCGCGGGCATAAGCTAGTATATAATAATTACTGTGAATTTAAGACTTAATTTTCGAAATCTAAGTTGTATTAGTAAGTAATAATTTTTTCATTTCAGAGTACTTATTTTACCAATACCTTTAGAGATTATTTTTCTCTCGAACTTTGCAAATAAAATCTCAGAGAATGGTCAAATTGATTTCTAGTAGTTATTTAATAGATTAAGAACTAGAAAAAACAAAGAAAACCAAAAACTCATTATCAACTAAAACAAATCACCAGGCTTCGTGCCATTATAATTATACCCAGACGTAAAAACAAAGTTCCAAAGACACTAGAAAACATTGCAAAAACGAAGTAGCGGAGTGGACATCAAAACTTTGTGGAGCCTCTCCATACAACAGATTTTCATACGACCCCACAACATGTCGAGGGCTCTCTAGAACTCTCTAGAATGTTCTACAACAGGGTCAAGTGTCAATAGTACTAATTTTTGCGGAACAGTCGAGAGGGTCCTCGAATGTGGGGCAACGCTGCAGGCTACTTCATTATGATCTGCTCCTTCTGATCTTGGAGCTGATAAGTTTCGAACTGTCTTGTCAGGCTCTTGTGTTATGGGTATAGGTATATGAGAACGCTAGTCCCTTGTGTTTGTGTTTTAGTTTGATGTTTGGTTGTTTACAACTTTAATTTTTGTGATGGCATTACACGTTCATTGTCAAACCAAAATGCTGAACTTACCAACCAATATGAACCAATATGAATATAACCAATATGAAATAAATTGGTAATTGGCCAAAACCAATACGCTGCTGCCGATGTTTTATGGCTCGTACATAATATTATTGTAAGGCACCACCACGCAAATGGTCATAGCATAGCAGACTCTGCGCTGCTTACGCGACGTCTCAGGACGTGTCAATTTGGGTATTTATTTATTTATTTTACTATTTATGTACACACAATTACTAGACAACACAGGAAAACAACATAATATAACAGTGTAGTACAAAGGTACTGCTTATTTCACAAGAAATTTCTGCCAGCAGACCTGCAAAAGGAGAAATGAAAACAAGAAATGTAGACTATAGTGTGTGAGAAGCGGAAAATAATTCAGTGTTATGTGTCTTAACTAACTTAACCTATTTAATAATAAATACACATAATTATAAGAAAATAGTAATATATACGTAAATAAATACATAATGCTAATATACATAAACAAATAAAATACATATTATGTACATAAAGATCACAATGGAGAGGAAAGGTAATATTCTTTCACTCTGATTTTGACTGTGAGATAGTCTTCAGTTCCACAACCTTACAGCATGGACAGAGAAGGAATAGGAGTAATAGCTGGATTTGTGAGGAGGGGATTTAAGAATGGATCTAAGGTGAGATCTACACGGAGCGTCAGCGGAGCGGGCCTAAGAAAAACGCTCGCGCAGGTAAGAAGGATAGGATGGGCTGTGTAGGATATTGAAGAGGAGACATAGGATCCTAGTGTTCCTGCGAAGGCGGATTGGGAGCCACTTGAGTTCTTTGCGAAGGTGAGAAACGTGGTCATATTTACGGAGACCATAAATAAAGCGAATACATAAATTTTGCAACCGCTCAAGCTTATTTAATAGCTCCTCAGTAGTTGATGATTGCTGAAATTTTGTCCAATTATTTTAATGGGACCTTATATAATACTGATTAGAATAAAAAGAAATAGTGTAAAAGATGGTTATGTTGAGAAAATATAGGAAAACAAATAAAAGTATAATAGATGTTTATTGCTACTGACATTATGAAGTTGAATGCTTCGGAATTAAAACATTAGAGACAGAGTAGTTAGGAATTGCGATTGTTAGGATGAAAAATGTTAGGAAGAACATTTTCGGATTTCCAATTATCGGAGTTGAAAATTTAGGTGAACTTTGGCGCACCCGTACCTACTCCATTTTTTTATCGATTTTATTACTTTTTTCACACGTCGTGTTATTTCATTTACTCAAATACCCAATTACCGCGATAAAGTAATAATATAATAATAACTAGTATTTGCGTGGCTGCGCGAGCTGCGCGCAGCTCGCGGGTCGTGAAGAGGGGGAGAGGGGGAGCTTTAAAAAATGATTTCGACTAAAGCATTGCACCTCTCAATGAATCTGAAAAAAAAAATGTTCCAATGCAACTCGCGGTACTACCTACCTACACCTACCTACACCTACCTACACCTACCTACACCTACCTACACCTACCTACACCTACCTACACCTACCTACTACCTACCTACACCTACCTACTACCTACCTACACCTACCTACACCTACCTACACCTACCTACTACCTACCTACACCTACCTACTACCTACCTACACCTACCTACACCTACCTACACCTACCTACACCTACCTACACCTACCTTCACCTACCTACACCTACCTACACCTACCTACACCTACCTACACCTACCTACACCTACCTACACCTACCTACACCTACCTACACCTACCTACACCTACCTACACCTACCTACACCTACCTACACCTACCTACTACCTACCTACTACCTACCTACACCTACCTACTACCTACCTACACCTACCTACTACCTACCTACACCTACCTACACATACCTACTACCTACCACCTACCTACTATCTCCTACTACCACTAAAAAAACATTACCCTAAAGTTTGCTTGTCATCGCCCCTGAGTTACGCTTCACCCACTCAACCTTCGTTACGCTAAGGAGGTCGCCGGCTCGCTTCGCTCACCACCTCCCCCCTTCGCTCCACTCGGTCTCGCAGGTTCGCTCCACTCAGGACCTACCTACCACCGGAAAGCTATCATGACATTATCCCTACGCTACGGGGGTCGCCGGCTCGCTTCGCTCGCCCGCTCCCCCCTTCGCTTTACCGCTGTACCACCACCGGATAGGTTTCGACGCCTACTATAATATTTGTTCAAACACCTAATGGCTATCTCTAACCGTTATGAAGTTACAGCCCTTTTAATTTTAGGGGAGGTTGGGGAGGGGAGGGTATACAAATTTCAACGCCCCTCAAATAGATTTAGGTAAGAATCAAAAAAATTATCAGGAGTAAAAAAAGAGGGGAAGAGGGGGGGTGAAGGGGGGAGAGGGGGGAGTTTCTAAAAATGATTTCGACTAACGCAATGCCCTTCTATATGAATCTGAAAAAAAATTCGTTCCAAGTCTCTTAACTTCCGAGATCCGAAAGGGGGGGGTGAAGGGGGGCAAAAGGGTCAAATTTAAAAAAAGGTTTTTACTTCCCCAAGCCTCCTCTATACGAATCCTTAAAAAAAAACGCGTAAAATCTCTTTATTTTTTAAATCCGCCTAAAGGGGGGGAGAAGGGGGAAAAGGGGGGCCACGTTGAAAAATGATTTTTACTTTGCCGAGCCCCCTCTATACGAATCCCAAAAAAAAATCACGTAAAGTCTCTTTGTTTCCGAGATACGATAGGGAGGGGGGAGGAGGGGGGGGAAAAGGGGGGGTTTGGGACTTTTCCCATACTCACGAGAGTTTGTTGTTTACGAATCTGTCAAAATATACCCACCTCCCCATCCACCATCTGGGAGAACAATTCTGTCAGTGAGTGAGTGAGTCAGTGGTAATTTAGCTTTATATAGTATAACTAGTATTTGCGTGGCTGCGCGAGCTGCGCGCAGCTCGCGGGGCGTGAAGAGGGGGAGAGGGGGTGCTTTGAAAAATGATTTCGACTAACGCTTTGCCCCTTTGAATGACTCTGAAAAAAAAAATGTTCCAAGTCTCTTAACTTCCGAGATCCGCCTAAAGGGGGGGGTGAAGGGGGGCAAGGGGGTCAAATTTTAAAAATGGATTTTACTTTCCCGAGAATCCTCTATACGAATCCGTAAACAAAACAGAACACGAGTTTAAGCCCGAGCCTCCTCTATATGAATCTCACGTATGACACCACCTACCTACACCTACCTACCACCTACCTACTACCTACCTACTACCTACCTACTACCTACCTACTACCTACCTACTACCTACCTACTACCTACCTATCACCTACCTACTACCTACCTACTACCTACCTACTACCTACCTATCACCTACCTACTACCTCCTACTACCACTAAAAAAACATTACCCTAAAGTTTGCTTGGAGTTACGCTTCACCCACTCAACCTTCGTTACGCTAAGGAGGTCGCCGGCTCGCTTCACTCGCCACCTCCCCTCTTCGCTCCACTCGGTCTCGCAGGTTCGCTCCACTCAGGACCTACCTACCACCGCAAAGCTATCATGACATTATCCCTACGCTACGGGGGTCGCCGGCTCGCTTCGCTCGCCCGCTCCCCCCTTCGCTTTAACGCTGTACCACCACCGGACAGGTTTCGACGACTACTATAATCTTTGTTCAAACACCTAATGGCTATCTCTAACCGTAACGAAGTAACAGCCCTTTTAATTTTAGGGGAGGTTGGGGAGGGGAGGGGAGGGTATACAAATTTCAACGCCCCTCTATAGTTTTAGGTAAGAATCAAATTTTTTTTCAGTAGTAAAAAAAGGGGTGAAGAGGAGGGGCGTTGAAGGTGGGAGAGGGGGGAGCTTCGAAAAACGATTTCGACTCACGCATTGCCCCTTTTAATGAATCTGAAAAAAAAATGTGCCAAGTCTCTTAACTTCCGAGTTCCGCCTAAAGGGGGGGTGAAGGGGGGCAAGGGGGTCAAATTTAAAAGATGGTTTTTACTTCCCCGAGCCTTCTCTATACGAATCCGTAAACAAAACAGAACACGAGTTTTAAAAAAAGGGGTGAAGAGGGGGGGGGGGGGGTCAGTGAAGGGGAGGAGAGGGGTAGCTTTGAAAAATGATTTCGACTAACGCATTGTCCCTTTTAATGAATCTGAAAAAAAAAATGTTCCAAGTCTCTTAACTTCCGAGATCCGAAAGGGGGGGGTGAAGGGGGGCAAGGGGTCAAATTTTAAAAATGGTTTTTACTTCCCCAAGCCTTCTCTATACGAATCCCTAAAAAAAATCACGTAAATTCTCTTTATTTCCGAGATCCACCTAAAAGGGGGGAGAAGGGGGGCAAGGGGGGCCACTTTGAAAAATGATTTTTACTTTACCGAGCCTCCTCTATACGAATCCGTAAAAAAAAAAAATTACGGGTCTCTTTGTTTCCAAAATACGATAGGGAGGGGGGAGACGGGGGGGGAAAAGGGGGGGTTTGGGACTTTTCCCATACTCACGAGAGTTACTTGTTCACGAATCTGTCAAAATATACCCACCTCCCCATCCACCATCTGGGAGAACAATTATGTCAGTGAGTCAGTGAGTGAGTGAGTGGTAATTTAGCTTTATATAGTATAACTAGTATTTGCGTGGCTGCGCGAGCTGCGCGCAGCTCGCGGGGCGTGAAGTGGGGGAGAGGGGGAGCTTTGAAAAATGATTTCGACTAACGCATTGCACCTCTCAATGAATCGGAAAAAAAAAATGTTCCAATGCAGCTCGCGGTACTACCTACCTACACCTACCTACACCTACCTACTACCTACCTACACCTACCTACACCTACCTACACCTACCTACACCTACCTACACCTACCTACACCTACCTACACCTACCTACACCTACCTACACCTACCTACACCTACCTACACCTACCTACACCTACCTACACCTACCTACACCTACCTACACCTACCTACACCTACCTACCTACACCTACCTACTACCTACCTACACCTACCTACCTACACCTACCTACCTACACCTACCCACTACCTACCTACACCTACCTACACCTACACCTACACCTACCTGCACCTACTACCTACACCTACCTACTACCTACCACCTACCTACTACCTACTACCACTAAAAAAACATTACCCTAAAGTTTGCTTGTCGTCGCCGCTGAGTTACGCTTCACCCACTCAACCTTCGTTACGCTAAGGAGGTCGCCGGCTCGCTTCGCTCGCCACCTCCCCCCTTCGCTCCACTCGGTCTCGCAGGTTCGCTCCACTCAGGACCTACCTACCACCGGAAAGCTATCATGACATTATCCCTACGCTACGGGGGTCGCCGGCTCGCTTCGCTCGCCCGCTCCCCCCTTCGCTTTACCGCTGTGCCACCACCGGACAGGTTTCGACGCCTACTATAACATTTGTTCAAACACCTAATGGCTATCTCTAACTGTTATGAAGTTACAGCCCTTTTAATTTTAGGGGAGGTTGGGGAGGGGAGGGTATACAAATTTCAACGCCCCTCAAATAGATTTAGGTAAGAGTCAAAATTTTTTTCAGGAGTAAAAAAAGAGGTGTAGAGGGGGGGGTGAAGGGGGGGAGAGGGGGGAGTTTCTAAACAAGATTTCGACTAACGCAATGCCCCTCTATATGAATCTGAAAAAAAAATCGTTCCAAGTCTCTTTATTTCCGAGATCCGCCTAAAGGGGGGATGAAGGGGGGCAAGGGGGTCAAATTTGAAAAATGGTTTTTACTTCCCCGAGCCTCCTCTATACGAATCCCTAAAAAAACACACGTAATGTCTCTTTATTTCCGAGATCCGCCTAAAAGGGGGGAGAAGGGGGAAAAGGGGGGCCACTTTGAAAAATGATTTTTACTATACCAAGCCTTCTCTATACGAATCCGTAAAAAAAAAAAAATACGGGTCTCTTAGTTTCGGAGATACGATAGGGAGGGGGAGGAGGGGGGGTAAAAAGGGGGGGTTTGGCACTTTTCCCATACTCACGAGAGTTACTTGTTTACGAATCTGTCAAAATATACCCACCTCCCCATCCACCATCTGGGAGAACAATTCTGTCAGTGAGTCAGTGAGTGAGTGGTAATTTAGCTTTATATAGTATAACTAGTATTTGCGTGGCTGCGCGAGCTGCGCGCAGCTCGCGGGGCGTGAAGAGGGGGGAGGGGGCGATTTGAAAAATAATTTCGACTAACGCATTGCCCCTTTCAATGAATCTGATATACCTACCTATATACACCTACCACCTACCTACTACCTACCTACACCTACCTACTACCAACCTACTACCTACTTACACCTACCTACTACCAACCACCTACCTACACCTACCTACTACCTACCTACACCTACCTGCACCTACCTACACCTACCTACTACCTACCTACCACCTACCTACTACCCCTACACCTACCTACTACCTACCTTTCACCTACCTACTACCTACCTACTACCTCCTACTACCACTAACAAAACATTACCCTAAAGTTTGCTTGTCGTCGCCCCTGAGTAACGCTTCACCCACTCAACCTTCGTTACGCTAAGGAGGTCGCCGGCTCGCTTCGCTCGCCACCTCCCCCCTTCGCTCCACTTGGTCTCGCAGGTTCGCTCCACTCAGGACCTACCTACCACCGGAAAACTATCATGACATTATCCCTACGCTACGGGGGTCGCCGGCTCGCTTCGCTCGCCCGCTCCCCCCTTCGCTTTACCGGTACCACCACAGGATAGGCTCCTTTCGATGAATCTGAAAAAATAATTCTTTCAAGTCTCTTAACTTCCGAGATCTGCCAAAGGGGGGGTGAAGGGGAGTAAGGGGGTCAAATTTTAAGAATGGATTTTACTTTCCCGAGCCTCCTCTATACGAATCCGTAAACAAAACTGAAAAAAGGGGTGAAGAGGGGGGGGGGGGGGTGAAGGGGGGGAGGTGAGCTTTGAAAAATGATTTTGATTAACTCATTGCCCCTTTCAATCAATGAATCTGAAAAAAAAAATGTTCCAAGTCTCTTAACTTCCGAGATCCGAAAGGGAGGGGTGAAGGGGGGCAAGGGGGTCAAATTTTAAAAATGGTTTTTACTTTCCCAAGCCCCCTCTATACGAATCCCTAAAAAAAATCACGTAAATTCTCTTTATTTCCGAGATCCGCCTAAAGGGAGGGTGAAGGGGGGCAAGGGGGTCAAATTAAAAAAATGGTTTTTACTTTCCCGAGCCTCCTCTATACGAATCCTTAAAAAAAAACACGTAAAATTTCTTTATTTTCGAGATCCGCCTAAAGGGGGGGTGAAGGGGGGCAAGGGGGTCAAATTTGAATAATGGTTTTTACTTCCTCAATCCTCCTCTATACGAATCCCTAAAAAAAAACACGTAAAGTTTCTTTGTTTCCGAGATACGATAGGGAGGGGGGAGAAGGGGAGGGAAAAGGGGGGGTTTGGGACTTTTCCCATACTCACGAGAGTTAGTTGTTTACGAATCTGTCAAAATATACCCACCTCCCCATCCACCATCTGGGAGAACAATTCTGTCAGTGAGTCAGTCAGTGGTAATTTAGCTTTATATAATATAACTAGTATTTGCGTGGCTGCGCGAGCTGCGCGCAGCTCGCGGGGCGTGAAGAGAGGGAGAGGGGGCGCTTTGAAAAATGATTTCGACTAACGCATTGCACCTCTCAATGAATCTGAAAAAAAAAATGTTCCAATGCAGCTCGCGGTACTACCTACCTACTACCTACCTACACCTACCTACTACCTACCTACTACCTACCTACACCTACCTACACCTACCTACTACCTACCTACACCTACACCTACCTACACCTACCTACACCTACCTACACCTACCTACACCTACCTACACCTACCTACACCTACCTACACCTACCTACACCTACCTACACCTACCTACACCTACCTACACCTACCTACACCTACCTACACCTACCTACACCTACCTACACCTACCTACACCTACCTACACATACCTACTACCTACCACCTACCTACCACCTACCTACTACCTACCTACTACCTCCTACTACCACTAAAATAACATTACCCTAAAGTTTGCTTGTCGTCGCCCCTGAGTTACGCTTCACCCACTCAACTTTCGTTACGCTAAGGAGGTCGCCGGCTCGCTTCGCTCGCCACCTCCCCCCTTCGCTCCACTCGGTCTCGCAGGTTCGCTCCACTCAGGACCTACCTACCACCGGAAAGCTATCATGACATTATTCCTACGCTACGGGGGTCGCCGGCTCGCTTCGCTCGCCCGCTCCCCCCTTCGCTTTACCGCTGTACCCCCACCGGACAGGTTTCGACGCCTACTGTAATATTTGTTCAAACACCTAATGGCTATCTCTAACCGTTATGAAGTTACATCCCTTTTAAATTTAGGGGAGGTTGGGTAGGGGAGGTTGGGTAGGGGAGGGGAGGGTACACAAATTTTAACGCCCCTCAATAGTTTTATGTAACAATTAATTTTTTTTTCAGTAGTAAAAACAAAGGTGAAGAGGGGGGGGGGGTGAAGGGGGGACAGGAGGGAAGTTTCGAAAAATGATTTCGACTAACGCAATGCCCCTATAAATGAATCTGAAAAAAAAATCGTTCCAAGTCTCTTAACTTCCGAGATCCGCCTAAAGGGGGGGTGAAGGGGGGCAAGGGGGTGAAATTTGAATAATGGTTTTTACTTCCCCGAGCCTCCTCTATACGAATCCCTAAAAAAACACACGTAATGTCTCTTTATTTCCGAGATCCGCCTAATGGGGGGGTGAAGGGGGGCAAGGGGGTCAAATTTGAAAAATGGTTTTTACTTCCCCGAGCCTCCTCTATACGAATCCCTAAAAAAACACACGTAATGTCTCTTTATTTCCAAGATCCGCCTAAAGGGGGGGTGAAGGGGGGCAAGGGGGTCAAATTTGAAAAATGGTTTTTACTTATCCGAGCCTCCTCTATACGAATCCCTAAAAAAACACACGTAAAATTTCTTTATTTCCGAGATCCGCCTAAAGGGGGGGTGAAGGGGGGCAAGGGGGTCAAATTTGAAAAATCGTTTACACTTCCCCAAGCCTCCTCTATACGAGACCCAAAAAAAAAACACGCAAATTTTCTTTATTTCCGAGATCCGCCTAAAGGGGGGGAGAAGGGGGAAAAGGGAGGCCACTTTGAAAAATGATTTTTACTTTACCGAGCCCCCTCTATACGAATCCCTAAAAAAAAACACGTAAAGTCTCTTTGTTTCCGAGATACAATAGGGAAGGGGGAGAAGGGGGGGGAAAAGGGGGGGTTTAGGACTTTTCCCATACTCACGAGAGTAACCTGTTTACGAATCTGTCAAAATATACCCACCTCCCCATCCACCATCTGGGAGAACAATTCTGTCAGTGAGTCAGTCAGTGAGTGGTAATTTAGCTTTATATAGTATAACTAGTATTTGCGTGGCTGCGCGAGCTGCGCGCAGCTCGCGGGTCGTGAAGAGGGGGAGAGGGGGAGCTTTGAAAAATCATTTCGACTAACGCATTGCCCCTTTCAATGAATCTGAAAAAAAAAAATGTTACAAGTCTCTTAACTTTCGGGATCCGCCTAAAGGGGGGAGAAAGGGGGCAAATGGGGCAACTTTGAAAAAGGTAGGAGGGGAAAATGGGGCAAAAAGGGGAGATGAGAGTTACATGAGAGTTAGTCATGAGAGTTACATATACGCTTCACCCACTCAACCTTCGTTACGCTACGGAGGTCACCGGCTCGCTTCGCTCGCCACCTCCCCTCTTCGCTCCACTCAAGACCTGCCTACCACCGAGGAAAAGCTATCGTGACCTAATCCCTACGCTACGGGGGTCGCCGGCTCGCTTTGCTGGCCACCTCCCCTATGTTGCCAGCTAGTCAAAGTCTTCATTCTAAAAGTCTTTACTTCTATTTTCACATATTGACATTTGACACAAATCCTAATTCAATTTTCATGACACCTACGATACCCTTTGACATTATTAAAATAATTCAATCATTGAAGAATACTAATAGTGCTGGATATGACGATATTACCACTAAAGTGATTAAAGCTACGTCTCACATTATTGCACCAATACTCAGTCACATTATAAACAACTGCATTGAGAAAGGCGTATTCCCAGAAAGGCTGAAAATTTCAGTAATCAAACCTTTGTTTAAAAAAGGTGACAGGCAAGATCCAGGTAACTACAGACCTATTGCACTTATTCCGGTCTTCTCTGAAATTTTCGAAAAAGTAATGCATAATAGTATATATTCTTTCTTAGAAACAAACAAAATATTAATTAGCGAACAGTACGGTTTCAGGAAAAATAAAAGTATTAATTCCGCAATATATGCGCTTGTAGAACATGTCTTGACTAATATGGACAAGAGAACTCCTGTAGTTGCATTGTTTATGGATATGTCAAAGGCATTTGACCATGTTAGCCATAAAATACTCCTAAACAAATTGGAAAAATATGGTATCAGAGGCAACATCCTTGAACTTGTTGAATCATACCTTACCAATCGGCAACAATATACATGTATCAATAAAATCAACCCCCATACAAAAACAGAAATTACATATCAATCCAAACATCGGGAATGTTTATGCGGGGTACCACAGGGTGGTGTACTTGCTCCATTATTTTTCATCATATATATTAACGACATGCCTAAACTAATTAACAATCCTATGATCTTGTTCGCAGACGATAGCACAATATTATTTAAAAGCAAAAATGATGACACACTTGAAAAAGAAATTAATGACAACCTTAATGACATAATATCCTGGCTAACAGAAAATAACTTAAAAATTAATCTAAATAAGACTAACTACATCTCATTTGAACAAAAAACAAATAATAAAAAACCAGACGTTCGATATGGTAATACAAGTATTCAGGATACTGATCACACAAAATTCTTGGGCATGTGGATAGATAAAGGCATGAACTGGAAAATGCATGTTGAGGGCGTGTGTAAAAGACTTAGCCAGTGCTCCTATGCCCTTTATAACCTAAGGAAAATATCAAGTCAGGCCACCCTTTTAATGGCATACCATGGTTATGTATCATCAACATTACGCTACGGACTTATGTTTTGGGGAAACTCGCCAGACAGAGAAGTGGCGTTTAGGGCACAGAAGAAATGCATAAGGGCAATATGTGGCATACAAAATACAGAGAGCTGTAAGCCACATTTTCAAAAGCTTAGGTTACTTACACTCCCGTGTCTTTATATATATGAAGTAGCTACTTTTGTCAGATCAAATCTACATTTATATAATCGCCCGAAGAGCATACGATAAAAAAATACAATATGCATGACAAGACACAAAAAAGCTATATTCAGCAAAAACCTTTTAGGCATGGCACCCAAAATCTACAATAAATTACCCAAACATATCTTAGAAGCTAGTAATACAGATCTGTTCAAAAAATGGTTAAATAATTTTTTGGTTGAAAAATGTTACTACACAATTAATGACTATCTTAATGAAACTTGCTAGACCTACTATATCCGATTTATGACATTAGTAAAAACTTGACATTGCACTGAATTAAATTACCTATTGAAATAAAATTGTTATAATTATTACCTCTATGTTTATGTGACAATTAATGTGTTTGTATGTGTAAAATTTTTGACTGTAATTAATAATCTAAAATATTGTTATTTTCTGATCATTCTGACATTAATGTTATTTTGTAATTTGAATTTTGATAAAAACTGATTATAATCATCAATTTAATTTGTACGCTTAAACGCAAAACATAGACGGGACTTTTATATTTAATTGTAACACCACTTAAAAACCTATGTTTACAAATAAAGATTTCATTTTTATTTTCATTTTCATTTTCATTTTCATGTTTTTGGGCAAAATTTGGGAAAATACCCTAAAAATTTTTTCTTGCAACAGGCAACATTACTTAACGAAATACACAACCAGGACAACACAATCCGTTCAGAAGGTGCCGGCTGTCCCATTTATCGTGTCGAAAATTGGGATTTTTCATCATTTTTCCAAGATGGCCACCACACTGTCCGCCATCTTGTTTTTCTGAAAAGTCACAATTTTCCTGAAATATCGAGGATACAGGCTACCGACTGGTGTACTTGGTGTTGCCAAGTTTTAAGTTTGGTAGAACAAAAGAATTCGCCAAAGTCGGTTCTGATCCGAAAATTCAAGCCCCAATGACTCTCGGGGTTGCCAGCTGAAAAGAATGAAAATGGTCAAATGTCATTTGAGGCACCCCATTCTTAGTGCTCCTGTAAAAAAAATCCATTCAAAATGTCGTTATTTCCACTGTTCATGTTTTTGGGAAAAATCTGGGAAAATACCCTAAAAATGGGGAAAATTTTTGCGTAAGGTAACACTCCACAACAAAGTACACAATCGCTTCATACAACACAATCCGGTCGGGGGATGTCGGCTGTCCCATTTATCGTGTCGAAAATTAGGATTTTTCATCATTTTTACAAGATGGCCGCCACACTGTCCGCCATCTTTTTTTTCTAAAAAGTCATAATTTTCCTGAAATTTCAGGGATATAGGCCACCAACTGGTGTACTTGGTGTTGCCAACTTTTGAGTTTAGTAGAACAAACTAATTCGCCAAAGACGGGTCTGACCCAAAAATTCTAGCGCCAATGGCTCTCGGGGTTGCCAGCTGAAAGTGATGAAAATGGTCAAATGTCATTTGACGGACCCCATTCTTGGTGCTTATGTAAAATTTCCATTCAAAATGTCGTTATTTCTACTTTTCATGTTTTCGGGGAAAATCTGGGAAATTTCTCTAAAAATGGGGAAAATGTTTGCACCAGGCCACACTCCTTGACGAATTACATAACCGGTCCATACAACACAATCCGGTCGGGGGATGCCAGCTGTCCCAATTATCGTGTCGAAAATTGGGATTTTTCGGCCTTTTTACAAAATGGCCGCCATGGAATCCGCCATCTTGTTTTTCTGAAAAGTCATAATTTTCCTGAAATGTGAAGAATATAGGCCACTGATTGGTGTACTTGGTGTTGCCAACTTTTGAGTTTAGTAGAACAAACTAATTCGCCAAAGTCGGGTCTGACCCAAAAATTCAAACGCCAATGGCTCTCGGGGTTGCCAGCTGAAAGTGATGAAAATGGTCAAATGTCATTCGGGGAACCCCATTCTTGGTGTTTCTGTAAAATTTCCATTCAAAATGTCGTTATTTCTACTTTTCATGTTTTCGGGGAAAATCTGGGAAATTTCCCTCAAAATGGGGAATTTTTTTGCACCAGGCCACACTCCTTGACGAATTACATAACCGGTCCATACAACACAATCCGGTCGGGGGATGCCAGCTGTCCCAATTATCGTGTCGAAAATTGGGATTTTTCGGCCTTTTTACAAGATGGCCGCCATGGAATCCGCCATCTTGTTTTTCTGAAAAGTCATAATTTTCCTTAAATGTCAAGAATATAGGCCACCGACCGGTGTACTTGGTGTTGCCAACTTTTGAGTTTGGTAGAACAAACTAATTCGCCAAAGTCAAAAAGTCCCAAAAATTAAAAAGTTTTATATTTTTTGGGGTGGCCAATTAAAACGAACCAAAATGGTCAAATGTCATTTGGGGGACCCCAATGTTGCCGGCTAGTAAAAGTCTCTATTTAAAATGTCATTATTTCTACTTTTCATGTTTTTGGGGAAAATCTGGGAAAATACCCTAAAAATGGGGAAAATGTTTGCACCAGGCAACACTCGTCAACAAAACAGACAACCGCTTGGTACAACTCGAACCAGTCTGATGTTGCCAACTACCCGAAAAATGGATTTGAAAAAAATCTAAATTTCCAACTTTTTACAAAATGGCCGCCGCAGCGTCCTCCATCTTGGATTTTCACAATGTCATAATTTGTCCATATTGCCATTGAAATTACCAACAAATTGGCAGACTTTTCGTTGGCGGTTTTAGAATTTGGTAGAAGAAAACAATTTGTCAAAGTCGAGTGAAAAAAGTCGACAATTTCAAAACGTCATAGCGCGGCCGCCACTTTGTTTTTTTTTTTTTTTTTACTTTTTTTTAAAATGCTTTTAGATTTCGTATAGGACCTCTGAGTCGAAATTCATCCAAGTCTTTCCCCCACCGAAACCGGAAATGGACTCGCCCTCCATCTTGGATTTGAACTTTCCCTATAATTTTCCTCTACTCGATTGGTCAGATAGCACATTTTTGCAAAACATACCCCTAACCCATCTCTCACCCATTCCGAGAAACGACATGTCAATCAGTCAGTGAGTGGCTTTGTAGTTTTATATAACTATAACTAGTATTTGCGTGGCTGCGCGAGCTGCGCGCAGCTCGCGGGGCGTGAAGAGGGGCAGGGGGGAGCTTTGAAAAATGATTTCGACTAACGCATTGCACCTCTCAATGAATCTGAAAAAAAAATGTTCCAATGCAGCTCGCGGTACTACCTACCTACACCTACCTACTACCTACCTACACCTACACATACCTACTACCTACCTACACCTACCTACTACCTACCTACACCTACACCTACCTACACCTACCTACTACCTACCTACACCTACACCTACCTACACATACCTACTACCTACCTACACCTACCTACTACCTACCTACACCTACCTACTACTTACCTACACCTACCTACTACCTACCTACACCTACCTACCTACACCTACCTACCTACACCTACCTACCTACACCTACCTACCTACACCTACCTACCTACACCTACCTACCTACACCTACCTACCTACACCTACCTACCTACACCTACCTACCTACACCTACCTACCTACACCTACCTACCTACACCTACCTACCTACACCTACCTACCTACACCTACCTACCTACACCTACCTACCTACACCTACCTACCTACACCTACCTACCTACACCTACCTACCTACACCTACCTACCTACACCTACCTACCTACACCTACACCTACCTACACATACCTACTACCTACCACCTACGTACTACCTCCTACTACCACTAAAAAAACATTACCCTAAAGTTTGCTTGTCGTCGCCCCTGATTTACGCTTCACCCACTCAACCTTCGTTACGCTAAGGAGGTCGCCGGCTCGCTTCGCTCGCCACCTCCCCCCTTCGCTCCACTCAGGACCTACCTACCACCGGAAAGCTATCATGACATTATCCCTACGCTACGGGGGTCGCCGGCTCGCTTCGCTCGCCCGCTCCCCCCTTCGCTTTACCGCTGTTCCACCACCAGACAGGTTTCGACGCCTACTATAATATTTGTTCAAACACCTAATGGCTATCTCTAACCGTTATGAAGTTACAGCCCTTTTAATTTTAGGGGAGGTTGGGGAGGGGAGGGTATACAAATTTCAACGCCCCTCAAATAGATTTAGGTAAGAATCAAAAATTTTTTCAGGAGTAAAAAAGAGGTGAAGAGGGGGGGGGTGATGGGGGGGGGAGTTTCTAAAAATGATTTCGACTAACGCAATGCCCCTCTATATGAATCTGAAAAAAAATTCGTTCCAAGTCTCTTAAATTTCGAGATCCGCCTAAAAGGGGGGAGAAGGGGGGCAAGGGGGTCAAATTTGAAAAATAGTTTATACTTCCCCAAGCCTCTTCTATACGAATCCTTAAAAAAAAACACGTAAAATCTCTTTATTTCCGAGATCCGCCTAAAAGGGGGGGAGAAGGGGGGCAAGGGGGTCAAATTCGAAAAATGGTTTTTACTTCCCTGAGCCTCCTCTATACGAATCCCTAAAAAAAAACAAGTAAAATCCCTTTGTTTCCGAGATACGATAGGGAGGGGGGAGAAAAGGGGGAGAAAGGGGGGGAAAAGGGGGGGTTTGGGACTTTTCCCATACTCACGAGAGTGACTTGTTTACGAATCTGTCAAAATATACCCACCTCCCCATCCACCATCTGGGAGAACAATTCTGTCAATAAGTCAGTGAGTCAGTGGTAATTTAGCTTTATATAGTATAATAATATTCCACAACTATCACACAACGCCATCTAGTCCCAAGCTAAGCAGAGCTTGTGTTATGGGTACTAGACAACTGATAAACATACTTATATATTTCTATATACATACATATTATAGATAAATGTGTATGTATCTTACAAGTCTACATAAACACTGTAATACAGGTTCACCACTACTTAACGTAGATTAAATAAGATACATTCATGGCGTGTGTTTTATTTAAATTAAATTTAAATTGATAGTCTATTTGCCAACCAATTCAACCAGCCATTTTAATAATAATAATAATAAACATTTATATCATTTTCCTGAATGTATATCTTCTTATACACTCCACAATTTCCTTTTATAAGTAGCCACTATTTTATGGTAATTACAACTACCATACTATTTTATCAACATGCAAATAATTAATTTGACAACCTCAGTTGACAACCTTGTTATTTTCCGTAACCATAGCAACCTGGTTGAATATTTTCGTTACGGAATTTCTGGATTCGCTCTCCACGCTCAAGGCCCGCGATAGAAGCTATGCAATAGCTTAAAAAAATACAACGCATACAAACAAGCAGAGATAATACACACACATTTCGCGCACACATTTTGCCAGTTATGTTAGTCTCATGTAATAGGGACGAATCTATTGCCATGAATGCACAAATCCAGACTCCTGTTACTAAAAAATTCTGATGGAAAAACCCAATAACACTTTGCACGACCCGGAAATCGAACCCAGAACCTCACGCTCAGCAGTAGCACTCACTAGCAACGAGGCAAGCAACATCGCTAAGTACAGTCAAACAAGCTAATAAGTATACAGGGTAGAGATCTTTAAAATTCTATAACACTGAAAATATTGATTATAATTTTGTTTTATCAAGTGTTTCGCATTAAGTGACTGATGCCAAACGCTGTATCATTTGACATCAGTCTCTAAATGTATCTGTATAATCTTAAACTAGTATTTGCGTGGCTGCGCGAGCTGCGCGCAGCTCGCGGGGCGTGAAGAGGGGGAGAGGGGGCGCTTTGAAAAGTGATTTCGACTAACGCATTGCCCCTTTCAATGAATCTGATATACCTACCTATATACACCTACCTACTACCAACCTACACCTACCTACTACCTACCTACACCTACCTACTACCTACCACCTACCTACACCTACCTACTAACTACCTACACTTACCTACACCTACCTACACCTACCTACTACCTACCTACACCTACCTACTACCTACCTACACCTACCTACTACCTACCTACTACCTACCTACTACCTACCTACTACCTACCTACTACCTACCTACTACCTACCACCTACCTACACCTACCTACTACATACCTTCTACCTACCTATCACCTACCTACCACCTACCTACTACCACTAAAAAAACATTACCCTAAAGTTTGCTTGTCGTCGCCCCTACCACCGGAAAGCTATCATGACATTATGCCTACGCTACGGGGTCGCCGGCTCGCTTCGCTCGCCCGCTCCCCCCTTCGCTTTACCGCTGTACCACCACCGGACAGGTTTCGATGCCTACTATAATATTTGTTCAAACACCTAATGGCTATCTCTAACCGTTATGAAGTTACAGCCCTTTTAATTTTAGGGGAGGTTGGGGGGGGGGGAGGGGAGGGTACACAAATTTCAACGCCCCTCAATAGTTTTAGGTAAGAGTCAAAAAAATTTCAGTAGTAAAAAAAGAGGTGAAGAGGGGGGGGGGGGGGTTGAAGGGGGGAGAGGGGAGGAGTTTCGAAAAATTATTCCGACTAACGCAATGCCCCTATAAATGAATCTGAAAAAAAAATCGTTCCAAGTCTCTTAACTTTCGAGATCCGCCTAAAAGGGGGGAGAAGGAAGGCAAGAGGGGCCACTTTGAAAAATGATTTTTACTTTACCGAGCCTCTTCTATACGAATCAGTAAAAAAAAAAAATACGGGTCTCCTAGTTTCCGAGATACGAAAGGGAGGGGGGAGAAGTGGGGGGGGAAAGGGGGGGTTTGGCACTTTTCCCAAACTCACGAGAGTTGCTTGTTTACGAATCTGTCAAAATATATCCACCTCCCCATCCACCATCTGGGAGAACAATTCTGTTAATCAGTGAGTCAGTGAGTGAGTGAGTGGTAATTTAGCTTTATATAGTACTAGCTGACCCACGCAACTTCGTCTGCGTCACTTAAATATAGCTTATAACCTTTCTCGATAAATCGACTATCCAACATAAATTAAAAGGTAAGGTAAAAAATGTTATCTTTCCTCTCTTTAGTTAGATTAGCTTAGATTATATTAAAGTGAAAATTACTATAGGTATCTCTTACTATTAAATATACGATAACTCCCTGTACTTGTAAACATTACGGTGCAGTAAATAATTTTGAATTTGAATTTCCCAGAGGCCAGCCAGAATCCCCCGTACCTACATAGCGACCTGCACGCGTATTTTTTTTGCCGCGCGGATATTTGTACATTGCGATATCTTCTAAGATATTTGTTTAAACTGTATAGAGTAACGGGCACAAATATTCTATATTAAATTTCCGTTCTAACAAACACATTTATTTAGATATAGATTAATATCGTATGGGTTAAATAAGCTTCGCAAAAAATAATTCTTTTTAACCTATCATTTTAATAGTAAAAAATGGTTACAGTGACTCAATCTTAAAAGATAGACATATGCTGTCGCGGACTTTTTTTTAGAACTTTTAAAGAGAAACAATTCCTTACTACATGATATTTGCATAACTTTAACCATTTTCGCAGCGCACGCAACGGAAGCTCTCAAAAAGGAAAATCTTTTCCCGTTTTTGCAACATTTTTCATTTATGCTCCGCTCCTATCAATCGTAGCGTGATGTTATGTAGCCTAAAGCCTTTCTCGATAAATGGACTATCCAACACATAAAGAATTTTTCAATTCCAATAGGTAGTTCCTGAGTTTACCGCGTTCAAACAAACAAACAAACTCTTCAGCTTTATAATATTAGTATAGATAAAGTAAATAGAACTTAGCTGGCTGTATACTTATTGGCTAGTTCGACTGTACATTACTATATAGCTTAACTCGCTTTTGCCAGCGGCTTAAAATTACGTTTTTATATACAAACTTCCATCCCCTATTTAACTCCCTTATGGGTTGAATTTTGAAAAATCCTTCCTTATTTCTTGTCTACATTATAAAGGGAACCTCTGTGCAAAATTTCAGCTTTCTTGGTCCAAGGGTTTGGGCTGGGCGTTGATGAGTCAGTCAGTCAGTCAGGACTTCTCTTTTTATTTATACAGATATATTATAATTATATAGATAGAAGATAGATAATAATAGCTTCAATTACAAGCGTTGCAAACCAGCTGTAGGTAATACCGTCCACGTCTATCGGAGGGCTCGATCCGATCCCATAATTGTACGAGAGGAGAACACGAGCGAATCAATTTGTCAAATTGCGACCAAATGTGGCCAATAAAGGGTGCCTGTAACGAGCTTTTGGACATGAAGGGGTATTCTGGTGTTCGTCCAGTGATGCTATGATATTGGAAGACGATTTACTGAGTTGTAGGGATTTGGGTAAAGATTCTTTTGTTAAAAGTACGGTAAAGAAAGATCTGCGCTTATGTGGCGCTGTCTATCCTCAGGTTAGCAAAAAAAATATCAGCTGTTCCATATACAAGGTCAATACCAACTCGACTCAAATGGTGCAGTTGATCATCTATATTCAATTACGATGTTAGTTATATGGAGGAATTGATTTAATGTAATTTGAAAGTCTACAGCTTTGCAAAGTGTCCATAAACATTAGATCATTTTGATCTAAATAAAATAATAATAAATAATAATAATATTCCACAACTATCACACAACGCCATCTAGTCCCAAGCTAAGCAGAGCTTGTGTTATGGGTACTAGACAACTGATAAACATACTTATATATTTCTAAATACATACATATTATAGATAAATTACACCCAGACACAGAACAAATGATCGTGCTCATCACACAAACATTTGTCCTGGGTGGGAATCGAACCCACGACCTCCGGCATAGCAGTTAGGGTCACTAACCACTAGACCAACAGGCCAGCGGCAAAAATTACATCCGTGACGGTTATGATGTTAAGTTAGTTTAACTGGATCATCTTCTGATTAATCGCTTTACTTAATAATAAGCTAGGTCGCTTAAGCTCATAAAAAATATCTTGCTGAACTTTTTACATAAAAATACTGTTACATTTACAAATTAGGAGACATTGTATTCGAATTTCTTTTCTCACTCTCAGCGCTAAGAAATCCCAAAGAAAACTTCGACCGCAACACGGACTAAGACCGCAAAATATACGTAACATTTGGTGTTCCAATAAAGTGACCAAAATTGGACAAGTTGTAACTTCTCCGATGGTTAAATGTTCCTTTATTGATAATCCTGCCAGGGGTTCTCTGGGGCATGTCGATTATAAATAGATGGATTTAATTGTCCAAGTTTCTGGATCCTTCGGTCGGTGAAACAGGTCTTTGGTGCTGTAATCTAGTTAAATGGGCCCCGGCTTCCTAAATGATGGTCCTGCTTGATCACTTACGTTTGTAGTTTTAGTTGTATTGATGGCTTGATGGATTAATACGGTTCTGAACTATTTGTAAAGGTTAGCGGGTAATTGTTCATGTTAAAATGATTAAACGTTTTGCAATAATTTAATGAATGTATTCCATAGTGAAATTGCTTAAAAATTTCAATGTAACGAAATATCGAATTCTGTTTAATAAATATAACTTTAACTAAAAACCGTTTGAAAAACAATAGATTATGATATTCAATCTGCCTCTGTTCTATGTTTCAAGTGTAAAATAAATAAAAACATTCAAATTCACAGCGTCAAATACGGTCACTATTTCAACGCTATTGGCGTTTTAAAGCAAACATAATACTGGTAGTAACATAAAACTCATCGCATCTACCCGTGGCGCTATTTACAGCGTTAAGTAGAATCGTAAGCGATACCATCACAATATATTCCAAATCACCATCATTGTATCAGGACCTAAGATGCTCAAATCCGCAGATTGGCGAAGAGTTAAATTTTATTACATTCTGCTAACGACCGCCTACCGCTGAGTATTAGCCGATACTTCCCGTCTCAAACGGGGTGTGAATCCCGCGAGAGTGATTCCCGAATCCCCCCAATCCCGATGTCCGGGCACGGGAGCCCGGGGTCGGGTTTGGCGGAAAATCAGCGATAAGGCCAGTTCACGGAGCGGGAAATTAAGTGATTCTTTGTGCTTATGATGTGGACGATGAAGTCGCCAAGTTAAATGGAGATGACGGAATCTTCTGCTTTTGTGGCTTTCCTTTGATGTCGTCACGTGCGTGTGACGGGGTACTGTTTTTG
Source organism: Diarsia dahlii (assembly GCA_949775195.1). Classification (NCBI taxonomy): domain Eukaryota; kingdom Metazoa; phylum Arthropoda; class Insecta; order Lepidoptera; family Noctuidae; genus Diarsia; species Diarsia dahlii. The sequence continues at coordinate 22,497,274 of OX459199.1, forward strand.
GTTTATTCGGGATTCTTTTTTAAATTCCTAATCTCTGCTTGTTAATATAACCCAATTTTCATCTTGACGTTCTATTTGTAAATTTTAATTCTATGCGATTTTGTATTTCTCTAGTCTAGTGTGTGTGTGTGTGTCCTGGGTTTTTTTCCACCAGGACTTTCCAAGTAGCAGCCAAGGAGTCCAGATTTGTTCCCGGTTAATGGCAATAGACTCGCCCGCTATTACATGGGACTTTAACATATAACTGGCGAAAAGTGGCTGTACTATTAGGTACACCCTGCTTATCCCTTCGAGAATTACAGGCCTGATGTAACGTTGCGTTAGTGACTATAACTAATAGTCTATACATTCGCGTAAAATATAAAACCAAAACAACACTTTAAGTTAAAATAGAACCAGTTTCATCAATTCTTTCAATTCCTTTTCACAACATTGTCCTAGTTCACCGCCAGAGTATATTTAACAGAAATCATTTGATAATATTTTGTAAGAATTTCCACATAAAAGGCACGATGAATACAGATTTATATTCCAAGTATCGTTCGCCTTTCGATAATATTAATTTTAACAGTCAGCTTTGGTCGGATATTCTTCTAATAATGGGACTTATAGAGGCAGATTGCCTCCCATAGCGACCAGAGAAAGGAAAAGAGATTTATTCTGGGGGTCTAAAATGCCCACTTTGGCAGATCATAATATGAAATTCGTTTAATAGCGTAAAATGTAATAGTATCTGCGTCTTAGACCATTTAGGAAATGGATCATCATCATCATCATCATCAACAGCCTATTAATGTTCCCACTGCTGGGACACAGGCCTCCTCTCTTTGAGAGGGAATAGGCTATAATCTACACCGCGGGCCCAATGTGGATTGGTAGATGTCACATGTCTTCGAATTTTTTGTTTCTAAGACATGTCGGTTTCCTCACGATGTTTTCCTCACCGTTTTGAGAGGAATGGATCATATTAGGAAAATAATATGATTTGCTTTAAAATTCGTAAAATTGTCACAGACGTATAGTTACTATTATGAAAGGTCCATTCTACGCTTTTTAACGTAATTCATATTATGATCAGCTAAAGGGACATTTTAGACGCCCTGATCTGCTTTCCATTTTGTTGATTGAACTTGAAAGCGAATTGTTATTGAAATCATGAACGAGGGAAGAAAGAGAGAAATGTATTTAAATATGGGAGTAAGATTTATTTTATCTTGTTGACAATAGCTGTAGAATAAGGATAGTGAGAATTATTGTTACACTGTACATAAACGAAGTGAGGATCCAAAATAATTATTTCATGTTCAGCCGGCTTAGCATGACCACCGAAGAAACGGGTTTTGTCGACGGAAGAATCGACAAAATGACAGATTGTAGCAAGGTTTCATGTCAAATTGTATGGAAAAATCTTTGTCTATTCTTGGTAGAATAGAGATAAAATCGCCATGCTACGGGGGCTGGTCGTTCTAAATGGGTTGTGTAAAATAAAGAATGCTCTCATCATCATCATCATACACAGCCCGAATCCACCCACTGCTGCATATAGGCCGTTTTTTTATTGTGCCAATCCCCATGGTTATGTGCTAGCCTCATCCAGGGTTTGCCTCCGATGGTAACTATGTCGTCTGCTCATTTCGCCGTCGGACAATCCACACATTTTTTGCCAGTTCTTGGACGCCATTCGGTGACAGTCTTAGTTCACCTGTCATCGCTGCGCCTTGCTAGGTATCCTGCCCAACTCCAATTAAGTTTCGTTACGCAATTCCCAATATCGAAAATGATGAAGATGGACTGAGACCGGATTCGCGGACTCCTGTATAATGGGACGAACTGATCTGAACAATGTGGCAAAAGAAAACCCTATTCCCAGCAGTCAGTGATTCCGACCTTTTTTTTTTTGGTGTGTGGAAAATCATCGAATAACCCCCCCACTCTTGGGCAGAGCGAAGGGGAGTGACAGACTTCTACTGACTAAAAACCAAACCCATGTTCCTTCTTCGCCCTTGTGTCGGAGCCGCGTTATCCTTTCGATAATCCACAGCCCCGACGGGCGTCGGCCCTTGTGGGCCCCTTCCATGTTGCTAACATCTCTTTCGAACACGAACGCGCCGCCGACACGGTCTGTTGCCGTCATGACGACGGCCGGACGGCGAGATAGCCCGTTACTCACCGTCCACAGGCCCGCGTCTACGGTGGCCGGAGGTCATCGCGTGACCCCCGACGCCCGGAGCGCCTTCCGCGGCGGCTGGGACGTTGAGCGGTTCTCTCCCTCTCTCGTTCCGCCACCTCCTTCGCTAGCATCACTGCTTCGCAGAAGGAGGCGACGGCGTCTCAGTGATCCCGACCTGATATGATGATGATAATGAACTCAGGTGGAGGAAAACATGACTTATGAAAATATTCTCTTTTTAGTCATTTGGCTACGGAACCCCTTTTAAGCCTAAAAATTTTGCAAAAGGCCTAGTTACCTATCCAATTTAGCGATTCTGTTTTACCTAAAACCATCCTTTAATCCTTTGAAGTTATTCCAACGAATTTTCCTCCAAAAATATAATTTTCTTGTTAATTTCCAATTTTACTTTCCCCACAAAATCTCTCCATTACCTCTACATATATGTAGAGGTCGATAGAGCTGTGTAGAGTCGCAGAGAGCTCGATCAATTAGCAGGAGAGTAAAGGCTCTTATTGCGTTATCCCGAAGGACGGAGCCACGATCCGTCTCTACAAAACTAATTTGTCTTATTACTGACTCTATGATAATACAATCTGTTGGATGTCTTTGCGTATTTAGTGAGAGTGTTTTGGTAGAGCTGTTGAGGTTTTTCTTTGGTCTCATGTTACGTGGGAGTTGGGCTTTATTTTGTGCTAGCTTTGATGTTAATTATATCACGGGAACAAACTATAGGATAGGAAAAATCTATAAACCAATTCCAAAAAATGCTTTAAAGTTAGTTCAGAAATAATTATTAATTAATAATCATTTTCGATTTTTTTAAAACATTATCGTAATTTAAGCATTGCTGGAAATCTTTATCGCGTTTTAATTTCATCAATAGTTTTCTAGAACTCGATGTATATTTTACTTAAAAATATTCACTGAGTATTTAAAATATATATATATATAAAACGTATTCAGACATACTGTATGACACACAATACAACGGGCACTATGGCAGAAGAATGAAACAGGTTGTTTGCAAAACAAATGAAACATTTATCGTTCAAAAGGTTAACCGGGTTTTGTTCCAAAACCGTGACTGGGTTAAACCTGAATGGTAGCGACCAAGTTAATATTAGATTATGATGTTCAGGTCTTTGGCAACCTGGGAAACTAACTGTATATTTGGCTAATTGTAACTGAGGTCAAAATTTCTCGGTAGCAGACTGAGAATATGTTTTTGAAATACAAATTAGGTGAAAATCTACCACTATCACATGGGAATTAACGAGACTGGCAAAATGTGGATAACATACTTTTAACTGATACATCTATGCCTTAACCTTAAGGAATACAGACGTGATGTTCTGTAAAATATTTACTTTTAATTGGCTATTTGACTACAGCTGTGAAAAATTCACGAAAATGTTGTAACACGATGTGTGAAAAAAGTAATAAAATCGATAAAAAAATGGAGTAGTTATGCTTTAGAAGTTTTTTGTGGGGGCACTTTCTATCCTTGTCGCACAAAACGGCCATTTGTACTACGCAACTATGGCGGTATGAAATATGACGTCACATTTTTGTAGCGCTGTCTTTGTCTAGTAGCCATTTTTTGATCGGTTTTATTACCTTTTTCACACATCGTGTTATTTCTGTTAGTTCTTTAAAGTAACATAACACTTTCGTGTATTTCAGTACCGGTAATCATAATAGCCAATTCTGCTAAAACTGTCAAAAAAGGATCCAAACTGGAATGATAAATACAACCTCCTTTCGCCTGAACATGCAGAATATATTATTACATAGAATTTTACAATCCCAAATTGGAAACTGGCGAAGTGTGAGTGTAGTAAACAGTACACATCTGCCTAACCATTCGCGGATTACAGGCCTGATGTTATGTAATAAATAACTCTAAGAAATCTAAAACCCTATTAAGGTTTACTTAGAAATTACAGCTAACGTTGCACATATTATGCCACTTAAATTCAAGAGTTAGTCTGTAAAGCATTTCATACTCTCGCTCGTCGCTTCCATGAACAACAGATTAAGTCAGTGTAAGTACCCGCAGATTTGACTGGCAATGCAATTATGTACTAAGCAGGAATTACTGCAGCTGGAAAACTAGGAAATTTGCTTCTGTTGCTACTTGGTCTAATTTTTTGGGTTGACTTTCGTTGTTATGACAACAATGAGATTTTATTATTATATCTAGCTCATACTGTCCCACTGCAGGGAAGAGGCCTCCCTCCATTCCTTTCTATCTTAGGAGGAGAAAAAGGTACTTCTTCCGTATATGTGCATTACCTCCTACACGAGCCATCAGCCATCCTTGTTAAACCTATTGCTATATTCTGCTTTAATCGACGCTAATGGTGTCATATGTCATTGTAATCAATGTTTTAGACGTCTATAATGTCATTCAATATTGATAAGTTGGCGTTTGTGTCAAATCAAACAAACTGTACCCAGTCAATATTTCTATTGGGGCGGAATGTAGGCGTGTCATGTCCGAATCAAGTTCAGTCCACGACCAAAGCATGAAAACTGCTTCGTACAACCAAATAATGTTAATAAAGACAAGTCCCAATCAGCAACATCTGCAATAAATGTTATTATTTCTCCAGTTCCAATAGAACACGTACGTAACACGTGTACGTAGTATGTATATCACAATCACGCTGCCCGGCTCCCCAGACGCCAATCTTCCTCCGTCGGTAACGAAGTAAAGTCACGTAGAAAATTAGGTCAGCCGCGGGCACCGCTTTGACGAATATGTACTGTTTAGCTTTGGTATAGTCCTTTTTCGTCTCAGGAACCTGATTTTAAAGTGGAAGTTCGCTTTGAGGACTAGATCTTCCTTTGGTAATTTATCTTGATTGATATTATTTTACTAGTGATTTTATTTTAGAATACTTGTTTATTGTGTAGGATCGTCTACTACGCACTCAATAAATGTTGATATAGTGTGCAGAGAAAACATTATGTGGTTTAACGCATGTCCTAAAATCACACATACCACCAGCCCCATAGAAGACTAGTATGTGTCCCAGCGCTGGCGCTGTGCACTGATTTTGTCATGCTCTGTTTATATATATTAGCTTTTGGTTACTGAAAATTAATTAAGCTTCAAAGAAGGCTACGATGTTTAACCTAACAGGTGCCCCTTACTAAGCTCCATAGCAACTTTTATGAAAAATAACTTAAATACAACAAGAGTAAAGCCAGAAAAAAAACAGCAAAATATTTTTTTTATTTATGGGAGTAGAAGTTTTGTTGGAAGCCCTAAAAAGAGAAGGAAAAACATAACACTCCTTGCAGTCGGGTAAAAATAGAAGCTCGCAATACGAACACAACTGAAACAACATTGATAAATCCAACCACAGAAATATCCAATAATTTAACAGAAAAAAAAATCGTTTGAAATGCCATTGTTCATACAGCAACCAACCCAACAATTCCCTAACTTGTCCCAACAAACAATAAATTAATGGTCGCTTTGAAAGCGATTCCAGCGAGCATTATCTGGCACACTCGGTTGAGCTGGTTGAGCTATGAAAAATAACTCAAACAACAGTAGTCGGTCAGCGGTCGTGTTTTACACCGCGGTTACACAAATATTCACGTTCCGTGCCCACTGTATCAGAAAGTCATACGTTAGGTAGTGCACTGTGTACGCGGAAGCGATTTTGAATAAATTACATAATGTGTTCAGATTTATTGAACGCACCGTGAAAGGGTTTCAAAATTAAATTCAATGTATAAGTCCGTCTCATGATTAAAGAGCGTAGATTTTATTTATCAATATTAGTTTTTTACCGGTATCCTGAGGTACTTATTTTTGAATTGCCGACAATTTTTACATTTAAAATAGCGTTCATTGATTTTTTTGAAATAATAGTCAGTCCTACAGTAAACACAAGGGTAGGCAGTTACTCCTTGTAATATTTAACTGCATTAGAACAAATGGATCCCATAATTAGAAAAACTTTAGTCAAAACTGAAAATACTATACAATATCGCTGCCTGCTCCGCTTGTACACCTTTCACAGCCCAGCGACAAAACCATTCGTCCGTAAACCGATATGAGACGAAGTTTGAATTGCAAAACTAAGCGAGCCACGAACGTTGCATTTTATGCGGCCACCGAACGTCAATACACCCTGTGTAACTTCTATTGTTTTGTTTGTAAGTTTGGCTATCGCGATCTCAGACCCAATGCTGCTTTCAAATGTGATGTTTATTTATGATTTGCGCAGTCAACGGGAAATGATAGGCTGCTTCTATTTTTCCGTCGATCTGCATGTGTGTTTCTTGAATTTGAGCACGATTTCCAAGACAGAGCATTTGGGTAGTAACCTTTTTTGACTATTAGGAACCTAGGATAGTTGTAGTAGACTATTTGATTGCTTTTGAAGACATACAAGAAAAAGACAGGTAGAGAACTAACTGCAGTTTTCATTTGTCATAATGATTTTAGTTGTATCCCGGCATTATCATTCTCAATAATGCTTAAGAGTCACAGCTTACTTGCTGAACTAGTCTAAGCTTTAAACATAAACATTGTAAATATTCCAGGAAATAATAATTAATAACGGCAACTACATTAATCTACATCTAAAGCTTTTAATCCAACGCCACAATTAAACGAAAATAACATCCGAAGTAACAGCTACATCGTATTGTTTATTCAAACAAAGCTTGGTAAGAAGCTCATTTACAATTTTAATCGGTTCAGTCGGATAAACGAAACTTCTATTGAATTGTTAACCTTCATTTTCAACATTATCAAAGTGATCTACAGGGGTAGCGAATATTTCATTGTGATTATATTCATAACGAGTTTTTCTACTTGGGGTCTCTCAAGGTAGCATACTATGCCCTAAGATATTTTTTGATCAAAATGTTGTGTTTTTCTTGCAGTCAATATTAAAATAAACCATTCGAAAGTTGGAACTAAAACTAACATTTAAAAAGTTTCAGTCGGTGTATTTATCAAATAAAAGCCATTTCTTTTGACCTAGTTTAAGTAAATTGTATCAAAGCCTTCGAATGATAACGGCAGTTTTAGCTGAACGGCAACATTTAAAGGACAAGGAAAATCTTTATGATTTATGGCTGACTTCCCCTGCAACTATTGTTTACTGCCTCAAAGATAATTTAATCAGTAGAAGATATTTTTTGTTGAAACAAAACTGGAGCAATTTTTATCATAAAATATTGCATAACTTTAGCTGTATCTACTCTCATTATGAATCTGATAAAGTTAATTCATCAGAGAGCTATTAAGTTTAGGGGACCATCACTATTACGCCATACCATAGCCTATATTAGTGGTACAAAGAACTACTGGGCTGAGATGTCTTTTCCTTTTTCAGCACAGTTCTATCTTTTGCTAGTCCAGGCCAGTGCTTTCAGAAGGAGTCATGCTCGTCCCTTCATCTTCGCCCCCAATCACTATTCGGCATTATCAAAGTTAATATTATAGGCCCCTGAATTCCTCCCAAGCAATCAATTTTGTCCCTAACGACATTACCCTTCCAGAAAGCGAACAAAACTATGATCACATTACTAATGCTGACAAAACTAACAAACACAATAATGCCACACATAATAGTTCGGAAATTACAAGTGTCGAAGCAACTTGGCCCATAATCAATCACGCCTGTTGAGATGTTTGTACCCTTCAATACCCACGCATCGAGTGACAAAGGAAATAGAACCCTGTTCACTGAAAATATGATTGTTTTCATAAGAGACGATGATGTTGAAGAAGAAGTAATCCGTGTCAAAGATTTTGAACTTTCTAACATCGAATATTGTTGTTATTGTGTTGTTGACAGCCTTTTACTGAGAGTGGGTGGTGGAAAATTTATTCGCGTTTTTAGAAATATTGATGTAACGATCTTGTCAAACCCATAGGATGGAAATAATAGCACACTCTGAAACGTAGATATATTTTTTTAAAAAGAAAAACATACAAAAGTATAAAAGTAGATGTTAATTTTAGATTAGCTACATCCTATCCTACCTACCTTCCATCCTGGAAATTCAAGAAGATATCAAGTAATATGATTAATTTGATTCAACTGAGAATATACGAGTGCTCTGACGCTACGCAAATAACCTGTCCTGTTTCTCTCCGTCAGGAATTTTAACGCTGACACCGCTTTCTGATTATACTCATCTCTCCAAGAACAAAATATACAGAGAACTTCCCAATCTTCTCTCGACAGGTTGGAATATCAATTTGAACCTGTCGTATTTATTTCACTACGTAACAGGCAGCGATACAGAACAAATTAGACCTAAGCTCAAGAAATAATTTATTAAAAACACAATAGGATCATACTTGAACAAATCAAACAACCGCAACATTTTATCCAAAATCTATAAGCAGATTTCATCTACGGGATTACTCACATTTTTCACTGAAAACAAATTAATCTGATATTAAATTACGAAGAGAATCGAAAATTCGGCGGTAATAAACTTATTAAGTTGAACACTTGATTGATCAGCGTCCCAGATACCGTTACGGGGCCAGCAGAAAGGGAGGGCTTCAAACAAATCCTTGTAAGAAGTAATTTATTCGCATTAAGATCAGGATCTTTACCGTAGACAACGATGAATGTCGCCAGTCTTTGTTTTAAATTATTTATAACGTGAGAAAACAGAGTGATGAATAGGAGCTGGATCTGAAAGGATCCCGTGTTATCAGAGCCATTTATAGCTGACGACAGATCATTTGGATTGAAGGCAGATAAGGCAAGAGAGTAATGAAGACATGGGGTAATTAGATGGAATCAGTCCGTTTACCCTTTTATCTTTACGAAGGCCATACTCCTTTTGTTGCTATGAGGCCAGGGTTCTCATAATTTCGTTCATAGTTATGCCAAGGTAAGTTCAAATTATGCTAATATATTTTACTTTCAAAAGAAAATAAATTGCAAGAAAGTAGATTTAAGAGGCTGAAAATATAATATTTTTACAATTCTCGCCTTCGGTTTGACTGATTTCGAGTGTAGATTCTTAATCATTGGACCTTTAAAACTTGAAAGATACTCTTTATACCAAGATACTATTGCTCTGAAGACCTTCAGGTAAAAACTAGTCAGAGAATACTCTGAAATACTTTAAGCCTCTCAATTCGTAAACATGATTGGCTAAACAGACACTAAGTATGCGGAATTTAGCAACCTCTAGACGCTTCATTAACTTTTATAATCCACGTTCTAAAAAGCGTACACGAACCGCCTCTTAGCGCGCCGGCTTCATGGAATACACAAGTTGGATAGTTAAGTAAATTCTGCAGTAACACAATCCGTAAGGTTGAAAGGATAGGCTTCTAAAAGACGGCGAGAGGTTGATTTGAAATGCTAATGTAGTCTCGCAAATTCCATTCGAGATTACGAAGCTAAGACTCCTTTAGTTAATAGTAACAGTGGCTGGAACAGGCTCGCCGTCGACAATGGCCTGCATTGTGAATAAATAAAGGGATAAGGCTTTCTGAGTTTCGGGATTTTCAGCAAAGACCTTGAAGTTCAGGAATGGACTCATTATAAGTTTGGGCATAGATCTTTACTTTCTACCGTGCTTGGATTGGGATTTATGACCCCTTTTACAAGCACTGCCATAAACTTTAAAGCGTTTTCGTCTTATATTATCATCAGTGGTTATAAAGCCATTTCAGTCTTCATTTTAATTTATACATCAAATTACATAAAAATCTGTCAAACCATCATGGACATATTTTTCGGAAAAACAAAGATAAAGCCTATTGAAACCCGTATTACATTGAAAGAAAACATAACGGACTCCATCAAAAGCAAAATCTTCAAAATGTGAATCTTTGGAAACCTTAAAACAATATAAACACAGAGCCGCTTGAACAAATCTATTACCACGACATTACTCAAACAAATTCGATAGGCAACAAAGGTTCGCGTGACGGAGCCCCGCGAGAGAATCCACCAAAAACATAATTAAGAGTCGGCCAAGAGTTGGCAACTTTAATCGAATTACAAACCACCCGCCGGAAGATTAACTCGCCTCTTGCGGTTCTCGGCTACCACAGGACTATAGACGGAAATCGGGCGAACAACTCGATATTACAGAAGTGATTTTATTATGAGTTTCGTTTTAGTTTTCTATGCAATGAAATTGAGTGTGGGCTAGAAATAAACACAGTATGTGTACATCATAATGCAGCCTGCATTATGCATACTCAACTCAAATTAGCAATGTTTTTATACATTTGGTTACATAGTAAATAAATTACAAAGTATTGGCTTCTGAGATACGGGCTACTCGGTGTGTACTATTAAAATACGGCACAGTTTAGTTCACATTTGAAAACTGTATTATGACTAATAATACAACTTAGCTGGCGGACATAAGAAAGGGCATTTCATCGTATAGTTAAATTACCAGTAACTAGCACAGATTTAGTATAGTTTTCAAAAAAAATATTGAGTTAAATTTATTCTCTCCACGGCATGCTAAACCTATGCAAATAAATAAAGTTAATGGTATTCGCAGACAAATGATTAACGACGTGCCTAAGGAAGAAGGAAAATAAAGTATCACCAACAGAAGACAACAACAAGATATAGTAACTAGTGGAGGTTATATGAAGGGCATACATTAGTTAGTTTGTACCCTTAGGTTCATTTGAAGTGACAACCTACAAGTGTTTCACTTACACCGCTGAGTGGTATTCCATCAGGTGAGCATTAAATATGTATGTTGATGTGTAGTGTATCATACAGAAGGGATATTATAATATACTGGTTAGGCTAAAGTGGGTCAAAGTTAAAGAAATTGGGTTCAGAAACTGATATTAATAGAAGTCGTTGCAGACATTTTACATCTATAAGTAGCAACCTTATTTTGAAGAGATTAAAGAATACTGATTTTTGCAGACTATGTAATAGCAACCCAAGTACACCCATAATGTTCTGAAAATTAAGATTACAGTGATATAAACATATGTATAGGTATGTTCAGATGCCAGCATCAAGCTACCCGATACTATCTTTTTCCAATCAACCTAGAACCATAATGCTTTAACGATAGAGTTCTATTATAGAAATACAGATTGTAGCTTGATGTGGTCAAATAACTTGAGAAGGACTGAAGGTTATGATAAGATATTAACATAATTATGTGAGTCTAAAACGAGTTTCTTTCATAATCGACTTGTTTCTAATGTTTAAAGTAACAGTAACTTTAGTTATATAGCTTACATTTTCATCATCAGCCTAAAATGGTCCCACTGCAGGGACTCAGGCCTCTTGTCTAGGAGAGGGATGGGCTATAATTCAACACGCGGGCCCAATGCGGATTGGTAGATGTTACATTTATCTTCGAATTTTTATTTAAGACATGCCGTTTTCCTCACGATGTTTCCTTTCATCGTTTTGAGAGCAGTGGTGACTAAATAAATTACACAAAGTAATGAGCCTGCCTTTGTTCGAACCCATGACTAACTGTTCGTAAGTCGGGGCCGCCAACACTGGGCCACCACTGCTCGTTTACATTTACAAACAATTAGTTTTCTTCAAAAAAATCATAAATCGAGTTTACAATAGTACCTATTTTACTTAACGTAAATATTTATTGGCGAATTCTCATTGGATCTTAATAATTTATTGTGTCGTGTTTTAATTTACTTCCATCAAATGAATGGTGTATACAAACAATTTTACTTTACTTGAAGTACTTTCGATCAAAATTAATCTTTTACGCAACGGGATCTCTGGCGGAGTAAATTGTTTGCGTAAGATGTAAAAGAATCTTCTTTTATGCTTTGTTACTGTTTTACAATGGGCTAATAACAATCTTCGTTCATTTGGAAAAAATAATTATTCTGGAGATCGATTAGCTACACAATTTTCTGTGAAAAGAAAAGCAATGAAGAGATAATTTAAGAATGGGCATTACCCTTTCAATACCAGCGACTCGGTGATTATTTGATATATCTAAATACTGGTTAACTCAGGTTTCTGAATTAATCTGAGGGAATTACGGTAGACAATCTGTAGTGACTGAAATTTAGCCAAGGACAAGTAACGTGATGTATGAAACCTCGTCGCATTTTTCAAACCGAAGTCTTAAGGGACAAAACTTTTTTTTCTTCGTAAAGGAAAATACCGAAAACTTGAACGTTATCTTGATATGCGATATTTTAAAAACAATTTGCGAGTGTAATACTGAACAGATACAAGGCAAACTTTCTGTGAATAATAAATTAACTAACTTTTTGCGCGAAATATGTGCGAGGGTTTTTGTAAGCTTGGACGGGGTAAAAATTTCGCTATCAGCTATTAATATTCTTTAAGTTTTTTGGTTCAGTAAGTCGAGGTTTTGCGCGTGAAATATGGGACGAGGCTATTTAGACTCTCATGTTAAACATAATGTGAAGTTAAAAGTATTTTCGTTCCTAGATAATTTATGATGTGTTTTTTTGTTGCTTCCTAACTTTTTTCTTTCAACATTTTTGTTCTTCTTTTGCTTTGTTCACATTACAACATAGTACGAAAAATCGTAAAACTAGAAATTTACTGTATTTTACCTCAATTCATCTACCAAAGTAAACAGCAATACTTGTACTACACCCAATCCCCTTCGACCCTCATGTCACGTCATTAATCTATGACAGTCCTCCGAAACTCCAATTCATATCGATTGGTTCTTCTATTAGTTGGGTGGCCACAAAACTTGGGGCCAATTTTCATTTTCATTTATTTATTTTCTCTTCACAAAGTTGATCTTAATATTAATGTGTACAAGAAAGATGGGTAAGCTGTATTCCAACTTTGTAAGAGACTGGTGCCTGATGTAGGTTTTTAGAAAAAAAACCTGTGTTACAGGTCACCAGGGCCCTTTTGGCTAGAATTAGCTTGTACAGAGATACTGTGTAAGAGTAGGTGTGATTTAAACAATATGCATAACAAAAATTTAAAAACACAGTAAAAGTTAAAAAAAAAAAAAAAAAAACATGCGTAAAAGGAAACATAAAAAGAAGTAATAACAATAAGAGAAATACCTATCTATAATCTTGCAGAATATATTGTATCATGTGGTGGGACGGTGAGTGAGTGAGTGAGTATTTGTCTTGTGTAAAGTGTCTGACTTGTATGAGATGTATGTGAGTAATGTGTGAATAAGGGTGAATATTGCGGAGTGGGTGCAGCGAGAGTTGTTTTTAAATGTAATCAATAAATTGTAATAAATTGTGAAGGGAGTAGTAGTAGATGAACAGCTAATATGTGTGGGTTGTCAAAATTATGTTTATTTTAGAACGGTTAAGAGATTCTCAGTTTTTTGATAGTCAAGGGTTTTTAAGTATTTTTTTATTTCTTTGATACAGATTGATCTAGTTTTAGGATATAGATTTAAGAATTTATTAATTTTATTGTAGAGATAATGCCCAAGAAAGCAGTAGAATCTTTTAGGAAGTGTGGATTTGAATTGAGCCGTGGGACATACTCTACCTTTCCGTCGGTTGTCCTCCTGTAGGTTAGAGTCAAACTGCATCTGAGAATGTTTTTTAAGTAACGTAAGTAGTATAAACGTTTGTCTAACAGTGAGAGTGTCCCATTTTTTGTACAGGTCCGTAGTAGGATAACGAAAGGGGAGATCAGCTCCGACCTTGAGTATAGCACGCTGTGCCCTTTCTACTTCGATGAGGTGCGTTTTGGCGGCACCTCCCCAAGATGTGATGCAGTAATCAATCAGTGATTGGCATAGTGCAAAGTAGACCATCTTTATGGTCTTTCGGTCCGCCGAGTGTCTTAGGGTTTTGAAAATGTAGATTACTTTTCGTAACCTGGTCACCAGGGTCTCTATGTGTGGTTTAAAGGACAGATGCTGGTCGATAGTGACTCCAAGGTATTTCATATTCTCGGTCATTTGAAGGGAAGGACAAGAGCAATGAGAACTTTCAATGCCACAGGTATGAGCAGTAATCCCCAGAGACGAGGGTGGGAGCAAGTTAGATCTATGGGAAAATGCTATGTACTTTGTTTTAGAGACGTTAAGCGTCAAAACATTATCTTGCAGCCAGTTACCAACAATATTAAGTCCCAGTTGTGCAGCATTGAACACCTCCTCCCACCCATCACCACTGAAGAACAGTGCAGTATCATCAGCAAAGGTAATGATCTTTCCTTTTAGAAGAGAAAGTTGGCAAAGGTCATTAATGTACACAAGGAAAAGTGTTGGGCCCAATATACTACCCTGTGGTACCCCAAAACTGATTGCGAGCTCATCACTGAGCCTGTCATTTATCCTTACTCGTTGTTTCCTACCGGTAAGATAGTCTTCCATCAGTTTCAGAGGGATTCCTCTGATACCGATCCGCTCAAGCTTTTTAATAAGGTGTGGAATAGAGACTGTGTCGAAGGCTTTTGCGAGATCGAGGAACACCGTTAGGCATCTCCTTCCGTCATCCAAGCTGCCAACAATAGAGTCAATTCAATCAATCATATATAATCCAATATTTGTCCAACGTGTTCGACGGGGTGAGCCCCTAATTGTGCCGTGATTAATGACCCATGTTCGCCGTTTGTCGACACTTGTTTGTGCAAATGTTTGGCATATTTGTGCTTAGTTGTTATTAGTGGGAGTGGACAGAACTACTTCTGTTCTATGATAAGGTATTGGTTTAATTGTAAGTGTACACGGTTAAAGGTTCCGGGGCTCTGACTGAATATTTCACTTCATGTATTTTACCGAAATTGTTCCACTATGTGAACTAACTTGTAGTTTGGCTTGTGATGTTTGTCTGTAATCTGCTTATATTATGGTTTATATGCCCAACTGTTACATCGAGTATTGTGTTGTGTATGTTAATAAATTCTCACCACTAAGTAATACTATCTTTTATCTTTATATCAATAATAATCCTTCCTTACATAGTATAAAACAAAGTCGCTATTTTTGTCTGTTTGTTTGTCTGTATGCTTAAATCTTTAAAACTACGCAACGGATTTTGATGCGGTTTTTTTAATAGATAGAGTAATTCAAGAGAAAGGTTTTAGTATATAATTTGAACGACATCCACACGGGTGAAGCCGCGGGCATCAGCTAGTTTATAATAAAGTGACAAAGCCTTTAGTTTTGTTTGGATAAAGGCGTAAATATTCAGAACTACAGATCCAGTTTCGATAATTCTTTCACGAACGGGAAGTTACATTATCCACAAGTGCTATAGAACCTCAAGAACATTTCAACAACTCATACATTCAATTTTATATATTTTTATAAACATGATAAAGAGTCCATAACTAACAATAGCGTGTCACCATAATAAGATATCAGGCTACTTACGAAACCCCACCCCAAATAATGCCCAACCAGATAAAGACGGAACCACGCTCAGATAATGTGATTAACTCATAGAGCTTTTAATTCAACACAACTGAAGTAAGGAAAGCATTAGCAATTCAGATTAGATTCGGTACATACGCCAACATTCTTAGCGAAGTTATGACGCGTCAGTTCACTTTGTTTTCTCAAACTAAGTCGCTGTAAGTTTCCGAATATTCCGGCCTACAGGGATTTTGGGGTAGTTAATAGAATTTTGAGTGATGTGAAGGCTTAGGCGTGTCGGACTTGAGGTTATGGGGGTCCCTGTGTGCGAAACGATCGTGGTTTCATGGGGTGTGTTTGTTATTCAAGGGATGATGAAATGAATAGTAATTTAACAATTACTTCAGATATTAATATCGGATTTATAGCATGTTTATCCCAACATAAAATAATCATGTATTCCCCGAAGGGTAAGGAAGACTTATACCTAATGATATACCCACATTTCACCAGTTATGTTTATCCTGTTGGGTGAAATATTATTAACATTGGGTAAAAAACAATACCAACAATGTAACAAAACTATTCTACAAGAGCTCCTTAAAATAACATATTCCCTCTACGTTCCTCATTACTCCTAAGAGCAATCTCAACAATAAAAATAACATCCATCCTTTGTTCCAGGATACTGCAGCCGCTGCCACATAACTCACGAGCATTTAAAATAAAAACGAACGCGTTCATCCCAAAGTGAGGCAAGAATTAAAAAAACGAAAGGATAAAGGACGTTCGCTCATCGTTCTTGCGCGGACTATCGTTTACCCAGCTATCCGGAGCACTCATGAATATGACATCAGTGGTCGGGACTGACCCACAATGTTGATTTATGCGACGTCGGTGATCCATCACCCGGGATACGGATAACTGAACGTACAAACAGACATCGCACACTTTTACTCACAACGACAACGGTTCGTAACAACCTTTTGTGCATCCAACTGAGATTGTTTGCCAATTGAGTATGCATGAAGTTTTCACCGATATATTGAATCGATGAGGTTTTCTGTCGGTTGAGACTTTGTTTGTTTGAGTTTTATTACGGTTTTGTTTGCAAAGTGGGTTAATGTATTCCGAAGAGTTTTTGTAAGTGTTATCTTTCTGCTATTCAGTTCGGTTTGTTTTATTTAAATAAAAGTTTTGCCCAATTCAGTTTCAAATAGCCCGAATATTCATATCGATGGTTAAAAAAAATGTTTGTTAACAAACGATTCTCGGAATGTAAACTTTAAAAATAAAAGTGCCAAAAAAGTGAGTGAAAATGCGTCGTCGTCCATTACCGCCGGTTCGCGAAGAAGTGTCAAACTCGAAGTCATGGCGGACATTGTGCGAGAGTGAGTGGGCGGTGTATACTTTGGTGGCGTCAGTGGGGGCTCTGACGTACGCGAACAGTTTGAGTGGCGAGTTCGTGCATGACGACATCCCCGCGATCGTATCCAACAGTGACGTGAATGGTGGTAGCCATGTGCTCCAAGTGTTCAGGAACGATTTCTGGGGGACGCCGATGTCGGATCATAATAGTCACAAGTCGTATCGGCCGCTCACAACTCTGTCTTTTCGGTAAGTGGTTACTTTATTTCTGTTACAATAACGTATGTGTTTTGGTTTGTTGGTCGGTATTTTTAAAGTGGCCCGATGGTTTTTCTGCTGCATAAATAATAGTGTCAGGAATGTACTGTGTGTACATAATAATGGAATTTGTCTATGAAAATAAATAAATAATAGTGTCAGGAATGTACTGTGTGTACATATTAATGGAATTTGTCTATAAAATTAAATAAAATTAAAAAAAAATCATTTATTTCAGGTTAGAGACACCCATATTAGAAACAGATAAAAAGTCACATACAATAAAATAAATAACTACAATTTCAATAACACATAATCATAATAATAATACTCTAATAATCATAAATTCAAAATATAAATAAAATAATTCAAAATAATATTCAGTTACATAATTATATCGTTAGTCTCTTACATGCGACACTATATGTAACTTGTCTGTCACAGCAGTGTCGCACATAAGGACAGTCCAACCTATTTGCTATCATATTCAGAACAGTGTTGGAGCTGGCCCGCACTCTGCGCACAAGAGACGCGCAGCGCTTCCGCATGGTCGCATGGAAGCAGTCCGTGCGCGCCCATGCGAACATACCTGAAGCGCTGCAGTAGCGAGGCAGACCCAACACCGCTCTGAACGCGTTGTTAAATTGAACGCGGGGGGGGCGGGGGGGGGGGGGTTCTATGAAAATAAATTATTTCCAAATATGACCACGCGCAAAAGTAATCATGCCGTACATTACCTGTGATTAATTGGGCTTAATACCACGATTCTTCACTTTTTCTATTTATGTAATCACTACATAGTATAAAACAAAGTCACTTCCCGCTGTCTGTCCCAATGTATGCTGAAATCTTTATAACTCCGCAACGGATTTTGATGCGGGTTTTTTTAATAGATAAAGGTTTATCACCCGTGCGAAGCCGGGGCGGGTCACTAGTTGTTGATAATACTGAAATATTCAACTATTTTATACAAAAGCAAAATGCAGAAATACAAATCCAAATCAGTGATTGTAAGTTAATATTGCCGGTATTGACAAAAAGTGGCTTGCAGAGTGCCGGAAAATGAAAAGCATTGCGTAAAAATGGAAAATTCAAAGCTTCATCGGACAAGCCTCTTTAATCATCGAAATTCAATATCTTGAATAACATTAGGGGGAAAACTCGGGGTCATTTTAATTTTCCTTCTTCGAAGAGTTATTCGCCAATTTATTCCTTTATTTGTGTGTGAACAAAATGGTTGCGGTGTCATCAAGGCCCGTGTCGGTTACTTGCGCAAGTTATTGCCAGTTAACCCTCCGGTTAACCCGCCCGTGACAACCCCCGCGGTTAGTCGGTTGCACGCTAGGCCACGGCTTGTTGTATGCTAGTGATTTCGATATTTTCTTTTTATATTTCGTCCATTTTAATGAACATTACTTTGCTACTGAACTATGTTTAAAAATATAAATACAAATATTATTTCAGACCACCATATCCTAACTTATGCCCACGACTTTTGTAGCCTAACGGTCTTATACTATTTTACGTTTTACAGTTCATGAAAATTGGGGAATTCAGTATCCCATTATTGAATAAATGTTCCGGAATCGGATCAGTCCTTCTGAAGATTACCACCTAATTACAAATTCACAAAAAAAAAACTAGCCAGGGTTCGGTAGCATTGTCAGTAGTAGATATTAAGAGGTTTTCTGTGTTATTTTACGTGTTACTTCTTATAAGTTTTCCTGTAATTTCCGTATTTTTTTTTCAAAATTTTAGGTTCGGTAGTTTCGGAGACAAAGGGGGGCGAATGGTCGAACAGACAGACAGACACACGAGTGATTCTATAAGGGTTCCGTTTTTTTAATTTTGAGGTACAGAACCCTAAAAATGGTAGTAGTATAGTATAAACATTTTTTTTTACAAGGTTTGGGTTTCAAAACTTCAAAGAGCCTAATTATCTTCCAACAAACAGAGAGTACCTACGCTAAGAGTACTTGCCTTTTTTATTTAAGACTTGCTCTTGCCAGCGGCTTCGCCCGCGTGAAAATGACGATTTTCCATACAAACTTTCATCCCCTATTTAAATCCCTTAGGGGTTGAATTTCTAGAAATCCTTCCTTTTTCCTTGTCTACATTATAAAGGGAACCTCTGTGCAAAATTTCAGCTTTCTAGGTCCAAGGGTTTGGGCTGGGCGTTGATGAGTCAGTCAGTCAGTCAGTCAGGACTTCTCTTTTTATTTATATAGATAGATAGATCAAGCGTTTGACTTAACTACTAAACGAGTCTCTTTGCGTGGTAATGGTCGAGACTTATCACAATTTCTTTCTTTACCACTTTTTTACGATACGTGAAGCTCTTTACCTAATAAATGCTATTCCTAACAGTTAATTTTCTGATATGTCATGACATATTGTTATGTTATGTGTAACCGTAGAATATGGAGTTGTATCGCAAACAATGCTACACCGAAGTGACCTCTGCTCTACCACAATCGATGCCGTGGCAAAATAAAAATATTGTTAGCCTTCTTCAGAAAAATTCTTGTAAAAACTTCGCCAGAAAAATAAAGAAGAGCGTGGATTTAAATACAAACAAAAGCCTGTCAGTCTCTATACGATAAAAAATAAATATTGAAAGAAATAAAGACAAAATATATATTTGATAGCAGAAAACAGAGGTGGAGGTGGCAGTGGGCAGGGCACATTGCTCGTAGAACGGATGTCCGATGGGACCGAAAAGTTCTAGAGTGGCGACCGCGAACCGGAAGATATTGCGTTGGAAGGCCTCCCACTAGGTGGACCGATGACATGGTGCAGTTGATGATTATGACGATTGGAGACAGAACTTGTATAACAACTCATAATTTCACCACGAGACCAGATATTCTCCAGCATGAGAAGAAGTACTAGATTATCTTGCTTACTTCACATTTACCATTCGACAGTAACTAAGCCTACATAATAGTTAGGTAGCACACTCTATTTAGCCATTTCACGCCTAATTTGTCACCGACCGATACTCGAAATTCAATATTGATTGCAGGATTAAGCGCTTTAGTATGTAATAAAGGATCGGACGGCTGACTTTGTGAAATATCTGGCTTTAAATGTCTCGTATATAATATTAGCGATACATTTTAAATAATGCGATGTGAGGTAGTCTGGGTTTACTGGAAAATAGAAAAACAAAGTTCTTTATTGATTGTGTGCGATTTGTTGGATGAACGGTATACGTTTGTTTAATAATAAAAACAATGTTGTCTGGGTTCTCAGTTCTTTATCGTTTTTACTTTTGTGGCCTTTAATTTTTATTTATTTAAGGAAAAGTATGAACAATTTAACAGAAAAGCAAAGCTAAAAATTTTGAAAAAACCAACGACTGTTAAAAAATAATTGAAAAAAGGATAAAATAACATAAAACACTTGTTTAAGTGTTTTATGTTATTTTATCCTTTTTTTGTGTTATATATGTGTTTTTTTGTGTTGTTTGTGTTGTATGGGTGTTTACCCACCTTAAAAAAACCCAAGAATGTCCGTCGGGGACTGCCATTAAATGAACTAGTTTTGCAATGTTCCATTCTTGGGTTTTTTTAAGGTGGGTGTTTAAGTGTTTTATGTTATTTTATCCTTTATTCAATTAATTTTTAACAGTCAAATTTTTTTTTTTTTAAAAAGTCAAGTTCAAAATGTATAATTTTGCTTTTTATTTTAATCTTTTTACTTTTATTTTTTTATCTAAGAGCATGCACCAATCAAACCTAAACCCATATCTGAAAACTGAATCAAAATCGAACTTTTAGTTTTGGAGAAAAATGGCAACTTTGATTTGCACAAAAAATGATTGCTGCAGCGCCCCCTGGTGAGTTGTCACCGTAACACCTATCTAAGAACATGAACCAATCAAACCCGAACCCATAACTGAAAACTGCATCAAAATCGGACTAGTAGTTTTGGAGAAAAATGGCAACATGTATTTGCACAAACACACAAACAAACAAACAAACAAATAAACAAACAAACAACCTCTCACCCCAAACGCATATACCGTCTCCGTTTGCTATTGAACTGAGATAATAAAAAAATTACAAATTAAATTAAGTACGGTAAAACAAGAAAAGTTACCTTCTGTGCGTCATCTCACATAACACGCACAAGAAAAAATCGTCTTTCGTTCATCCTCTCACAGAAACTCAATATTACTTTAATGATGCAAAGTGAACACAGATATTTCAGTAGATTAATTATCTATTGAAGTACTGACCCACAGTCCCTCTTAATTTCAGTCCGCTCAGTTTGACCGCACTTTAAAAAATAGCATCTCTTTTAACCATAAAACCGAGATGCCTCTACAAAAAACGTAGTCTACAAGGGCACACAAAATATTATGGTCAATGGCAATGTCCTCAAAAAAAGGTCAGGTGCGGCGTATACGTAAGTAAGGAAAGATTTACGGGCGTAGAGGCGAAAGGGTTGGCTTCGCTGTAGCACGTAGCCGCGTAGCCGCGTAGCTAGTGTCGTAGCACGTAGCCGCGTAGCGAATGTCGTAGCACTCGTAGACGTGGCATTTCGTAGCAGTCGTTTTCGTAGCGTTTCGAGATGTTGTTGTGTGGGGATCTTGATTTTTGTAGCCAAGTTTCTTTTCCTAGTATTTCATATTATAAATACCAGATATTTTATAAAGAATATCAAACTGCGCATACGTTATGCCACGGAGGTCTGGATTTGTCTCCAGTTCTCTCTTCGGATTCGCCTGGAACTTAAATTTCCCTAGTGAAATATGGGTGCACAATTAGGCACACCTCTGCCTAAATTATCTGAGAAATACAGCCGTGATACTATGACCTTTATACGTTCTAGTGTATCTAAATAGAGGAAACAAAATTGTGTATTTAGTTTTTTAGCCCTATAAAAAAATATCATTAATTTACATCAAATCGAGGTAAAAAAAATGGCGTTTCGTTCCCAGTCCCCACTGTTATGACGCGTCGGTCATCTATCATAGCATCATTTGGTAAATGCGCGTGAAGCCTCCGTTTTTGCTCCGAATATTAATTATTGTTTCTACTTAATCACTGTTTAATGTTACATAAATTAGAATGAAACGATTTAGATAAATATGAATAGAAAAGGTTGTTAATTTTAGTAAAAAAAGTAACGAACTAAGTGACTAAATAATTATAATACTGGTATTCTTTGTAATTACCTTATTATGACGATCACGAATATGAACGAATACGAATAGTTATATTTTGTATCTAATATTATACGAATAAGTTTAGTACAAACAATATTAGAACAATTATTCATTTGAAAAGTATTACAAAAGTTTACAGTTTTTTGCACACAGTTTACTGCAGTAACTATTTCAGACTTACGTTTGTAAGTTAACTTAAGCATGTAAGAAGTTTTAAAACACTCATAACGAGTGAGATCATATAAAAAAACATAATATCTATTTTAAAATTAAAAAGGTCTAAGATTTAATGTTTTCATTGGCGGAAAAATTCACTATTAATATTATTTCATTTATATATTCAAGTTACAATATTATTAACAAATGTTAGGCTATGCATTTCCAATACGCACGAAGTCACGAACAGAAGCTACTTTAAACAATATGCAAGAAAGATGACAAAACCTGATCAAAAACATAAATAAAATCCACTTGACCAGAAAACTATGTTAAAGAATGTACCAAGAAATAGTACCAAAACTGAACGGTATTATTATTATACTCGTGCAGACCAAAATATCTTTATCAGAGGAATTTCCATGCTACCCACATTTTTCCACAAGCACAACGATCTCTGTACACACAAAGCGACCCTTATGATAAGAGCGGCATTTTGTTGTCAAATATTGTACTGAAAAGATGCTTTTGGGGTCAAATTATTATTTCTACGTTGATACCATTATTGTTAGCAATAGGGTTTAAGTTCAAAGAGACGACCTTAACTGTTAAGTATGCTTCTTAATAGGGATGTTTCCTGACTAAAAAGATAAGACTCTGTTTAGTCCGTCAGCTAGATTATCGAAAAATATTGGACACTTGTTTTTTATTTCATCAAATTAATAAAAAATGATGAAGATAAAACACGACAAAGATTATGTGTAGGGGCTTGTGACGTCACTTTCTGGTAAAAAAACTACTTTAATGTGACGTCACACGAGTTTTCGAAGCACGTTAAAAAGATAAATTATGTGTTCAATATTTTTTGGAAATCTATCTGACGGACTAAATTGTTTTTTTTTGTCGAATACCTATTTAACTTCAGTTGAGTTCCGTGTGTTTGGCATTCGTTATGCCTGCTACCCCAAATGGCTTAGCAGAAGTCTTCCTATAGTACACCTATATTTGGCCAGTTATATGATTAATATCTCGTTACTAACTATTAACCAGATATTTGAGACAAACCTATTTACACATTACTAACTCTCTTTCTTAACACTAGGTTTTGTGTCTGCTGGCTGATTAAGGGTTTTTCTTAATCCATCCCGTCACTACTACGCATCTAAACGATTATAATGTAGGTTTCCTAAATAATTGGATCGGTTGTAGTAGCAAAATATTATACATTGACAAATTATTTGCTTCCAAAATCAATTCATCGATTTTTACAACCCAAAATTCTCACAAGCATAAAAACAATCACTTTAACCATTTCTAACATGTCCGAAGCCAAGAGCTAAACTAGAAAATAAGATCCGTAAATAAGTAGATAACAAAGTAATTATCTTATTGAATCGGCACCCAATGTATCTACGTTTCGCCTATGTACTTACTTCTTTTCTTTTAGATGGGAAACGGTTCGAATGCTCGCTAAATAATGGTATTGGGAGAGGCTATTTTATGTTACTGTAGGTTGAACATTTTGGTATGGACTGTCTTTATGCTGTTTTTAGGGTATTACGTACCTACATGACAGTGTATGCGCTTAAGAAATCGTCATCTATTAGTTACGGTATTTGTTCGAAGGAGTCATTGCGGCCCTGCGGCATTAGGAGGAACACGGATGGGTTTTAGTCAGCAAGAGTCTGACACTCCCTTCTGCTCCGCCCCGAGTGGGAGGAGTCATTTGATTGTTTCTCATCCTAAAAAAACAAAAATTAAGTGTAATAATTATAGTTTATAATAGAATGATAATGATACTCGCAATATTATGTTATGTGCACAAAACATGAACTTAGTTCTTCTGAATTTTTAGCAGCGACTTTAAGTTAAAGACTTGTATTATATGATGGCTTACTCATATTTAAGGAAAACTTTTAAATACCTACCTCAAGATTTTTTGAAGTAGGTGGGAAAAATATCAGACGTAAATTATTTGTGGTTTCAAGCGGATAATGGATTTGCTCCTAATGACCGTTAGCTTGGTAGAGTGGTATTTTGAACATGGATTCAGAAACTAAAATAATACCATAAAAATTCCTGTCAAATTACAGCCTAAAAACTTTAACTATCTGCAGTTAAAGATAGAAGTGTAAATAAATTGTGGTATAACAGGAATACTGTAAATAAATCACGTTTTGCTTTGCTCCAAGCAAACGTTACAAAGAAGCTTGCGAATATCATTTGTACTGCCAAAGTGTTGAAGGGTAAGCACACGAATTTAAATCTCTTCAGATATTTCTTGTCTTCTTTTTAGCGTGTCGATGGCAAATCTTTCCACTAAATAATTTTGGCCCAATATTCAGCTATGCGGACTCCGCTCGCTGATGCAGTCATTAGATCGTCAAGTGTGCAAGTGTCAGGGCATGCAGCGCAAGATGGAAGGTGGGCCATTGTCTGTGGAGTTACGACGCAATACACACTTCAGATGTGATTTCTTGTTATATATTAAAAAGAGCTCCCAAATAAGATAATAATAAATGTTTAAAAGTCTCAAAAATGTCAAACTCCGGAACGAAAGCTTCTAAATCTGCATCTTTCCCTAGGGCTTAGACAAGAGTTTCGCTTTCAAAATGTGACGTATTTAAACAGCGTCTAAGTGGCGTTGTTTAAATATAATAGCATTTCTGTAGCTTTTGTTAATTCAATATTCAAGGCATTTTTGACTTTTCTATAATCGTTATCGCAGGAAAATTGTCACTGTGTCTACTCTCTTGTTTAGTCTATGATAGTAATGATATATAACTAAAATAGTTAAATATGATGGTTGATGATGAAGATGGTTGGTGATGATTTTAATTATGATGTTAAAAATTAAACCAGACTGTTGTCTAATGCTTTGCCATTTATGGTAAACTAGCAGTTGCCCGCGACTTCGTTCGCGTAGAAATTTTGGCTCTCTTGTCTGGACTGCCTGTGGATGGTACTATGTCAAATCGAATGCCAAATGCCAATCGAAGCGATTATATTCCCTTAAACCAGCCCTGTCGTAAAATCTATTCCTACCTGAAATGTCTTGAAATCCCCTCGAAACTCGGTTAAGCATCGACCCCACTTGTGTTGAGAATTCTCCTTTCAAACGCTTCGATGAGCTATATTCTATCTCTCTGCCAATTTTCAGGTATAAAAAGCCAAGGATTTCATATGGACTTACGGGAGCCCTTAGTCCAGGTCTTCCTTACAAACTTAGCTTAGATCTCCTACTCCTAAACTCTAGACTTGTTAAATTTCAGGTTGTTAGTACAAAAAAAAACAGTACATTTTTACAAACATGTGAAAGCCCTCAGACCTCCTTATTCTGGCCATGTTGCAAAACTCGCTAAATCCGTTCTTAGTCAACGTCTACTAACTATAAAGTACCTTCCTGCCAAAATTGTAGCACAAAAAAGGAAGGACTGTCATACAAACTCGCGTGAGGCCTTAGACCTCCCTAGTCCGGCCCTGTCGCAAAATCGGTTCTTAGCAAACTTCTACTCACCTACGTCCCTGCCAAAATTCAAGTTAGTAGCACACAAAATGATAGACTTTTAAACAAACTTGCGAGCGCCCTTAAACCTATCTAATCCGGCCCTGCCACAAAACCTGTACTTAGCAGAGTTCTTCTAACTATAAAGTACGTGCCTGCCAAAAATCAAGTTTGTAGCACAAAAAATTAAGGATTTTCTTACGAACTTGCAAGAACCCTTAGACCTCCTTAATCCGGCCCTGTCACAAAATCTGTTCTTACCAGACGTCTACTAACTATAAACTACGTCCGTCTCAAAAATCAACTTTGTAGCTCAAAAAATGAAGGACTTTCATACAAACTGGCGAGAGCCCTTAGACCTCCCTAATCCGGCCCTGTCTCAAAATCTGTTCTAAGCAGACGTCTACTAACTTTAAACTACGTCCCTGCCAAAAATGAAGATTGTAGCACAAAAAATGAAGGACTTTCAAACAAACTTGCGAGGGCCCTTAGACCACCCTAATCCGGCCCTGTCGCAAAATTAATTCATAGCAGACGCCCACTGACTATAAACTACGTATCTGCCAAAAATCTAGATTGTAGCACAAAAAATGAAGGAGTTTCATACAAACTTGCGAGGGCCCTTAGACCACCCTAATCCAGCTCTGTCGCAAAATCCGTTCTTAGCGGACGTCTACTAACCATAAACTACCTCCCTGCCAAAAATCATCTTTGTACGTCCAGCGGTTTTCGAGATTTCGTGATGAATCAGTGAGTGAGTGAGTGAGTGACCTTTCGCTTTTATAGATATAGATATTAATTTTAAGTCCTTGATACAAGGAGATTCTTTTGTTTTCTTGGAGGGAGGGAAATCAAATGTCTCCTCTTGCTCTGGGCGAAACGGTAGGGAGCGTCCAATTTCTACTGACTATAAACCACTCATGTTCCTTCTTAGTCCTTTGTGTCTGAGGCGGTGGTATCTCTTTCGAACAACCTGCAGCCCCAAAACCAGTATCTTCTTGGTTTTCAAATGAACAGCAAAGCAGCACTGAAAACTATTTATAGTCAACCGGTTGCAAATAGACCCTGTAGACACACAATATACCTATTTAACAACTATGCAACTAAAGGTTTAATTCCGGTCGCACCAGAATATCTGAGTGTCATCGATTTTCTATAAACGTGCTTACTAACTGTCGTAATTAAAAGGTATTGATTAAACTGTGTCTGGAGAAACTGGTACACAATATGACACAATTAAAGACAAAGTAATTGATATTGATTTAGAAATAAAACCTTCAGAGCACAAAATAATAAGCGTAGAAGACGTGCGTCGTGAAGTCTAAGAAAATAGGGATGAATATTTTATTATAATCAACAATACAATTGTCCTCTATTGAAAAACTTTTTTCTATGGGTAACCTCGAACCTTTCCGTTATAAATTCTCTTTAGATTTGCGAACCGGGTCTAACCAAGTCAGATTGTCTCTTCACATAGTATTGTTGATCTATGAAGGACGTAACGTGTGGTATGAATAGCATTGATACGGCCTGGATTTCCTCTCATCCCATTTAGAAATATCAGTCAATACCAAAACCCATAAAGTAGAAGAATCACTTGAGCTGTATCGAATATCAATATGAGCTCTTTACCAACAGTATGTTCGTACAGGCCTTTTCGCTATCATACGAAAAAGGCATACTGTAACATGAAAATAATTTAATACATCAAAACCTTGTCACATTCAATTTTGAACTTTGTTTCTTGGTTGTAAGGTTGATTGGTATACGTCAGGGAGATGTTAGATATATCAATGTTGGTTCGGGATGGGAGGGTAATGGAACGTGTGATATGTAGATTTGTTGTGTTACACTTATTATTGTGAAGGTTTCCGCATTGTGCCTTTAATGGAGCAAAATCGATTCGTCTATCTCTCAATTTTCAAGGGTTAGTATATTCATGTATTGTGGGTTTATGTGATCTTTTTATTTGATCTTATGAAGATGAGAGGTTTATAATATTATCCTCTACCTTTCCTCTACAATCTATTCAAAATATTTTGATTTCATAAAAGATATTCACAAGCAGACGGCATCAGTCCGTAGTTTCCTATCAGCCTTTGACAACATTAATATAATTTTAAAGTCTATCAGGAAATAAAATAAAAAGCAACTACCTCTTTAGGACCTTATCTCCTCGCATTAGACAATCTAATGGGCTGTTCGCAACGAGCTTAGCAATTACTCCATCAAAACTCAATCAAGGCTTAAGTATACCTACAACTGTCAACAAGACGTACCCCAAGGGAGCATACTTGGTCCTGTACCGTATGATATATCCCGGAACGCTCCTTGCAGGGATCCGCTTCAAAATTGCGCATTAACGTTATGTATACAAGACGCTCTCACCTTTCCCGCCATTACTGGCTCAAAGAAGTTTTGCGGTGGGCTCACATTAGACACAAAGGAATTTACGAGGGCTCTGTAATGTAATGACGAATATAACGACTTTGCTCTTGGATGGGAGGTGGCTGAATTTTGAACATTTGGTATTCAGTTTGGTGAAGACTGTGGAATGTTGGTTTTATAAGATGGCGTTAAACTGATGGAAGTCAATGAGAGTAGAGTTTAAAACAGAATTGCTGTGTTGCTAACGTTTTATAAATCACAACAGCTATTTAGAAGACATTACTAGTATTTTACTTTATTTATTTTATTTTAGAGTTACCAGATATTATCAATGTCCAGAAATATATTACTTTAGATTAATAAACTAACATAGTTATGCCATAGTTTTCATAAATATTTAATTTAAACACAAGTCCAATCACAAATCCAAACACACAAAACCGGCACCCAATTCAGCCTCAAATCCTCCATAAACCTAAAAACTTGTTCTGTCTCTCGCAAACTTGGGACACGTACAGAACACGACTAAACCAGGTCACAGTGCTGAGTCTAAAGACAATAGCTGACGGAAACAGAGGCCGGCAAATGTAATAAACGACACAGAGATGAGTAGCTGAAAAATGCTTCGGTGTAAATTAAAAGGGGACCGGAATGATTGATGACGACCCCACTCAGGATTCTGAGAGAAAAATATAATTTCGTGAATTGAATGAGTATTTATTAAGGTTTCTTGTTCAAGGGTATCACTATGGGATTTGGTTGATGCTATTCTTGGGATGAATGATGGTGGTTTGTTTAAGTATGATTTATGGTATGAGAACTGAGACATGGGGTGTAACTGAGTTTGGGTTCAAATTATTTTGTCTGAATCATTTCGTATCTTATCTGTTGTTTGTTTTTGGTTAACCATCTCCAAAACAAAATCTGCGGGCTTAAATATAATTTGACCAGCATCTAAATAATTTAAAAACAGCCATGTTTTCGCCTTTACTCATCATCCCATCACTTCGAAGCATTGAAGAAACTTAATTTCCTTATTTCACCGCTAAATTGAAACGAGGAAGATAAAAGCCAGTTGAAAATTCTATTTACCTGTCACTTGTAAATCAGTACGGAACTGATGTGACGTTCTCGTATAATTTCATAAAATGGTGCCAGATTAGATGTGAAAGTCATGTCATGTTCCTTTTCGTGGATGAAAGAAAGTATAATGGATACTCATTAGCGCCCGAGTCTTGGCGTGAAATGACTTAATGGACGCAGTGTTACTCTATAATAATATATTAAAACATTGTTATGTATCTTAAGCATAACACAATGAAGGTAAATAAAGATTGAGTAGAGCTTTGGTGGTTTGCTTTTAAAAGCACAAAATAATGAAAATTTAATGGAGGTGTTAAAAAAACAGCATCCTTTTAGTTGTGTTTATATGAAGTCATATTTTTCTTCTCTTTTTCATCAGAGTTTCTTCAAAGACATAAATTAGGTAAATGTGCAGAAGCTATACCAACTTTTTCCATACTTTTTCGAGTGATTAAGTTTGCAAGACTTGTTGTATTTACAATGTCGCTTGTGAATTAAATGCGTTCCATCAGTATATTAAAAACGTACTTCTATGCTGTTTTGGTTAGTTCTAGCATTTAGGATTCCAACAACCAAAATCAACTCCTGGCTATACGGTGAAATTTCTCACTGAAACAGATGAAAGTAATTAAGTTATATTGCGCGCGACCGCGGGCCAGATTGATGTCCGCTATCAAACTTGTTAATGACAGAAGAGACGTTCTCAACTATTTGAGAGGGACGCTCAACTTTGTCACTTTGCCTGCTGGACGTTAATTGACGTCATTCTTTTGATAGTTGAAGGTAATGGCATGTTTGTGGACTACACAATGGCTTGTGATGGCAGTTAAAACGTTTTAGGTATTTACGTACTCACATCACTTTCTTCTTTCTTTGACTGCTACATGTCATTTTTATTGTCCCATTTATATTAGGTTAATGCAGTACGTTTTCTTTTAATTCTTCTATTAGCCGTCAATCAATCCTTTTTTCTTTTTGTTTCATTTTTCCTCACACAATCCATACATCTTGTCAAACTTGATTAACTATACCACGCGTACTTTGTCAGTTAGATTTAGCCAATCGGCTCTTACACCGTGGCTACCATAGAGAAATTCCTAGTGGAAAAACGCAATAACACTTTTCCCGACCTGGGTATTGAACCCGCAACTCCATGATCAACAGTCCCGCTTGTAGCCACTAGTAAATAAAAATTACTGCTTTAATATTTTGCTTCAAAATAGAAGAGACAGAGTTTTAAATCGACTCAGTAGCTCAGGAGTTTTAAACTTTTAACTCTTTTGTTTGTCAATTCATTTCATGCCACGATGCAGTCGCGTTTCGTGAGCGCTGCGCTGTATCTTAAAAATTCATCGCGTGTGTGAATGCTGCGATTATGTTGTACTGTCAGCTTGATGCTTATGAGCACGAAAATGAGCAAATTCCTCTTAAAGAAGAGAGGAATACAGACAAGTAACTTTTGCCTGCGGCTTCGTCTTCTTGCCGGTCGGAAATTGTCACACGGTAATGTAGGTACTACCGCGATAAAAGTATCCTTGCTTCGTCTAGGTCATGGTCTACTTGTGTGACTAACATCCATAAGCTGATAAGGTTTGAAAAATAAAACAAACATAGTTGTTTTCGCATAAATTTTAAGATACAGTCTGTCATAAATTCAACTCAAGTTAGACAAGATTATAGACAATTACTGGCTGAAGTAAATAACTTAAATATAATGGCATAATTTCGTTAGTATATTTTTGTGTTCCTCGGTTTCACGTTCTGGCTTCTAATTGAAGTCTTCAAAGTAAGAGACAAAGCGACCTCCTCGGAGGTTCGCCGACATTATCAGATTATCTGAGAAAAAAAACACAACGTTTGCGTTATTTTCAGAAAAGTACTGCCTTTGTAATCAGAAAATTAAATAAAACACAGATTAGGAGCGCTTCAGTTCTTACATTTTTAATTGCGTTTCGCTAATTATGTTTGGAGAGGTCCATTTTTCGGGCTTTCAACTGGGATTGAAGGGGTCTAAAAGTGTTTGTGTTGTGTCTATTGTCTCTCTGTTGAAAGCTGCTCGGGTAAGTAATTGTCATTATGTTGAATGTTCTATAGGCGGTCACTGAATGAATACAGCGCCTAGTTTAAAATTCATGAAAATTAGAGTCGACGTATGTAAAGCTAATATCAGCGGTTGCCAAATGCTTTCATGTTTCGCCTCACTTTCAACACCGATTTCAAACGAAAATTTTGCCGTTCCATTTGAACGCTTTTGCGGTTATTTTGAACTAAAATTTATCAAGCAATGTATCATGAAACTAAAACCAAACTAGCTTTTAGAGTAAATAAGTAAAGAACGAACAAAAACCTTTTTGTTCCATTTGTTTATATTATCTATAAAAATATGATTTACTATCTATATGTATGACGGAGCTTCATTTAAGGCCAGGTCTACTGATTTAACTGTTATTGCTTTCTTGCGTTCGTATTATCGGCACTTCTCATTTCCTTTATTAGTAAATAGCAACCGTGAAAAGCCAGGAAAGGTCGCTAGTTTAACATTGTAATTGGAAATTCACTTCAAGTGCCAATGTAAATAAAAATGTATTCATAGGTAACACAATACATTTAAGCTTGAACTATCTCATTCATCGCTATATCACTTCTCCAATTACTCAAGAAATGCAGCTGAAATTCTTGATCCATGCGTTCATGCACGGCTAACAATTTCGTTGACAAAACGAAGCATCTCGTAGCGAAATCCTCTAAATTACGCTATAAACATAGATTTAGATCGATAGATACCGCGACAAAAGCTAATCATTCGTTGATAATGGCATTTGCTGTATTGTCTCGCTCACTCATTTTGAAATTATTATTTGTCAATCAAAACATGTATAATTATCAAGTAGGCCAGTAACAGGCACTTTTGAATAGTCTAAACAAATACAAATTAAAAAAAGAAGCTACAGTCCCAGTCACAAGGCATGAAATTGTGACTGTATTGTAGTTTGTTATGGTTCCATACGCCATGGTGTGTGCTCACTCTTCACCTACGAATCCACATTTTTATAAGACTTTAGTACGTGAGTAATTAATGACAGAAACTAAAATACTCTTTTTGTTAAGTTCCCGTTCCAAAGGTCTCGTCAGATACAACAACTTACCATTCTGAAGATCACCAATAACGGCAGTGTTAGTATGTCGTTCTATTTCCTAGCGTTTTTATACCTTTTTAAGTCGCCGCCGTCGCCGTCACTCATCATCACATGACGTGATCAGACGATTTAAATCTTTGATTATAAAATGAAGTGTATTGCAGACTATTAGCTAGGAAATCAAATAAGGAAATCGTTCGCGTGATACGGGCTTATTACTGCACTGCAATATCCGTTCCTGAATAATTTAAGTTGGCGGCCCGATCCGCAGGTTCCCTGTACAAACATAGGGGCTGTACTGCGCTAGGTTTTAAATATCGTAATTTGTTTGGTTTCCGGTGAAAAGGTGGATTAGATTATTTAGGTGAAAGATTTGATTGGTAAAGGAAACTAAAGTTATAAAATCAGTTGTAAAAGATACATACGTAAAAAGTTGGAAATAGTTGATAAGACGATTAGTATTTACATATTCGTACAATGTTAATACATACCATCCTTAATGGCCAACCTCATAATACCTACCTTTACCACAAAGGATTCAAGCTAAAATATATAGCTTTAATATTTGGTAGTTTTAATCCTTTTTTACTCTAATCAATAAATACCTATTGCTTTTTTTTAGAGTAGGTAATGCTCTACAGTGCAAAAATAAAACTGAATAACTTCCTTTTAATCGTATAATGCTGGCTATTTCTATAGAAATCTGGGGGTCTAAAATGGCCACTTTTGCAGATCATAATGTGAATTGCGTTTATAAGCGTAAAATGGACCTTTCATAATAAAAACTGCGTCTGTGACTATTTTACGAATGTTAACGCAATTCATATTATTTTCCTATTATGATGTATTTTACTAAATTGTTTCAGACCCAGTTATTATAATGAAAGGTCCATTTTACGCTTTTTAACGCAATTCATATTATGATCTGCCAAAGTGGCCGTTTTAGACCCCCTGGACGTTACACCGCTATCAGTTCTGGCTGGTACTTCGTATTCTTATTGACACATTTAGTAGCACTACCTTCAAGGAAATTGTTTTTCAAAAATAGAAATATTTAGGTAGATATCTTAGGTTAAGTTAAGGCACATAAACACATTATTCTATCCTTTTCTCACACACTATTGTCTACATTTCTTCTTCATTTCTCCTTTAGCAGGTTTGCTGGCAGAAATTTATTAAGAAATAAGCAGTACCTTTGTCATCATCATCAGCCTATAATATTCCCACTGCAGGGACTCAGGCCTCCTCTCTAGGAGAGGGATGGGCTATAATCTACCACACGGGCCCAGTGCGGATTGGTAGATGTCACATATCTTCGAATTTTTTGGTTCTAAGATATGCCGGTTTCCTCACGATGTTTTCCTTCACCGTTTTGAGAACAGTGGTGATGAAATAAATTACACAAAGTAATATGCCTGACGGGGTTCGAACCCACGACTCACTGTTCGTAAGTCGGGGCCGCCACCACTGGGCCACCACTGCTCCCACTGGGCCACCACTGCTCCACCTTTGTACTAAATATTATTTTATGGTGCTGTCTACTCTGTGTACATAAATTGTAAAATAAATAAATAAATAGAAATTCAGTAGCTTTTACACAACTCAAACAAGTAAATTCTAAAGACACCTCATCATCTATCATCATCTGCCTAGCCTTTTCCTAACTATGTTGGGGTCGGCTGCCAGTCTATCCGGATGCAGCTGATAAGTATTTTACATGGAGCGACTGCTTATCTGACCCCCACAACCTACCTGTAACGACTGCTAAAGATCTATATATGACAGCCGGGACCAACAGCTTAACGTGCTTTCCGAGGCACGGAGGAAATTCGGTAGGTATGTAACGGCTGGTCACCCATCAACAGACCAGCCTAGGCAAGCGCGACTTAACCTTAATGTAGACCCGAGTGGCAGTTATTATTAAGCCACGTACTCCTTTAAAATCTAAAGACACCTAACAGGTATAAATAATTATCTGAAAACAGATGGCAACAAAAAATATATAAAGGAGGAAGGCTCTTCCTACAATTATATCGCATAAAATATGATCGGTAGGTTATTTCTTACGACAGACCATTTTTCAGCTGTTGTTTCCTTACGTTTTTGTTTTACAGATATTATTTTCTTCCACATCGAATGTATCTTGGAAAGAACAGTTATTTAGTATAATGTAATAAAGAGCTATAAATGTATTATGCTGAGGCTTTTTACTGGACTAATTTTGGTTTAGTAACAATATGACAATTTTTTAAAGCTCTTCTTATAATTTTATTATAATTTTTTTTTTGTCTTTGTGACAGTAATAAATACTTTTTCTTTATTTCTTTTCATTATAAATGAATCCAAGTGGCGTAACTATGGTCATCATTACAGACAACACACCAGCTAAATATATTCACTCGACCATAGGGCTATAGCCATAACGGTTGGCCCGTTTCTGGCATACAGGATATAGGATTTTCAAAGCCTTCCATAGGTCATCGGTCCACCTTACTACACTGCGCTGCGGTCACCGACACGTGGTTACGACGAACTAAATTTATCGCTGGTTGCAAACCCAATCGGATGCCTGCTGGTGAGGTGCCATCTATAAATCTGAATACAATGCTCAATGGTTGCACCACCAAAAGACGAATCAACTATCTTTATTTATTATTCAAAATTCTTTTACATTATTGGTGCATAGGCGGACTTAATGCCACAATGCATTCTCTACCAGTCAAACTTCAAACAATAGTATAACGCTTTGAACAATACATACATAAATTGATACTGATACACATATAATAAATAAAATAAACTATTAAATATTTTAACAAATACCAAAATTAAAGATGAAAACCTTATCAATAATTAGCATGATTCGAGTGAAAACAATTGAGAACTATTTGGTCTGACTTACATACAAAGGTTTCCAACTACGCACTGATCATTGTAATATTTTCCTTTTATTCAACTAAAAAGAGTTCCCCCCTCCCCCTCCCCCCCCCCTCCTCTACCCTCTTTCGACGAATTTACGATTCGTGGTATTTGCTTCCATTCTAAATCAAATGTTTTCTTAGAATCAAAAAGTCATTTAATACTTGCTGAATTCTTAGGAAGCTGAAAGTTACTCAACCTTTCAAACACTTGCTTTTGTTTATAAACATCAGGATTTTTTCAGAAGGAGTACAGTTTTATGTGCCCTTTTTACCCACGACGGAACGGAGACGGCATGTGCGTTTAGGTTGAGAGGTTGTTTGTTTGTTTGTGTGTTTGTGCAAATACATGTTGCCATTTTTCTCCAAAACTACTCGTCCGATTTTAATGCAGTTTTCAGTTATGGGTTTGGGTTTGATTGGTGCATGTTCTTAGATAGGTGTTACGGTTACAACTCACCAGGGGGCGCTGCAGCAAAACCCACGAATGTTAAAATTAATTGCTCTTGACTTCAATCTTGCCCTAGGGGCAGAGATGATGTCAACGATGGAACGAGCTTACCCAGTAGAAGCCTGTTTACTCGCGACTTAAACAGATTAGGGTTATATGAACTCGGAAAAACCGACGCAGGCAGGGAATTCCACTCCTTGGCTGTGCGCATAATAAAGGACCCAGCAAAGCGCTTCGTTCGAAGGTGGGTGTTTTATGTTATTTTATCCTTTTTTTAAATTAATTTTTAACAGTCGTGGGTTTTTTCAAAATTTTTAATTTTTAGTGGTAGCAATAGGATAGACTCGCCCCCTTTTACATGAGATTTGAATGTATCGATGAAATCTGGTCATACTATGAATTTTTTTTTTTGATGTTTGGATGTCATCAAATGACACACACTTCTACGCACATGTCAGACTTCTACTGACTTAAAACCACATATGTTCCTTCTTAGCCCTATGTAATTGAGACCACGGTATCTCTTTCGAGAAACCCACAGCCCCGACGGGGAATCATTCTGCCTTACATTGGGGGCATCAGGCGTGAACATTAGCCGCCTTATTAATAAAAATAGTTAAACCTGGTTTAACTTACGCTTGGTTTATCTCGCATGCCGTCTCACTTCAAATATATTCAAAAGAAAGTGACGGCATGCGAGATAAACCAAGCGTAAGTTAAACCAGGTTTAACTATTTTTATTA
This sequence comes from Diarsia dahlii, assembly GCA_949775195.1. Classification (NCBI taxonomy): domain Eukaryota; kingdom Metazoa; phylum Arthropoda; class Insecta; order Lepidoptera; family Noctuidae; genus Diarsia; species Diarsia dahlii. Next base: position 22,533,935 of record OX459199.1, read on the forward strand.
ATAAGGCGGTAGGAGTTTAAAAACCTAGAAACTAATATATCGATAACACCATAATAAATACCGTCGTCATTTACGCAAATAAAGTCATCGCTACTGGAAATGTTAAAGAAGTTAGATGGGACGCTAAAGAAGTCGTAAAAGTAGTTAAATCGGGAAATAAACTGGAACATAGCGCTGACAACGCTCATCTATCACGCGAGCAAGACGCGCGCGATCGTACCACAGCTCACTATTACAGCAATATTGATGGAATCAGAAGTTCTACTTTGTATAAAGTACAAGGTTTTTTGAGGAATGTTGAAATTATGCTGTCAGTTACGAGATAATTCTGTGATTCTTCACTATTATGAGCTCCCGATATTTCGACGCTGTTGAAAGCGTCAAAAATGTTGGCGCTGTTGTTGTCGTTGCTGTAGTAATAAGACAGGATTAGTTATAAATTTATAGTGAACGATTAAAACAGTGTTTGTAGAATGTTATGTTATTACAGATTAGGCAGAAAAAAGTCTGTTGTCTGTGTCTGTCTGTTGTTGTAGAACAAGCGATTAAAATACCTATAGCAATATTACCATGTCTTGCCCCTTAAGGCTCTCTTACTTGTTTACAATCAATATCATCAAGATCGCTTTAAGCGATAAGACCGCCCATTGTGTCACCCCTTGTAAAATGTTTTACTATTGTTTTTTTTGGAAATTTGGTGTACATAATAAAGAGTATTCTATCTATCTATCTATCTATCTACAATTAAATCTATCTATAAACGGTTTAAGTAAAATACATGTTTTGAGTTGGGTTTGTAACCGGTAGTGTGATTCATTAATTTTCCATCAATTTATGACGTATCCTATTAAAATTCTATGGGATGCTTTGTGTTATTATCGCTCATCCTTTGAAACCATTCTTACAGCTGTATCTTTGGTTTCAAAGATGACAAAATGTATGGACTGAGTGGTTCATACAGTTAGGTTTCTTCTATTATGCCTCCAATATAGGGCCTTGGAGATTGGCACAAGAAAAAAGAGACATATCGATCATCAGTGTGTGAATTCTGGGTGTATAAAATTAATCCCTCAACTATTAGATGCCATGTGTCACCATTTATTATTAATTTTGATTCGACATTCCAAGAATTGTCTTTCTGCGTCCCACATCGTGATTCCAACACAACTCACTCGTTCAAATCCTGCACGTGTCACTCGAACACGTGACAAATGACACGTGTCGACACGTGTCATTGTACTGACATGTCATTATTAGAATTGTTTGGCGTTGCAGCTAGGATATGGAATGTTTAGTGTTCACGGTAGGGGGACGTGGTAGGTAAGGTATATTTAAAGTAAATATTTTTTTTTTCAGTATTTTTATTTTATTTTATATTTAAGTACTGTAAATTGAAATTATTTTACGCGATGAGAAAGAAGGAAAGGAAGGTCTTTATACTCAACAATAGGTGATGCCGCGATGAAATGATGAAGATGATGATAAAAACGCAACAGATCTGACTCTGAATTAGGTACTAATTTATCAAAATCTTTTCTTAAGCAATTGAGATGACTGATAAAGTTTATACTTATAAGGAATTTAATACATCGCTACAAATTAGATGCTTTCAAAAGCACAAAAAAAATTTAAACCAAATTACAAAACTTGCTGCACACCAACAAAACAGAAATAATTAATAATTCAAGGCTGTCAATAATAAAAATATATTCGGAATCGGAAATCACGGAGTATTTGCACAGCCCTTTATTACATTATTGAACAACATTCGTTTAAAACAGCTTTTGATTTATGTTACTGGAATATGAACGGTTGAATTCCGGAAAAGCTTTTATTGGCAGCTTCAAGTGACGTTCATGTAGAATTTTGTAATAAACCGAAACATGATATAAAGCGATGTTTTATGAGAAATACAGTATCACTGACTACTGCTGGACCCAACTAATCTAAAAACAACCATCAACTAAAAAAAAGAAGTGTAGTGAGTGACAATGGTAGTGGTGCCGAACGCAAAAAACGAACTAGAAAGAGGGTAGACCGATTTGTCTGCTCATAAACATCCACCCGCAATGACTTCAGTTTATCCGTGATCATGGTGCTTGTAACAGCGCCGAAATATCGGGAACTCGAAACAACAATCAAACATGGTAAATATCCCGTTTATGATATTAATAGTAGTGTCAGTGACCATGTCAGTTTAAAAACTTATAAAAAAAAGAAGAAGAATAGTTCAATTAGAGAAAAATGTAGGAGAGAAACGTGACAAATATAAGATAATTTTAAAATAAGTTACTGGTACTCTAGTCCAAGTATATACATATATTCTGTAAAGATTAGAAACAAAACACAATGCAAATGTAAAACACGACAGAGATGAACACACAAGATGGTGTAATTCCTGATAATTCCATAAATATCCCTTTACAACTGTTCAAGATGGAAGCTTAATTTAGTAGTCCACTAAACCCTACTGATAACATTCTAAATATATCCCCATATACCCATACTGGGTCTCTACCCAATAAAGCTGTAATCCATTGTGAGTATCCATAACTAGTGCTATTGTGAGCGTTAAACAATAATCTTTATCTGCAGTATTACAGTCCGCTTCATCGCCTATCGATGAGTCTTTACGAGGACCCTTCTACCCTGCCCCTCTGGGTGGAGTCGTGCAATTGTGACAAGGATTGTAGTGGCAGATGTGCGGGCGATCGATGGTAGGATCTTGTTTGTCTTTATGTTTAAGTAAAATAATATTATGAATCACTAGCTTTTGCCAGCGGCTTGGCCCGCGTGAAAACGATGATTTTTCATACAAACTTTCATCCCCTATTTAACTCCCTTAGGGGTTGAGTTTCAAAAAATCCTTCCTTATTCCTTGTCTACATTATAAAGGGAACCTCCGTGCAAAATTTCAGCTTTCTAGGTCCAAGGGCTGGGCGTTGATGAGTCAGTCAGTCAAGACATCTCTTTTTATTTTTATAGATAGATTAATTACTAGAGTTATCCCAATTACAACTCTGCTGATTGCCGTGGTTGAATGAAACGACGTGCACACACAGGTGCCTTAGTACCGGGTAGTGTACAAGTACATTACTCCTGAACTATTTTGAAGATAACCAATTTATCAATCTACCCCCCTTGGTTTGCATGAGTTCACTTTGTATTGGATGAGCTGTGGAAAATAAGTGTATAGTTAAATATTTGACGTTTGACTTAAAAAACGAGTTGTCGACGTGTTTATTCAGATCATTTTCATTAAAAGAAATCAACATTTTCAACCTGTCCGTATACCAATATATTTAGGCTCACTCAAATTATCAAAAAGGTTTCAGAAACCCACCAAAGTCAACTTTAAAAAGTTTCTCTCTCAAATATTTGTTATGTACCAAAACAGTAAAATAAGTCTTATACTGCAGTAAAGTTTCGCAAAATGGCTCGGCTTTCGTGGAATAAGTCCTCAACTCGCAAACTTGGACTTATTTATTCTGACCGATACGGTTCCAAGGTCAATACAAACTTGTGTTTATTTAATGAATAAGGGTTTGTTCGGCAACCTTTGCCTCCTGCATTTTGTATTAAGAGGTGTATTTGTTCGGTTTACTTTGTAAACATAGGTAACTTTAGTGAAAGTGTGTGTGTTAAGTATCTCTTTTATTATTATTTTTAGTAATAAACATGTTATTTATGATGAAATTATCTTAGCCTTGTTTTTCCTTCTTTGAAAAGGCCAGTGTTTCCAGAGTTTGAGTTTATATATTTGCTTGCTGTCGAATAAAACAAAAATACACGGGGAATGAAGTGAAAGAGAAAAGTGTAAATGAGATAATAATAATAATAAATTCTTTTTTTGCAAAACATTTTTATACAATATTTGTGAAGCCCTGACTCCAGAGCTAGATATTAAATATCTGTATTTCAGGAGTCAGTTTTCTTCTTCCTAATAACATGGTGCTTATTTTATGCAATAACTAATTGATTAAATTAAATTTGTTGATAAAAAATATTAAACGTGTCGAATGATTAAAAATGATTACTTACAATTAGAATTAAAATGATTCTTTGACGCCTGACTGGGGAGAATGGAAAAAAAAACGTGTTGCGCCGACCCCAAATGGAATGGGACAAGGGCTAGAAGATGATGATGCTGTTGAACAAAACAATTACGCCCGAAATTTAAATACAACGTATTATAACTTCATAAACTGTAATACCCATTTCTGAAATACTTGAAACTATTTTACTCTCAATGCATCATTCTCGAGCTAGAGATTAATATTTACCTACATATCTGTCATCATCATTCATCATTTCAGCCAAAAGACGTCCACTGCTGGACATAGGCCTCCCCAAGGCGTCGCCACATTGACCGGTCCCGTGCGTCTCTCATCCAGCGGGTTCCTGCAACCTTGACCAGGTCATCGGTCCACCTAGTGGGAGGCCTTCCAACGCAACGTCTTCCGGTTCGCGGTCGCCATTCCAGAACTTTTCGGCCCCATCGGCCATCCGTTCTGCGAGCAATGTGCCCTGCCCATTGTCACTTAAGTCTGGCGATTCTTCGGGCTACGTCGGTAACCTTGGTTCTCATTTCTGATTCGATCACGCAAGGAAACTCCGAGCATAGCCCTCTCCATTGCCCTTTGGGTGACTTTGAGCTTTCTGATAAGGCCCATTGTGAGCGACCACGTTTCGGTCCCGTATGTAATCACTGGCAACACACACTGGTCATAGACTTTCGTCTTGAGACACTGGGGTTAGTTGGACGAGAAGATACTGCGCAGATACTGCGCAGATACTATATCTATATACTATACTATATCAACTTCAAAACCACATGCACCTCATTAAACAAACATCACCGGAATATGGCAGGAGACCATTTTTCTAAATACATCGAACCCTGCGCGAAGGTTACCCCGAACCCATCAGGTTTTAATTAAACAAATTAATCAAACCCCTTTGCGCAGAGTTTTGCGGCGCGTATTGCCGCGTATAGGGCGGGGTATTGCCGCGTATGGCGCGTCAATCATGTGACGTGGCGGTTTGTGAGTGTGTTTTTAATTAATATGTGCATGTCTATATGAGTTTGTTTTTATTCGGCTGTGTCATTGTTGGGGAGAATAAAATTTGCAGGCAATGTAAGCGGAAGTAACGTGGTTTAATAATTTTGGCGTTCAAATTACTACACTGGCGGGTCAGTACTGGTAGCACGAAACAATTAAAATAATAATTACATTGAAACAAATAAATGCTGAAAATATTATCCCAACAAAAACATTCTGTAAAAAACTAGCCAAGTCTCGATGGAGCTACTTTGTTTATCTCTAAAAAGTAATGAAATCTAGACAAAGTCGTGCCAAGTCTAAGGTTCCTTATTGCGATTTCTTTATTATTATAATTAATGTTGTGTGTCTTGGCCGTTGAACATTCTTTATACGTTGGTGGGTACAAGTCAATTTAGTTTATACGTTGTAACTACCTATGATTGTTAAGCGAGATAATAACCCATACTGGTATTGGTAATTGGACGCCAAGAAGAAAAAGTAGCAGAACTAAACGAAACGAACAACGGCCAAGTCACACAACATTAACTATAATAATAAAGAAATCGCAATAAGGAACCTTAGACTTAACTTTAGTTCTGCTACTTTTTCTTCTTTTTAACTTTTTATTTTAAGTGTGATTGTATAGCTTACTGGATGACGAAAATTTCAGCGTTCTGGTCTTATCCAAAGGTTCTCAAATAGGGGTCTGAAAATACGGCGACATGGTTCCAGTAAAGGATGGTACGGCAGTGTTTGCTTCGCGCTCGACTCGGCGGGGGCACTGCCGTGCCCCCCGATACTCTCGCTAAACTGTTTTCAGCTAGTCATTGTTTTATCCAGGCTGGTTAAATAACTAAAATATCTCATTCAAATTCCGACACAGACAGAATTCCAACTAACTTTAAAATAAACTTGAACACTGCAATGCCTACGAGGAAACAGCCACTAACCACACAACTGCAGCTACACGAATAATTAATCCCTCACAAATCAAAGCAGTTAATTCTTCCTGAAGGAAAGCTTCTAAAGTGAAGTTGACTTTAGGATGTAAATAAATGTCTGAGGAGCCCACACGGCTGCGTCTAAAACGTTGCATAATTTAAGTGGAACAGCGCGCTACGAATAACTAGAACATCCCTTGTTTCTAGACATTTGTCTGGTTTACCTGAATATGTTAGCGAGGCGTGGGTCCGACTGAGAATAGGAGAGCTCCCAACGCGTGCTAGAGACGGTAGGAATTGTATTGCTGGATCAAAAGGCCGCAGTGTTCAGTTATGCGGTAAAGTGTGTCATCTGTTTTAGTTTCGCTGTGGCTTGTATGTTGCTAGATCATTTATTTATTTATTTAGGATTTCCAACAAAGAATGTACACACTAGCATGTGAAATAAATAGTGAACGAAAAAAGTATCGCATAGGTGTACTATTATAGTTACAGGAGACCACAGCATGCACAATAAAATGTATATCTGAGCTTACAGAGTTGATCATGAAGGACAGGTTGCTCCTTAATCAATATTCCTAAATGTTTATATTTCAGTAGCAGTCCAGAGGGCTAAGACAAGTGGCAGTTGCTTTTTAAACGTTTTAACATAGAGTTTTAACTAAAAAAACTTAAGTTTTTCAGTAGCTTAATTGAAATTGCTTACATGGCTTTTTTACTATTACCATTGTATATAATGCCCTTTGGAGCCAAACGGTCTGTATCCAACACCACCATATATTTGGGAGTACACATTCGCCTAGCTACTCCCTCCCGAAGTACTAGGACGGAACTCCACGCGAATTTTAATAAACGTCTGTTTCCAAGTAAAACTAAATCTGTGAGCAAAAGTCAGCAATAGCTCAACCGACGCCCAAGTCTAAAACTGTTGTATAATGTAGCTCGCGCCGCGAATACTAAACTAATTCCTAGGTTCGTGTTATTGTAGTCTTACCTATGTACTAACTGACAGAATAGTTCTCTGTTCTGTTTTTAGTTTAGACACTTTTGTTTTAGAAGGTAATTATAACGCTTTGTGAATAATAAAACAATGGTATTGATTGTTGTTAAAAATAGATACTACAATGTTTTAGGTTTACGTTGTACCAGAACCTCTAATCAACTAATTCGAGGTGGACGCAAATAGCTATACATAAGTTGAGTATTATTCGTCAATAACTAAACTTTTTAGGTGTTGTTTCTTCTGAACTGTATGTTTACTGATTCATGGGCTAGACATTGATCAGCAGATAATTGGTCTCAATGGTTTAGAGTCTTATTGCCGTACTCAAAGATATTTAATGAAAACGTAAACCGTCACTTGGCAAAGATTTGACATACAAAACCTTCACTAAAGTAACAAAATATGACAGATTGACCATAAAATGGATTGACCCATGGCCCATGGGTACTTGTTCCACCACTGAAGATCTGAATACCAATATGTGACTGAAGTGTCTTTTATCTAGTGACTACAGAAATCAGGATATGACTATAGACTAAAGTGAACACGGCAATGTCAATTCTCTCCAATCAATACGTGAAGCGTGCTTATTTTGAGCCTCTTCACGTGGAACGTGACTTTCGGCGAGTGCCGCGTGATTGGCTCCGGATTACACGTCAAAGTATGTGTTTATCGCTAAAGCGGCTCTCGCTTTGAGGGCATAGGGTTCAAAGTAATACCTGAGTTTGCGGAAAAGTGAAGGAAGGTAAAAAAAGATTGATGTACGGAGATATTATTAAGGCGAGGTTACCCTACTTTGTTTTTATGTACGCACGACCTCACCCCCCGCCCTGCCGCGCGAGCGATATAATGCCTAAATTTTGACTGTTTTTTCTCTCTTGGAGAAAAATGATAAAGAAATTATACATTATGTGACCCGAGATAATACACATTTTTTACGACCTTTATTATGATATAAGTTTTATTTTTCAAAGCCTATTATAACTCAAGTAAAACGATTATTTAGCCATCATTTGGACATGTCTTTGCGATTTAATTGGATGCAGTGAAGTGTAAGTAATCGTGTATCGCATGCCCGACATATCATGATCGAAGAGTCAACTATGTAATAATTTTTTTTCAAAATTTAAATCCGTTCCATGTACGAGTAAAACGCTATTGTTGACGACGTTTATCGGGGTAATCCCGCCTTAAGTGATGGAAACCTTTTAGACACGCATAATTATGTAATCCCAATACTAACATACCTTTTTTTTGAGATTGAGAAATCATCAAATGTGTCCTCCCGCTATGGGCGGAGCAGTAGGGAGTGTCAGACTTCTACTGACTAAAAAAACACCAAACAGGTGACATTTCTTTGTTTAATTTGGTTTTTTGCCACCGACTTCAGAAGCTGATTTTTCTTCTGAAGTTTATTTTTCACTTTTTGGTGTTTTTGAAGTCGGTTGTTTTTTTTTTTTGCTAGTTTTTTTATTTTTTCATTTTATGTTGTAATATCTTATAGAAATACTTACTATGACAACTAACCCTTAACCTTCAAGATTCCCTGATTATTGCTTTCAACTCCTAACCATTGAGGAGTAGTACCTTCCATCATAAGCTCATCAACATGAAGTGATGACTGCTAGATGCGAATACTTGTATAGCGTCAGAAAAAGCACGAAACACGTAATACGTGCCTCTGAAATCTGAGGGTTGCCCTCGATTTCTCTGGGATTCCATCACCAGGTCCTGGTTTCCATATCATGGTGGCCCTTGAAGTATCTCCGTTCCAATAAAAAAAGAATCATCAAAATTGGTTCATAAACGACGAAGTTATTCGCGATACACAAAATCAGGTAACATACATAAAAAAAAATGTGTATTGTACACATCTGCATACCCCCTCAGAGCAAACAGGCGTGATTTTACGTCATGATAATGTATATTCAATAACCATCCAAGCGATTCCAGCAATTACGACAGATTTGCCGTCTATTTTTGAAGAGTTCCATTGTATATCTCCGAAGTTCAGCACCAGATCTTCACCAAATTAAAATGGGACCACCTCAGGAGTATACTCTTTCAAATAAAAAAAGAATTTTGAGAATCAGTCCACAAATGGGGGAGAAATCAGGTAACATACATAAAAAAAAATATATATATATATACACACGAACATAGAACCTCCTCCTTTTTTGAAGTCGGTTAAAAATCACCCATGTTCCTTCTTAGCCCTTTTTGTCGAGGGTAGTAACAGGCCTAATGTGACAACATTCTAATACTTCGCACACGGTCACTCGGCCCGAGTAATGGCTTTAAATGGGCTCTCTTTCTCTCATACGGAGGATCTCTGTCACTGTAACGGTAACGTTACGGCGTGGTATGTGCTTAGAATTATTCCTGCTACGTCGATTCCCTTTACGTCGACTCGTAATTTTTCTTGGTTTTAATGTATTTTCTTTTGTTTCACCTCGATATGGCTGTCACAGAGTACAGTCACATTAAAAACATACTATGCTATACAACAAATGCAAAGATAGTTTCAAGCACAGATAAAATTTAAGGAACATGCATCGAGATAATGAACTTTCCCACATAACATCACGCTGGTATTTCCCCCGAAGGGTTAGGCACAGGATAATGAACTTTCTTTGATAAAGAAAAATGACTCAACACTAAACAGTATGCCAAAATACCCATACGTAAGAGGTTTCAAAAACACTTGTTATAATAAAGGGTCCAAACCATTCCGACCCTTCAAATAGAGCATGAAAATTTCAACAGAAAGGATTAATGGCCGACTGGACCGAATCATTATTTAGGACGGGGAACGATGCTTCGTCCTGATTATGGAGAGTTAGTTGAAAAATAACTTGAGTTATGTGTTATGTGCCGTATATGGCTTTATGGCTTTTATCTTGAGTGCTTTATTTTGTCCTCACTTTCCTGTTATTATGCTAGCAGAATATTAGCTTTCTGCATAGGGGGAACTATAACGTTGCGCTAAGTAGATTCTGTTATGTCAGGTATGTTTTTGTGATAGTTGGTAAACATATTTGTTACTTTATCATTTATATCGGGACGGTTTTTTTCATCATGATGAAATAATTTTAGGCCGTTATTGATTTTTCATCGAAGCATAATTCATTGATTTGGTCATGGTAAAAAAAAAACAAGTATTACTTTTTCGCAACTCGTAGAAGGTGATGAGACAACCTGGACAATACCAGTTACCAGTGGTCTACATTGGCCCTGGATCGAAACAACTGGAAGCAATGGGGAGAGGCTTTTGCCCAGCTTCTTTAGAAAGTTTCACTGAAAATTCGTACTACATTCATCTTACTATTATGTCTTTTCTGTTTTAAATAAAGTAACTTAACATGAAAACTGAAAGCAGCGTGTCATACCGTGTAATTTGCAAATCAATGGTTCTAGCTACCCGAGCCATATTCACTGAAGAATTGTTCTAAAATCGCATTATACGTAGCACATTTTACAAGAAGACCCTTTGTACCAAAATACTTTGAAAAAGCACGTCGAAAAGCCAGTTTTTGCATTCATGTAAGCTCTCAACACTTTCATTTAGACTTAAAAATTCTGTTTCAGAAAAAACTACTTTACTTTTTTCATCTGGGTTACGTTTATATTTTTCTGTTTTTTTTTTTGTTTTTTAACACATCACGTATAATACCACGCCTGTTTTTCTAAAGGGTGACCTATATTACGGCAACTGTTATGTATAAGTCTTATATAATAGGGAGCGAGCCTATACCCATCAAGTGGACACAAATCCAATCTCCGGGCCACTACTGAGAAATTCCAAATGGAAAAAATGTTGACTGAATTTATTTAAAACCTTCAAGCTCGTGTAAACGTTTTTACGAAATAGAAAACACTAAGTAGTTGTCGGTTTAAAATATCTTGATAAATTGGACGCGACAAATAAAGGAAGAGGTCGCTTTTAAAGAAAAAAATGTACACGACGTGCTCTGTGGGTAGTATTTATCAATTCTAGAAACCATAATCTTTAGTCTGATTTGGAAGATAATTATCATTATCTTAATACCGTCACACTCTTAGCAAGGCAATACACTGAAATCTGCATATAGTAAAAGGAAAAACTGACTGACTGGGGAACAACGCACAGGCCAAACACTCAGGGCTAGAAACCTAAAATTCTGTACACGTATTCCTCTAATGACGTAGACATCTACTAAGGAAGGATTTTTCAAAAGCCAACCCCCAAGGGGGTGAAATAGGGAAAGAAAGTCTGTGTGGAAAATTATCACTATCACGCGGGCGAAGCCTAGGGCAAAAGCTAGTTAAGTATGAAAATGAAAACCATACTGTAGTTATAACGTAAGACATCACAAAAATGCGGATAGAAATTATGGTTTCTGCTGTTAACCTAATACGAAACGAAACAAAAAAATAATACAATACACCCACTTATTTAGTCCAATCAAAACGAAACTCACAAAGCCCTCAATCGAATTCAACTTGAAAAAGGTCCCCTCTAACCCGAATCGTTCATAAAAATTGACCCTGACACAGAGCCCGGGGTACCGCTTACCCCGAAGCCTTTCCTCTTCCGTACCTTGAAGCATAACAAAGGTATGAACAGAAGGTCAACTCCATACACACACAGCTACTCATTTTATAACTTTCCTAGGCTCTCTCTTCAATCCAGCAAGTGGGTTGGCGTATGTTACAGTCATGTCCCCGAATTCTCGTTTCTGGCAGTACGTTTCCATGGTCTTATTTCGAATTCCATTCGGGCAAAACCGTGGGCATACGTCTGTATCTAACACATCATTTGTTCAAAAAACAAAACAAGGAAGTGAATGAATGTACTGCGGATATATGAATAATTCAAATTGTTATTGTTTTCGAAAAGGACTGTAACGGACACAATGTGATGTGTACGTAAGGTCAGGTTTTGTGATGAATGGGGAATTGATTTATGGGACTGCTTGTTTTTTCACCTTACATATACAGTGATATATATATTTTAAGAGCGCTTCGAATGTTTTATTTCGATAAAATCATAATATTATTACAATCATCTCTCTCTATTTAGTATTCTCCTTTTCTTCATTGATATACATATTTTAAATATTAATAATTGATGTTGCTTTATTCTTCTATTTTTTGGTAATGGTTTTAGCATTACCAACTATTTATTTATTAGGCTTCTCAACAATGAGTACACTGTTACAATTATAATTTGTACAATGCAAACTTAAGACTAAGCGCCTCATTACTTACAGAGAAGCACAGCATGCACTACCTTACGCGCATAGATTTACACAATTAAATATTAATTTTATATAGAAAAAATATATATATATATATAAAAATTGAATACTATGCTATAATATAAAGCAAATTACTTATAATACATCGTTCGCTACAAATAAAAATATTTTACCTCCTGTCCGCAGTGGTCACCATATACAATTATGTGGAGTAGCGTCACGTGTCTGAACCACACGGCGGCGGTGGCTGTGGGTGTTGGTTTGCTCGATATTCACTGTTCACTGTTTACATTGTATAGACATCATAATACACGGAACTGGTGACACACGGATATAATAATAACTTTTTTTTTATAATATATAGAAAAGCATAATCAGTGTTGGGCCTAAGATGGTTCCCTGTAGTATTTATTTATAGAAGAGTTGTCTCGAATGATTCTGGATTTAAGCCTGAGACTTCCTAGGAGACTTTAACATTACAGGCGAAATATGAGTGAACTACAGCGCGCACACGTCTGCCTAAGCTTTCAGAAACTACAAGAACAGTGTTATGTGCTTCATCGTTTGCCAGTTTAAAATCTTTTCACTTCAATCTGTCGCCACCATACACAATTAAGTGGCATAGCGTCGTGCGTCCGAGCTTCACGGGTGGCTGTGGAATTCCGTTCGTTTGCAATTCACTGTAGCCTGCATTGCACAGGTGTCATATGCACAGAACTTGGGGGTGCACGGATATTTTAATAGGACTTGTATTTTTTATTTGTAACAGTATGAGCCCAAGATGCTTCCCTGTGGCATTCTGATATTAGTTTGTTATGAGATAGTGTGATTTCATTGATTGCTTGATTCAACTCTCTGTTTGATACGAGGATTACAGCCATAAATATAAAAAAAAAACATTTATTTTGATAGCAGGTAAAGTTCCAGTAGATAAAAGTGTTCAAAACAATGGTTAAGATTCAACGCAATTAATTAATCAGCCTTTGGTGAGGTGAGGCGGACAAAATGAAACATTTGAATAGTTTTAGAGCAAAATGTCAGACGCACTAAGTATCATTTATTTTGCAAAAGCAATCGTAACAACTCTTGATTCACGTAAAATAATGACGATAACTACCTCCAGCTTACAGATTGCTCGTTACGCATGCCGAGTTCATTTGCGTCCGTTTTTATCCGGACCGGGCGGCCGGCGAGGCCCCGGACACGGCTCGTTTGATATCCGGTGCCGGCAGGTGTCGCTTTCAGGGGCTACAGGACAGCTGCTTCTCTTGCTTACTTAGTTTCGCATAAAAATACAATGTCCTACATTTTGTACGAACACTTTGTGAACCAATTTTGTCTAGTTTTTGTAGAACTATTTAGTAGGTGGAAGACTTTTTTCTACGACCATTCACAGATTTCCTCACAGTGCTAATGATGTTTTGCACTCCTTGAACTTTATTACCAGGAACTGAACCACTTATTGCCATGCTAAAAGTCATCCATTTTGCCATTAAATACTTTTTACGTCTGGGTTCTTATCAAGGGCCATTTTTCGACGAAAATGAGTTTGTATATAATTTTGGGCCTTCAATTCCAGCAATCTGTAAAGGTAACATTAAACTAATACAAAGCCTACCTTTTCATTTTCTAGTTTCTTTCATCCATAAAAGTTCTTGAAAAGATTTGAAATCCAATTTCACACTTCGGCACCCTACTTATATCGATATTATTTTCTCTAGCTCTCGAAAACCGGGAAGTTCGCAATCACATTAGGGCTGACACAAATCCGTATTGGCAGTGGAAGCCTTGCCTTTGCTTCACCACACGTCTGTGTCTAAGAACATTATAAAGATTACCAAGAAGTTGAAATCCGCTTACAGCTCTAACAAATTTGATGGAAAAATTACGTTAGCGGAGGATTTCTAAGGAGGCTTTTGAAAAATGTTATTTTCGTGTAAATTACTTACAGCGAAATCGATTATATTTTTACTGTATGGTCAAAATTTGTATCAGATAACAAAAAATAAGCCACTATTTTTTAAAGGTCACTATTCTAAGACACTATTAGTGATTTCTTACAGAATCTAATTTCTTATTTGTTAAATTGACTGCTACTATCATAATAATCATCTAAATATACAAAGGCAATCCTAAATCGGAGACTCCATGAATAAAATATACTACAACAGTTGGAGATAGGACTTAGATAGTTCCATTTAAGTCTTGATTGTCTTTTAAAAGTTTTGCCGTCGGGTAGTGCAAAGTTATTTCACAGTTTAAATTGTACTGTGGCTCCCAAAACAGATATTTGAATTTTAAAACATGGCTTAAAGTTATGAGTTATGAAGCTACGTTTTAAAATGATAAGTAAAGGCCTTTGCCAACGCTAAGTCGTGTGTCTTAGATAAGTCTTGCTTCAAAAGATAAGCAGCTGATCGTTCCCATGATTTCTTAAGGTTTGCATGTTCAAAAGATATTCGCTAGAAAATGCTTATTCATTTTTATGTTGCCTGAAAGTCTATGTAATCATTAAGGAATGTACTTACAATCGCTGGAAAACATAAAAGAACGAGATTTTTTAAAAGTTTGTGTTATGTTGATTGATAGATCGTGTGAGGAATGATACGAATGAAAGGTAGTAAAATGTAACGTGACGATTGGAAGGGAAATGACGAATGGAACAGGAAAGCTCGTTACGTCGACCGCGACCCCAAGTATCATAATAATGACATAAGCTTGAATATGATGATGAATCCAATAATACGAGAAGCTTATTTCAAACAAAAATAATTTCAGCTCTCAAAGATCAAAATTCATCAGTCAACTTATTAACAGCACATGAATTGAATATTGCCGGAACTATTTTTGTATCTGAGAAATTAATTTAAGTTTTCTCAAAGAGGATTGTGAGAGCAGTTTAAAGTTAGATGAGTTCTTCGCCCATTGCCTTCCTACAGACTGAAAGGCGAGGTGGGTAATTGCAGAATGTCCTGATGAACTTTCATAAAGATTCTATCTTTTACTTCATTTGCTTTAGTTGGTGTGCTTCCCAGAAACTGTACGGAGGTTTTATTTAATTTAGAGACAGCTTTTTTACCTCCAATGTTTCAGACGAACTAGTAAAAGGTTTCTTATTTCTTGTTAAAGAAACGTCCTTCGTTGTAGGTAGATTACATCGTGCACTGAAGAAAATATTTAATATCTCGCTTCATTTCTGTACATTTTTTGTATTCACTAGAGGTGTACCAGATCAAGAGTAGGCGTGGGTAAAACCTTCGGAAAAGGATTAACATTTTCTACTTATAACGGTGTATTTTCTTTTTCAATGTAGGACCAGACTTGTACGAGCCAAAAAAAAAGCTCGTGTTCAACGAGGAATACTTATTTATTTACTTGTTAGTGTAATCCTTACTCCATAATATTGGTCTATTTTTGCTTTGTATTTTCTTTTGGAGAGAGCAAGATGTTACATAAATAAAAGCTAACACAGAATAGTCATTTACTACAACAAATTACCAGAATTTATTTATTTTAACTATATTCATACTTTGAAATATAAATAATCAACACACAGTCATCATTCATTACTACCCTACAAATATAATATAACTCAACGTCAAAACTTTTTGATTTACAACACAAAATTATTATTCAACGAATTTAATTTAGCAACTACAACTAGGTAACAAATAGTGGGTCCATATGTGCGTTAATGTGAGGGTCTAATTTAATCAACACGGATATCTTGGTACCTTTGCTGCCGTGGAACTTAATGGCGGTTCCTACGAATGGTCATTTAGCCCAATAACCAGCAGAAAGATTATTTTCCCAGCAATTATACGAGCAGGAACCCCTGACACGAGGAAACTTGTTTATTTATTAATTTACGCATTATTTTCTCTAGTTTCGTGGATTTTCGACTGTAATCCTTTAAGTCGCCGGAATGTAGGGTAGTTTGTTTTATGGTAATAATATACTGCTTCCAAAGTGGTGGTGTTGTGGAGGGTATTAAAATTTAAGTGAATGCGGATTTTGGCCGTCTCTGTTTATTCCAAAATTAAAGTAAGATGGAGTTTTGTTGTGTGTTATGATTATGAGCTTTCTGAGAATCAAGTACGTTGAATAAATATTTGAGCAAGAATTTTGGTTGTGGTTGTGTATGTAATTAAAATGCTATTCTTTGTGTTTACAGTTTGATCTGAATCATGGAAATACAAATAGGACTTGTAAAAAATATTACACCTTAAGATTACAAAAGACACGACCTGTTCAAACACTGAAATGAACATTAAAAGCTATTCAAGAACAAGTTTAGTAGCATTACGGACAACATCATTAAGATTTACTAACCCATCAGGTTTTACATCAAATTAATAACCCAAAAACCCGAGCTCTTTATATAGATCCCCCACCATAACTATGACTATTATTATGATATTCTTTGCGAACAAAAAATAAAAGGTTTGTGAAGATATTTTTCCTCAATATACGCTGACAATGCCGCTCCATCCTTACATTAGAAATGTTGATTCGTGAAATTACGAAACACAATATTACTTCCCATTGAGCCTTTTCGACGAACCTTTTAATAAGTTGCCTGTAGGTATATATTCTTTTTCTTTTATTTTGAAGACTGCGTAGAATGAGCCTGAATAAGTAAGATAACGCTGAGAATATAATGTAATTTTCTTCTGCAATGGGTATGTTTTAATTTACTACTGAATACTTTGGGCAAAATAATAAGAATTAGCGAGTTGTTTGCTTAGTTAATGTTGTATTTATTCATTTGTGAGTATTTTGATGTACAATGCTCCATGAAAAGTATAAATACAAGAATATACGTCATGATTTTTCTCTAATGCACTGGTCGGCAAGTAGTTTTATGTAACAGGACCCCGGTTACCGATGAAAGTATTAACGTGGCCCCAAAAAAGACTCATAATGCTTTGTTAGTTTTTTCCATCACATCAGTAGTAGGAAATTACTTGTAAAATAAGTTCTAGAACAAAGTACTGTATACATGTATAAAAATATTAATTGAAATGAGTAGCTACAGATATATTTAACAATATATTTTGCCAGTCCAAAGTACGATTTTCCACCTTTTGCCGACCGCTGTTTTAATGGTCACTCATTTTTGAAGTCAGTCAGTAATTAAATCTCGAACAATAAAATATATTTTGACTCAAATCCCAGCAACCTAATCACAACTTTAATACAACCTCACAGTAACACTGCCATAGATAGCACAAGAAGGTACTAGACGATAACACTCGCCGCCTCAGGCTATCACTACACCTACCCGTTCTTACCCAACATACTCCGAGCAACACAAATTCATGCCAGAACTCATCACTCAAAGTTCTTAAAGCCCGGACAAGACACACTTGTTATCCCGACCCTACCCAGCAGCCCAACTATTCGAGGGTCCGACGAAAACAATTCCAAACATTGTTTATACATGCACTACCATACGGCCTCTTTAATAGTCCCCGAGGAATATTATAGGGTTTGTGAAAGATTTCTCCGAAATCCCTTCGGTGGATAGTTTGTGGTCCCGCTGCGAAGAGTTTAACGGTTACCGTATTATGCATATGATGCTATAAAGTTGAGCCTTTCATTTGTGTGATGTGCGAGGAAATTATGTTGGTGTTCAGCTTTACGAGGTGTTTCATTGAAACTGTGGATTAGGGAATTGGGAAGGAATTAAATGGATACTTGTGTTGTTGGATTTGTTGATGGTTAATGGGTTTAAATAGTATGCAAAAGGTATAGCCAATGAGAACTTTAAAAGAGTGATTAATTATATAATTTGATGTTATATATAATGTCTGACTCTTTCTCTGGATATACACTGATCTTGTTGGTGACATTTTTCATAAAGGACAGGTGCGTAGTACTCGTTACCGGCGTACGTGTATGACCAATTAATGTATGAATATGGACGAGGCAAAAGGAGTATGTAAGGGTCGCAGTAGGTGAGATTCTGTGATTTCTGCCTACCCCCATAGAAAGGGGCGTGAGTTTATGTATGTATTAACTTACCACTTAAAATATCAAAATTTTGTTAAGTAGTCCATTTTTAAATAGGACTAAATATGTGTTTCCCAATATTGGGAGAAAGACCATAAAACAATAGCTATTTCTTTATCCAAGTCGATCGATGTCCTATTCAGGTCTAATATTCTAAATGTGACTGGAAATCTAGCCAGCCTAAATTAACTTCAGCCTATTAGAAAATAGCCTCCAGTGACCTGGAAAATGGTTCGACGGAGTTGGAAACTTGTTTTCCGTTTTGGGTTTCAGTTGTATGTTTGAGCGGAATGTACTAATGTCGAAATTATACAATTTCCCTTCGGATGTGTTTATTAACTTCACTGTTATGAGTCGGTAATTACATAGTAGTAACCATCATCGGCCTGCCTTTTTGCCGAACGATGTTGGAGTTCGATTCCAGTCCAAACAGATATAGCTGAATACTAGTTTTTTACATGGAGCGATTCTGACCTCCAACTTTCGGGTCTTCGGGGTATTTCTACACCGGCAACGGTATAAGTGTATGTGAAACTATTATTTTTAAGAAGACCTTTGTACCATATACTCAGAAATAAATATTATTCTATTCTATTCTATTCTATTCTATTCTATTCTATTCTATTCTATTCTATTCTATTCTATTCTATTCTATTCTATTCTATTCTATTCTATTCTATTCTATTCTATTCTATTCTATTCTATTCTATTCTATTCTATTCTATTCTATTCTATTCTATTATATTCTATTCTATTCTATTCTATTCTATTCTATTCTATTCTATTCTATTCTATTCTATTCTGTTCTGTTCTATTCTATTCTATTCTATTCTATTCTATTCTATTCTATTCTATTCTATTCTATTCTATTCTATTCTATTCTATTCTATTCTATTCTATTCTATTCTATTCTATTCTCATTGACCACCTGTAATGACAGTCAATGATCTACAAATGATGGCTGAGCCTTACGACTTGTCGTGCTTTCTAAGGACCAATCCTACCTTCTTTGCTACTTATTATCTGATCGCTATGATTTTTATCGTACTTACTTACAGTTATACTTACTCCTTAACTGACTAAACTTACAGGTACGTACTTCATAATAGTGTGATCTAACCGTTTTAAATGTTTATTACATTCACATTAACTTGACGCATCTATGCGTCTAATGTCAAGCGTCAAGTTTATGTGACCGAGTAGTACACACGGCTACACATCAAGCTATACAAAACCAGTATAATCTGATCGTTCATTGTGCGAAAAGATCTAGTAAAGTGAGGCCAAGATTAACTGGTTTTGCATAGCTTGATGTGTAGCCGTGTGTACACAATCTCCAAATTGCAGTGAAAATGAAAATGAAAGCGCAGTTAACTTTCAGTTTAGTCTACCTTATTTATACCTAGTCACCTGCCATCCCCGTTACATCCCCCCGTAAGGTTCCATAAATGTATTTCAAAACACCGATACGAGAACAAAATCAGATCGTGTGACGAATATCCAGGCTGCGACACTGTTGTTGTATGGTAATCTGCGGGGCGGTATTCCACAAGCATTGCGTGTGATTTCAAAACGGGATATTTTTGGTGCAAGGAATGGGTTATTTTCTTTTTGTAGAAAAACACCAATTTCATTACAATAAATCGACATAGCATCACGCCTGTAATTCCTTAAGGATTTGGCAAAAGTGTACCTAATATTCGCCACACATTTCACCGGTTCTGTTTAAGTCACATGTAAAAGGGGGCGAGCCTATTGCCATCAACCGGGCACAAGACCAGGCTCCGTGGCTGCTACTGAGAAATTCCTGATGGAAAAAACTTTGCCCGACCCAGCAATTAAACCCAACAGTCGACTAGACCATGAGGCAGTCGATAATCGGTAGAACAAAATTGAAATTACTTAAATTATGAAATTCCTATGAATCTTCTTTGAGAGGAATGAGTTCACAATAGTTGTCACAGCAAAAAGAAATTCCATGGCCTGTTAATTCACAATGGAACATTTCTTGCAATGAAAGCGTTTACTACAAAGAACTAAACCTGTACAATGCTAGCGTTGTCTTTAATAATAAAACACATTTCTGAAACAATACAAAACGTAGATAAGTACACACTGAAACAATCAATTAGCTCAAAATCCATTTAGAATCCAAACACAATCGTAGAGAAGATCAATATAAATGTTTCAACGATTTCAATTCTAGTAAAACGTCCATCTGAATCCCATCAATTCAGACAAAAACGGATCGACTTTTTTTCTTAACAAAATACATAAATTCATTTACATTCCAATTTTAGGGCCTACTTTAGATTAACGCCGTCGCTCCACGTACAGGGCTCAGAATATGCCTGCCTACACCCGGGGCGCAGCGAATAAAATTTTATTGCCAGAATTCTCGTTCGTGTTTCCACTAAAAATACATTTTGTGTCTGAGTTTCCTTTGGTATGAAAATTTGTAGCGTTCGCGCCAACTGAGTATACACTGCGTAACATACTCGTCTGTCCTTGTGCCAATCATGGGATGTCGCTAGATGTGGGGAATCAGATTATGGAGGTTCCTTCCTGTTACGTGATAGGTGTACATTAATATTGTATACAGGAAAAATGTATTTTTGGAAGGCAAAACTCCTTATTTATTCATGCTTATTTATGGGAGAAACTGTCGGAGTACGTTCAAAAATAGTGTGATAATTTAATCATGATAGAAGTTTTAACAAAGCTTACCCTGAAATAAATCAACTTTGTAGAGATATAAAATGTGACACTGATAAACATTTATTTCCACGAAGCTTAAAACAGGCCAACCCGCCATCTCCCATCGGAGTTGTAAAAGGTGACTAAGGGATTATATCCGGGAGCCGGGCAGAAACGTTCACCTACTTCGAAATTATATTGCCCTGGTTTTCCTTCGGGTATACGCTATGATATAATGAAGAAGTTTTAAAGTAACAACAAAGATTCGTCGTAACTTAGATTCTTGCTCACTCCACCCGCGAGACTACCCGGTAGATTATAGAAGTTTCAAATATTCCATTAATACTGCTTCTAAGTTTATATACATAACAGTACTTATATAAAGCAACTTTAAATGATTCACAAACAAGTTGTCTATTATCATTCTTCCACTTAAAATCAGAGTCTCTGTAATTTTATAAAATGAAAGGAAAACAAACTGTAGGTAACTTACTTTAAAGTAGCTAACAGCCCTTATATTACCGCACCATTGTGTACTGCATTATGCAAGCATTTTGTTCACCGTCGATTTTTATGTTTTGCATGAAGCTACCGATCAATAGCACATCGTCTATGTAGACAGCGTGTGACTCACTAACAACTTACTGCCGACTTGTTTTCAAATGTTGGAAGGCTTCCAGTGTTTAAGTGGTTCTCAAAGTACTGGCGGAATGAATTGGCGAGACTAACTTATTACTCTGATAATTTGAAGGAGGTTTTTTTATGGTGGTTTTATACTGCAACCTGATGTAATCCTTCATCAGAATCTTCGTCTTTATTACGGATTGCTTATTGCAGCCTCTTTTTTCCGACCAACCCATCTCCGCTATTTACATTACATTTGCATTTAAAGACGGAATCCCTTTCCCAAATGCAATATCGGGGCAATAAGAGCGTTCCTACTTCATTTGTATGTGCGGAGCGGCAAGATTTCACTGCTAATTTAGACAAAACTCCACATTTAACTGTATTAATAAAGTCGTTTAGTAATTTACTGATAATTTTATTTACAATATTTACAAACTACAATTTACAGAACTAAAATAATGATAAAATATATACAAGTAGCAAAAAGAGAAGAATTACAGGGCGTCAAAAAATTCGTCCACATTGCTGTCAACAGGAAAAGTGCCCAGAAGGCTGGCAGCATTACCACGTTGAATGGCAATGCTGATTCTTTGGCCAAAGAATAGGCCAGCCCTCTGGTCACGTGAAGAGTCGACCAACCGCTTGGCAATTTCCTTAAAAATTTGGTGAGCACTCGGACCCCAAGGCCCCAGTGTTTCAACCCCAAACGGCTCAAACACATAACTGCCAATTAAGTTGTTGTATTTGCGCCGCTTGAGGTTTTCAGCACCTGCAGCAGCCGCCCCAGCACAGCTCACCGTGCTAGGAAGATGGGATGGCGCAAGGGTGTCGACGCAAGTTGCGTCCCACACCAAAGGCCTACCCAACTTCCACGGCATTATGGTCATACCATCTGGTCTCTTCCCATCGACGCGTGCCAACCCATTGGGTTCCAAAACAGCAGGCACACCGGCGGTGGCCAGAGCACGTCGGATGAGATCATTAATGCTGGCGTGCCGCGCAATCCGACCTGCGCTCTTGCTGCAGGAAAGGCCGTGGTGTCCGAGGCCGTCGACTACTTCACCACATTGACAGCGATGTGGAGCCCCACACGCAGCACCCAAACGCAAACATGTAGCGAGCCGGAAGGTTGTGTCACCTAGCATAGTGCCTATATTAGGTGACGGTAGTGCCTGAAGCCAGAGGCCCGACTCCCACTCACCCACAGCCAGCAGGCGGGCACGCTCAGCAGTATTGGTAGACGTATTAATTAGGTTATTCCGTACCAACCTGCAGAGCGGCTCATCCCACTGTCTCTGGGAAAATGGGTTCTCGGGCCGATCCGTGTTCGGGCAAGCCATTCTCCAGGCGCTCTCTGCATCAGTCAAGCACGGCACTTCCGAGTCAACCAGGGAGAGGGTTAAAATTTTCCTGGTTAGCTTTTCAGTGCTGTGGACAGACGACAGGAACGCCGGTAAGCTTACACTAGAAATTTTGCGGACGCCGAGGCCACCAAAACGAATTGGAAGGGTGGCTTGCTGCCACGTTCGGTCGTCCAAGGCCACATTAAGAATGGATGTTAAAGTCTGGTGAATAATTTGGTCAATTTTGTCCAAAAGTTGTGGTTTCTTCCAAAGAGGAGAAGAACGAAGAAAATACATAAAATTTGGACCAAAACAACAGTATCTGATGAGGGTGAACGCCGAATGTAGGTTAATATTGGAGAGTCTATCCGAAATATCAAGAAAATTTTTAATTTTGTCATCGATGAAAAATGAAAAACTTTCTTCTAAAATTGGGGAACCTAGGAGGTACAAGGAACTTTTTTCTAAAATTTTTATTTGTGGGGCTATTGAATCAAATTTGTCTATTGTCGATTGTCTGTCGGTGATGTCAGGGAGGTAAATTTCGCATTTAGAGGGGTTAAGGTCCAGGCCAATAGATTTGAACTGTTGTTTCAGGAGTTGTAGGTCATTTAGAACCGTGTCAATATCACCTCCTAGCGTTCCATCATCTAAATACCATACATTGAATTTTGAATTTAGTTGTTGAATAATGGGATGAATAGCCAAACTGAAAATGACAGGCCCGAGGGGATCACCTTGTTGGCAACCAACTGCAGATTCCAAAAACTTGTCCTTATATAATAATTTTGTAGGATGCCTATAACATTGCCACATAAAACCATAAATTTCGGGTAGTACTTTTTTGACTTCGGCCAACAAAGTGTCCCTGTTCACGGAGTTGAAGGCATTTTTGACGTCAACCTTGAGAATGACCTCACCTTTCTTTTCATTTAAAAAAGAGGATAAGGCATGTACGGCAGCTTCACAGCCCCCTCTGGAACCAAACCCAAGTTGAAGGGGCTGGAACTTAGCTGCAAGCGGTTCACTGTACAGCTTGCAGCAAATTTTGGCTGCCATACGCCTGTAGGTGCAACCGACGGCAATGGGACGAATGCCGCCGTCTTTCTTGCGGAGGGCACACAGGTTAGCCCCATACAAGACATCGACGACGGCATCGTTCACACCGCCGGAGAGCATTAGGTTGATCATAGCCGCAAGCTCCTTCAAGAGCGACTCACCAGCTGCCCCGGCGCCTGAGCTCAACAAATCTTTCAAATGCTGTGGTGTCAGGCCGTCGAGGCCACCAGCAGAACCACTTCGGAAAGAGCTCACGGCTGCGATCAATTGTGGAGCTGTAATTTGAAAAAGTGAATCCTGAACCAGGTGGTCGGGGAGTACGGGCGGGTCCGGAAAGATGAGACCATCCGCAGGCGCCGGATGTTTACTCTCCAGGGCTGAAAATGTCTCCGGAGAGTAAGGCGCCACCACATCACTGCTGAACAGAATTCTGGCTGCCCCCCTTATATCACCCTCACTTAACTTGGATTCTACATGAGCGCAAATACCTTTCTGAGAAAAATTATATAAAAATGGTAATTTTGGATCCAAAATATGAGCCGAATTGTTGCAGTTGTCTTTAACTTGAAAATTAACCGCGGCTCTTATATCTGGCTTAGGGCGCCTTATTGCCGACTGCCTACTTATCCAATAACAATGAAGTCAAATGAGTTTCAGTACGTGACTCCGTTCGTAATGTAGCTAAGTTCCGGATTGTTTTTAGTTTTGCTGTTGGTTCATGGGTTCGAAAATGTAGTAACTAGTAGTTATTTTGATTGTTGAAAGAGGAGAATTGAAGAAAGAGACCGACCCTAAGTATTAAAGATGATGATAACAAGGCCAATACGGGTGAATGTGCAAGCGGCTTTATTGGGCTTTTTGTAATGGTACATCTCAACTTTTTACCTGACTGCGACGAAGTCTAAAATGAGGGTTATTTAATAATTTAGAAGCTGTTTTAATATTGAATCAATTTAACGTGTTCTTTGTCTACTATTTCCAATCCATGTCATAGCGGCCATTCTCTGTATACATTTACCTTTTACATTTTTTAGAAGCTAGCACCTGGTTTTATTAAATGTTTTCGTAGAATTCTGGCTTACCGCCGCAAAAGTCAATAACTCGCGCCACACGTAAAACCCAGCCGTTTCTAGTTGGTAATAGTAAAGAATGGTCTCGCCGTTCTCCAGATAAATCCTCCTCAGCTTAATGTGGAGATAGTGGGCTGCCGTACCAAGGATTCTAGGAAATTGCATAATGAATGGATGCAAGATTGTCCGTATTAATTGCCCGTAAAGAAAAGTTAGAATATTCTGCGTGGGCGAATAAAAACACGAGATAAACTTGGAAAAAGTTTTATCAGAAGATGGAAATTCTAAGAACAAAGTGGGAATTTTGTGAGATTATAATCAGTAGTTTCTAGAATTTTGTATGCAGTGTTTGCATGGATGCTGCAAATAGAAAGCCTATTAAACAAGTGAACTATTAGAGAAGAATAGAGGGATACTAACTCACGACAAAGAGTGAAGTCGAGTCAATCAATGACATGACTTCTGACTTAGTATGATTTTAATTACGGCGGTTTCTCAAACGATAATTAATTAGCTATAATTCCTTAGAATATCGAAACCATGAACTCATACTTACATGATCAAGTAAATTCCTGAAAACAATTTACTCACCACCTCATGAATTTCAAATACTCAGAATAACTCGTTCTGACATCCCAAAACGCTTATAAAATAACAATTATAAGTAACAAGCTCAAGGTGGTGGCTCCGACCGCCGCCGCCGTCTGTCAGATGTCGGCATTTCCGTCTGACATGTGTCGGTTTCCTATACATGGCGCACTTTATTAAGCTTGTAATCGCGATTTATATTGTGCTTACTCCTTTATCGTTTTAATTTTGGGTGACAGAAGCTGGTTTATGGTTTTATCATCGTTATTATTGCTGATTTGGAATAATTATAAGCATTGTTTAAGCAATATACTGAAATTTTAATCAGTTCCAATCACCCGATTGTGCGTAAATTTTTCACACACCTTTAATTCCGTCGTCAATAAAATTATTTTTTTATGACAGACATGACTAAACTTGATCCTTCAGCCAGGATTCCATGCTCACGAGTAAGCTCCTCAATAGTTTATAGCACGTACACAAAACTTTGTATACGCGTTCAGTGTTGATAGATAAACCTATGTTTTTTCTTTTTATTTCAATAAAAGTGTAACAAGTATTGTTTCAGTTATACTGTAATCCAAGACTTTTTGACACAAGAAACGATTAAGAATCTTGGTTTAGATTGCTCTATTTTTAACCGATGACGATGACGCAAAACGATGGGGTGTTGATTATATTTATTAGGTATAAGTTTTCCATTATAATCTGTTCGCAATAATAAACTATTTGGTGTCCATGTAATAACAAATATAAAGGCAATTATGACAATTTGCTAGAATGTTTCCATGCAATTTTTTATTCTACTGTTTCTGTTGATTTTAATACCGGAACACAAAAGCCTGAAATTAAACACGTTCTTGGAAAATTTTAGGCGTTTCAGCAAAAGGAAGAACTGAAGCGTAAATATGAGACTAGATACTGAATTAATTACCAAAACATCTTCCACGTAAATCGTAATGATTTCTCAGAATCTATATATCTTTGTACCTTAAAATTGTGATTGTTCTCAATGAAACAAAATTGTTCATAATCGTCATTCATTGAATAATAATAATTGAAGTTCGTTGAATTACGTATAACAACCTGAAATTGCTAATTAATGTTTACAATTCGACTGGTACAACAACAAACTTTAGCTTCGAAGAGCAAACAATATTAAATTAGTATTTACCTTAATTTTCTGTAGGTACTGGCAGCGAACCGTGTTTGCTTTTCATGGATTTGAACAACTATATGTACGTACAGCATTGTTTAACTAAGTAGCTTTACGAACTGGGTTGGCGAAGCGTGTTGTGAAATTAATAAGCTGTTCATGTTTACCAACATTTTTTCAAAATTAATTATTTTTGGCATATTACTTTGTGAACTGTCAAAACGGTGAAGGATAACATGGTGAGGAAACTGGTAGGTATGTCTTGAAACCAAAAATTTGAAGATAATAATAATATGTTTATCTACCAACCCACAATGGGCCCGCGTGGTGGATTAAAGTCCATTCCTTCTCGTCGAGAGGAGACCTGTGTCTCAGCAGCGGAAACCTATAAGCTGATTATTATTATTTTAAATTATTTTAATGTCCAATCCAAACATTAAATGAAATAGCACCAACTGACAAGCCACATTTTGTACATTCACAGTTCAATAAACACGAATGCCAATTCAAATCATTTCCTCAAAAGAACAAGTTTCTGCTTCAACAACTTTCAAAAGATGTCCAAACAAAGAAACATCTTTGACAATATAACATACAGCTACAAGTCCAGTTGTTTGTTTTCTTTAAATATCAAAAAGATTACGGGAATTATTTCAGTTCAGTTCTCGTAAACAAAACTTTTAACTCCAAACGGTTTCTTTAGACGTGTAACGTGACGCGAAAGTGCACGAATCGCTGCCGGCAACACGTTCAACTAACAGAGAGCTGTTATTTTCATATATTTACCGAGACATTTTGTCTTAACTGATGTAATAGTATCTTTAGTAAATTTGGACAAGTATGAATAAAAATTGTGATGAATAGTCAGAAATAAAAACAATAAATATCATTATGCATGTCAACGTAGTATTTTTTTTAATTCAGCTGTAAGCAGTAGCTCCATGTAATATATTTGTATTCAGCAGCTCTCTCTCTTCAGGTGCCTCTCCAACTAGTGAAGGTTGGCAGTCAGCTCCGCATATCCTATTCGGTCTTCTGCCAGTCTAAAAAGTTCCGCGGCGCTCTTAACTCCCGTCCATTCCCGGATATTGCGCAGCCAGGATTTCTTCCTACGTCCCAAAGCTCTTTTGCCTGCCACTTTGCCCATCATTATGAGTTGCAAGAGTTCGTATCTGTCGTGCCTAAATACGTGACCCAGATAGGCAACTTTCCTCTTTTTGATGGTCTGCATTAATTGGCGTGTCCTTCCAGCACGACGTAGTACTTCAACGTTGGTCACTCGATGTGTCCAGCTAATGGCCAACATACGTATTCAGCAGCACCCGTTTATATTCCACATGGTCCTGTCAGACTAGGCAGGTGATGATATAGTTTATTAAAAAGGTAGATTATGTAGATCATCTTTGCCACTTATTTGTGTGACAGTATCCAATGTGTAACTAACTACGACCTATTTATATCAGTGTAAATTACGTTAAGCAAAGGTATATCCAGGGTATCAATTTCATGATAGGATTAAATCCTACTCAATCCAGCCTATTTAGACTAAACTAGATTTGTCACCTAATTGTTATGTAATTAATATTGTAGACATATTGTTTTGCACGTATAATCATAATATAGATTGGTCTAAATAGATGTTGCGGCTCATGGAGAAGCTGATGAAATAACCACCTACTGATAGTAAAGAAAACAAAGATTTAAAGAAAAAAAAAATCGGTTGTCTGTAAAATCGGTTTAATGACGATAGTTGAACGTGACAACGTCATAAGAAAATAAAACAAAACAATTGACACGCCGTTGCTATGGAACGCCTCAGAGCGAGGTAACAACGCATGACGTCATCTTTTTTCGTGCGTGCAGCCGGCCATCGAATTATAAGACGTTATCACGTCAAAAGCTTTTGGTCTGAGAACCAGGAAACTAAAGAAAAGATAGCATATACTCAAAAGGATCACAAAACAACAAAAGCACCGTTTGAACAAGAACATGCCAAAAAATATGTTTCTTTACATGTGAGAGACACTGCATGAGATGCCTGAGGCATTGACTACAAAGCGTTGTCATCCCCGCACGCGTTTGTAGATGGTCCCACAAGACACGCCGAGTTAAACGCTACGAAAATATACATGAAAGATGTTGGCAAACCCGTCAGAAGATAATCTTTTGATATCTCACTGGAAAACATCTTTGGAATAATAAGTTTGATAGAATTTTGCGTATAATGTTCTTAGGATAGTTACAAAAGGTGTTTTTCGGATTCTGTTTTATCTTCAAGAGGTATTGTTCGCGGCCCTTATTTATCGGGGTTTTATTCTGAAGAAGCTTTATTATTCGTGATATTATGTGGATCTGTTTATTTCTTTATATTTTTTTGTCAATTTAGGAAGGTTATTTTTTGGCTGTTTCCTCGTGGTCATACTATTTTGTACAAATTATTTCGGTTCAAATAAATATCTGTCCCCAGTTATTTGTGGTTTTCCATATTACGCTAATAATAGTTTTAAAGTATATTTTTAATTGTTTTTATTTCCTTTACTTTGATAGTTTTCTGGTAAATATTCTATTTATCACTATCACTATCACTTTACTATCACTATCACTACATATTATAAAACAAAGTCGCTTCCCGCTGTCTGTCCCTATGTATGCTTAGATCTTTAAAGGCTTGCTTCCTACTACATGGTACTCACACTGAAATGTGGGTGCAACTATTAGGGTACTGCCTGACCATTCAGGGTTTACAGGCTTGAAGATGTTCAACTAAAACCTATCTAGAGCAAGAATTTCAACAGTACAACACAAAGGCATTCAAATGCTAGTAAAACAGTCCGACGCGAGCTACAGCGGCATCTTATTACATCGCATAGCCTGGCTGGCTCGGCGCCGTATATTACGGTAAGCCTTGATAGTAGCCGGCCAAACATCGGCATTGAACTGACGGTGTTATTACCAATGGGAGAATATTTGTAGGTTCGGGAACTGTTATGAAAAGATGGGGATAGGTTTGCATAGTTATGTAGAAAGGCAAAAGGCAGAATTCGTACCACATACTTTTTTTGTTGTTTTGTGATAGAATTTGTACCACTTATTAAGTCAATTAAACCATTCATTTTCATGTAACATTAGTATTTTTAGAAGTCTGGATTCATTAATTAAATCAATTAAAAGATTTAAGTAATTAAACGTAATATAATCTTAAACTAAACGTAGTTATGTTTTTAGAAGTTGCCATTTGTAAAATATCACGAGGTTCACAATGATAAATAATTATTTTATATAGAAATAACAGTAAATATAATTAACCAATTACACATTATACCTTACAATTAATAATTATTGCATACAATCTTAATAATTAACTATTTAATGATAGGAATTATTTTCGACATCAATGTTTTTTTTGTATTGGCAATTATTTTATTGACAGTCTGTATTTGACAGAATATGAAAATCACAGATTTTAGGGGAAAATCTTTCCGAGTCTCTGTTCAGTTCTTTGCTGTTGTTTTGAATTCAAATTGTGGTTTGTAACTGCATCTGAGCAATTTAGCAAATTATCTGGCCATTTTTAAGTTGAGTCCAGCTACTGCTCCTCCGTACTCTATCTAGTAATTTCGCGAAAGGACGCTTTATTAATTGTGCTGTGTGTGTGCGTGCTTTTAATTAAAATGACGAGTTTGCAATGCATCAATTGCAACGTTCGCTTGTCCCGAATATGAAGGCACGCTTTATCGGATGAGAATGAAGATCTCGTCAATACTATTCGGCTGTGGACATATCCTAGAGATGTAAGTAGTTTCAAACATAACATTTTGCGTACGAGTGTGCCAGTTACGAAGTGATAACTTTTACGTGTTAAAAAGTAGTCCTTACCATTTAAACTACACGATATCATACTAAAATAATATGTGTGTACAAAAACTAAACTAAACATTATTTGAAAAATATAACAAACACTATTGTGGTTGTTTACATATTTACAATTTGTCCTATATAATGTACAAACACATAAGTGATCGTTTTGCATGTATTGTTTACTTGCCTAACACTTGGTTGCCTAACTTGGTTTGCCTAACACTGTTATAATAGTTATTACTCTGTTAGTATGACTGTTGAAGTGTCATAGTCATATAAAGCAATGTTGAGCCGTACACAAAATCACTTCTTTATTTCCAGATAACACCTGCTGACCATGTTTGCCATGCATGCTGGCAGCTAGCTAGTCATCCCCGTTTTCTGATAATATGCCGAGGAGACGCACAGGCCATCAAAGTGTTTGTGTTGTATGTGGACAATCCATACTACGAATCAGTCAACGCAGGATTTTGATTGAAGGTGCAAATGAAGACGAACAAAGAATGGCTAACACAGTTACTACTTGGATCCAACCACGAGAGGTATAACTACACATACCTATTATAACTTTTATCGATTAGGTGTCTTGATTTGATGTGTGTTAAAACAATGTAAATTATTTCCCACTAATACCATGCATTTTTAAACGCAACTTTTTCTTTATTTATATTTTTTTATTTTAGCTCGTTCTGAGGATGAAGCTTGTGTGCCGTGTTGGCTAAGAGCTAGAAGAACTAGGGTTGGTTCACCAAATGAAGATATTCAACCCATTGTACCTGATCATCTGGAGGGTGATCATTCTGATTTGATGTGTGCTGTATCAGCTGTATGTGGTCAGAGTCTATCCGACTCAACATCAGACCAAGAGTGGAATCCCGACAACACTGCTCGTTTGATGGAGCACCAGCAGGTATATGTATATGAAATATATTTATAGTAATTAGCTTATAATAATGTGTCATGCAAAGGGCAATTACTATTTTATGTTGCTAAATCAGGGACAATCATGATGGCTCTACTAACAACAAAAGGGTACTGGTTTTTCCATTGTCACATAGCCCTTCTCTCTATATTAACACAACATAGATATTTTTGGTAAAGATTTTCTGTAAGGTGAAAACCAAACATTTTATTTATTTATTTAAACTTCATGCACAAACGTGGTACATAGGCGGACTTAATGCAACAAGGCATGGGTTTGGGTTTTTATGTCAAGAACTATTCTGTAGCTTGGTCATGTTGGGCGCAATTTATGTCTGTCAGTGCTTAATTTGTGTTTCATCAATGTTATTTATTTACAGATGTCATCCATGCATGAAGTTTATGGAGTTTGCTGGGGCCAAGCTCGAGATTAATATTATTTATCCATGGAGGAATTAATATTATTTGCTTGTGGTATATAGGTACCAAATTCGCCAGGCTCGTTCATATGTGGGTGAGCATTTTCGGTTTCATGGAGTATGATCTATGTTAGAGATAACTCGAGAGAGAATACATGGCTTAGAGGGAATAAATCCAATGTTGCTTCGTGCTAAAATAAAGTCCCACCATTCTTCTGCTAGAACTTATTTCGTTTTCATAGTTACAGAATCAAATATGAATGGTCGGGACGCAATCAAAAGTTATTGTTGTAATTGCATTGTAGGTTTAAGAAGTGGGATGCTGCTCACACGTTATGAGCATTATTTGGTACCTTAGTTACGCTCGCCATGAAGATATGACCCGACCTGCCCCTTGCTTAGATGAAGTAATATTAAGAAGTAATTAGGTAATATAAGAACAATAAAATAAATGTTAGATCCTACAAAAACAAAGTTGTTTTATTTAACCACACTCAAAACTCCATCAGCACTTCATCATTTATCATCATCATCATCAAACTATTGCAGACCGCTGCTGGACGCAGGTCTTTCCTAAAGCACCCTACTGAATTGGTACAATTCTAATGTCAATTTGCCAACTTAATGATAAGTAAAACACTACAAAGATAGCCAACTATCTAGAACATATTATTATCCCTTTTCACCAAAACAATGTTTATATGCCTACACGTAATACTTAATATTTATTGGGACATAACCTCAAAAATAAAACTGGTTATAACTTTTAGGTCCCAACTTCTAAAAATCTAAGAATTTTAAAAGGGCTTGCCTATTGTATTGACTACCAATTAAAACAAAAAATATCCCAAAACACGACATTTTATTAGGTGTACGAAACTCCCATACAACCCTGCCTTTCGCCTTTTTGGACACACCTAAGTGTTTTTTAGAATGAAAACATTGTAATTTAAACAAAAAATAACATTTTTGTCACTTATTTTCCAGTTTTATTTTTTTGTTTTTTCAATTAACAAATGCTTCCTTTCTCCTAACTCACATAATATTGTTTTAACCAACAGTGTTCATTATGATCCAATTAACCCTTTAATTCGCAGTGTTGAACCTGAACGACATAGTAAACAAAAAAATCTGGTTCATTTTCTGCTGATAAGTTTTTGTTTTTTTTTTAATCAAAATGTAGCAAAAATGATTTGCAACCTAAAAATAATATAACTGTCAATTCGCGCAAATTTTTTCTCTCTTTTTTTACCAAGATGTCATGGAGTTGAACTGTCATGCGCGGATCTAAGGTTAATAATTTTCGATTTTGGACATTTGCATTTAGTTAATGGGTATTAATCATGAAAAATTTCTGAAGAAATATCGCCTTTATTGATTAATGTAAAAATCATCTCATTTGAACCATGAATATTCAACCTATGAGGCTGTGAAATCTTATGTTGTTTGTGACCAACACTGCGGAGCTCTCAGAAAAATACCGAACTTTCTGTATGTTGTACAGAAACAACGCTGCTCTCTTGCTTGTCAAGTACTGCATATATTTTATGTCGGTTCTTACAATGAAAATCGACCGCAAGAGTAACTTCCTTTCATACTAAATTTAGTATCATCAATCCTCTCCCTTTTGACTAATTCACCAGCAAGTACAACTCATTCAAAGAGAAAGGTAACCACAGTACATAAGCATCTGACAAAACGGGTGAAGAAGTTTGGTCGAAAACCCCTAAACTTCAAATTCAAAAAAGGCAAATTTCACTACACAGCAATAGTAGAATTATCACAATGTAATCTGCCTTTTGATGTAGGCCTGAAACACCCTCTTGAATACTTCCAGCGTTTTTTCTCCCACCGTAGAAACGGGTTTTGTTGGCGGAAAGATTCGACAAAATGACAGATTTTAGAAAGATTTCATGTCGATTTGAATTATTGAAAAGCTTTATTTATCCTTGGTATAATAGAGATAGAATCGCCATGTTACGCGGGCAGTAAGTAAGCGCCAGTATCTAACCAAGAAGCAAAAGAAATGGGGATTTAAGTTATTTATACGAGCATGGCAGGAGTCTCTGGATTAATAAATACTGCTTCCCATATGCTGGTGAAGATACATCCAGAAACCTCTGTTTTACGGACTACGTAAATAGCTTAGGTCTTGGAGCTGAAGTTGTCATAGCTCTATGCAAGACTTCACGGGATTAACCAGTATAATAATAGTCCTCCTGAAGTCCATTTTCGATCATGGCGGCCAATCTTAGCGGAGATTGACAATCGGCGCGGGAGATATTATAGTTAGTTTAGTTAAGTGTGTGGTAGGTACAGGTGCACTCTTTGTTTCTTTTTCCTCTCATAGTGCGATGGGACGGCAATCCGACATGACAGGCGATAGATCAGGCGCGATCAGGCCAACCAAACCACCAACTTCCAAACTCCGGCCTACTACTTGGTTTCTAATGAAAACCCAATAGTTATTTTGGCCCGACCCAGGAATCGAACCAAAGACCCCACGCTCAGCAGTCGCGCTTTGCAACCGTGAGACCAACGGGGCAGTCTACCATAAGGGGCAGAAAACCAGTATACCATGCAGTGTAAATTGCAATAAGTGTAACCTTAGATCGTGGTTGTTGGAAAATAAAAATTGTTAGTATCATTATGATGTCAACGTCTAAATGACGATAATTATATTTCAAAGAAAGATGATTTTGTGTGTTGTTTTGAACAGTAAACTTTGTTTCTTCACACATTATTTTTAATTTGATTGTAAATTTTACTGTCCACTCAAGCCGCAATGTTGGTAGTGTACAACATATATTCTGCCATTTACTCTTTAGAGTGTTTCGCAACGTTGTACCTCAACAACATATGTTTTCTCAAAAAGTATATAAGTTATATTTTTTTAAATATTTTTATAAAGCCATTTAGACTATAATTAAACCTCCCAAAAAGAAAAAAGAATGAAATTGCAACATTTTTTCACCTGCGAACTAAAGGGTTAAAAGTCTACCACGTAAGAATATCAATACGTGCAATGCAATAAAAAAGTATACCTTTGCAATCATCATGTACAATGCAAAAAAAGTTTCGCGGAAACCTTTGAAAACTCCGTTTCAAAAATCAAAACAATTTAGAATTTTCGTAGGTACTTTATTATCAACTTTTACCAAGTCATCTATAATAGGGGATCGGACTGGGTCAAAATAATATGATTCTGATTAGTCCGTAAGTTTGATTTTCGAAAAATATTGAATACGTATTTTTTGTTTTATCAAATCAATAAAAAATGACGAAGATAAAACACGTCAAAGATCTTGGAGTGGGGCTTGAAACGTCACTTGTGTCGTCAAAATGTACTATCATATGACGTCACACGAGTTTTCGAAGCAGTGTACCGTCTTCATTTTAAGTTTATGTGAAAAAAGAAAAAATACGTGTCCAATAATTTTTGGAAATCTATCTGACGGACTAATTAGTTTTTTTTTGTCCGATCCCCTATTACTTTGCATACCACTTCCAATACTTTTCAGCAACCAAGCTGCATAGATAAAGTAAAACCATTTAATTTTATTCAAATTAGACCGCTTGATAATATTATACTGTTAGCTGTTACCAATAATAATTGCGATATGCAAAACGAGGTTAAACATTCAAAATGCTGCGATTTGTAAGCAAAATATAGGCTTTTTGTCATAGCAACAGCACAAAAGGGTTTTTTTAAGTTTTGTTTTGCAACGAAATTTATAAATAAAATAACAGAAATTTTCAGAAAAAAGTAAACATTGACGTAATTTACTTTTAATAAACAATTGATTGTTGTTAAAAGCGTAGATAGGATCACAGTTTTCTTATGACATTTCTTCTGCGTCATTCCTACGTAGCAAGTCTTTATATTGTTCATCTATATAAACATGATGACATTTATTTAGACACTTGTTCTGCAGACAATCGGGTCCGATATCTCGACCGATAGCCTTAGCTTTATTGGTTAGGTCTAATCCTGGTTGCAACGGAGAAATCTTCTAAAAGTAATCCGAATTAAACTTGGCGCGATTGGATTGAACTTTCTGCAGCTTGAACGCAGGGGGAAGATGCCTTTCCTTAAAGTTTTAAAAGAATTTAATTATCGATTTAAGACTCCTTCAAAAATAATTTCATCGGAAAAATGTGAAACAATTTTACAACTACATCTTAGTTCATTAGAAATAATGCCTTTCCCCAGTGGGTCTAGCATGGCCACTTTTTGCAGATCATAATGACACCTGCAAGGAACAACATCGTAACTCACTTCTTGGCAGTTTTGAGTTACAACCATAAATTCTTGTTGTGGAAAAAATGAAGACTCACCCCTGTGTGCGTCTGTGACTGTGACCATTTAGGAAAATCTATACTAATATTATAAAGCTGAAGAGTTTGTTTGTTTGTTTGTTAAACTCATAAACTGCTAGTTGGAATTGAAAAATTCTTTTTGTGTTGGATAGTCCATTTATCGAGGAAGGCTATAGGCTATATAACATCACGCTACGGCTAATAGGAGCGGAGCACAAATGAAAAATGTTACAAAAACGGGAAAAGGTATTTCCTTTTTGAGAGCTTCCGCTGCGTGCGCTGCGAAAACGGTTTAAGTTACGCTAATATCATGTATGAAGGAATTGTTCCTCTTTAAAAAAAAAGTCCGCGACAGCATATATCTATCTTTTAAGATTGACTCACTGTAACCTTTTTTTACAGTTAAACTGTTAGGTCAAAAAGAATTCTTTTTTGCGAAGCTTATTTAACCCATATGGTATTAATCTATATCTAAATAAATGTGTTAGTTAGAACGAAAATTTAATATAGAATATTTGTGCACTTTACTCTATGCAGTTTATACAAATATCTTAGAAGATATCGTGTTGCCGCACAACACTATAAAACACACTAAAAGCGGCCATCACTACACAAGCGCTGCAATTGGCTACCTAGCGATGACACTGCGTCCAGCGAGCCAATCAGAGGACAGCTGCCCGACGTGAGAACCCCGTGCGCCAGCGCCGCCATCTTGACACAACAACTTACCACCGTATCCAGTGCACACACATGCTTTTGTAAACTTAACATAAATGTAATAAATCCTGAGTTTATTGGCACATCAAAATCGTCGTCATCATTTCACCGACCTCAATCACCCTAGTAGCCAACGCGCATCTACATATTTGGTCCTTCGAGCCGGATTTCTTCGCATCAAAACCGGACGATTGAGAGACGCTTCGGTACCTAACCTAAATTGATGAAGAAAAATCTATATTCGCAAGGAACTCAGTGAATTACTGTGCTTCGGTGAGACGTTCCAACTAGAAAGTCCTATCCTAACCATTTCTTTTCCACCTGTGTGATACAAAACTGTTCTTGCATTATTTCAGTGCCTTGCAATTTCGCATGCCAGCTTGCACGTCGTGGGGTGATGCATACATACGCTTTAGCTCGCCACATATTTGCATAGATTGGCTAAGTACATATTTACTGATTAAACTGTGAGTATTATCTTTCTAATATTATTAAAATGGAATCATCAGATGCAAAATTGGAGGCAGTAATGAAAGGTTTAAAAAAAAAACGTGCGTCGATAAAATGTCGTCTTACTAATTTTAAAAAATATGTAAGTTCATTCATCGATCTGGGTTTATCTGTCCATCAGCAGGCAGAATTAAAACTACGTGTGGTAGGGTCTCAAAATTTGATAAATGATTTCAATCAGGTTCAGGGCAAAATAGAGGATATTAGTTCCGAATCAGATATAGAAAAGCAGCTCGAATCACGCGAGGAATTCGAGCGGGAATATTATAGTGTTCTTGCACTTGTTGAATGCATGACAATTAATTATGAAAAGTCGACTAGCATGTCTGACCTGCCAAACACAAATTCAATAAAGTTACCTATCATTACAATTCCCAACTTTGACGGTTCCTATGAACACTGGTTAGAGTTCCGTGATACATTTATGTCACTAGTACACAACTGTAAATCAATAACACAGATTCAGAAATTCCACTACTTAAAATCATCTCTAAAAGGCATTGCTAAGTCGGTCATAGATTCTCTTGAGTTCTCTGCGGACAATTATGAAGTTGCATGGGAGTTGATGATCAATCGGTTTGACAATACCAAGTTATTGGTTCACAATCATGTTAGGTCAATGTTCACAATGCAAGCGTTAACCAAGGAATCTCCAGGACTACTGCGCAAGCTAACTGATAATATTTTAAAGAATCTACGTGCATTAAAATTACTAGACGAACCAACTGAACACTGGGATACATTGATAATATACGTTGTAGTTTCAAAATTAGATCCAGCTACAGAACGGGATTGGGAACAGCACAGAAGTACTATATTAAAATCTAATGGTAAGTCAAAGTACCGGGTCAAATTAGATGATTTATTGGAGTTTATTGGGAACAAGGCTGACATATTGGAGAGCCTTATAGCATCACACAGCAAATCTAATGTTTACAGCGGGACCGAAAATAAGAAACAAACTAATAATAATGTTTCAAATCCTAAGGTTCATTGTAATGTAGTTACTAATAAATCTAGTAATAAGTCACAAACTAAAACCACACGGGTATACAAAGCCTGCCTGGTGTGTGATGAAAAACATCCATTATATTCATGTCAAAAATTCCTGGACTTGAGTGCAGAGGATAGATTCAAGATAGTTAAAGAAAAGGAATTGTGTATCAATTGTATGCGTTCTGGTCACTCTGTAGGTACTTGTGTGTTTGGTCCATGCCGGAAATGTGACAAAAAACACAATTCATTAATTTGTGAAGTAATTAGTAACATTCAGGAAAATAATTCAGGAGTGGTTACACTTATAACTACAGAGCAATCAGCTGTTACTAGTACTGGAATTGCCAATAGTAACAAGCTTGCACACAGTCATTCATTACAGGTACACAATGTCCATTCAAATAATTATAATAAAGACAATATTAGGTCTTCAATACAACATGTCTTGTTGTCAACTGCCATAGTAGATATATGTGGCAAGTCGGGTGTTAATCACAAAGCGCGCGTGATTCTCGACAGCGGCAGTGAACGTTCGTTTATTACGCAATCATTTTGTGAAAAATTAAATACGCAAATTATACAGTCCACTCAACAAAGTCACGGCGTAGGTAACTCAATATCACTATGTACGCAATCCTGTAATATTGAGTTAAAATCGCGCAACGGTAATTTCACTGCACGCGTTTGTTGCCTTATTCTACCAATAATATCATCAAAGTTACCAACAACAACTTTGACTAATTTCAATATACCCGATAATATTGCTTTAGCCGATCCGAGGTTTTATGACAGTCAACATATAGATATGTTAATAGGCGCGGATTTGTTTTGGGATTTAATTAATGAAGGTAAGATGCGCCTTAAAAATGGCCCTTACCTTCAAAACACAAAACTAGGTTGGATAGTATCGGGTGTGGTTCAACATTTTACACAAAACACGGTGAAACACGTTTCATGTAACCTTACGCATTCAACAATTGAAAGTGATTCGTGTTCACTTGATCAATTATTACGCAACTTTTGGGAAATAGAAGAGTTACCCATTAGTACTAATAAGTTCTGCAGCGACGAGGAGCTTGCTTGCGAGGAGCATTTCATTAAAACAACAAAGCGGCTTGCCGACGGGCGGTTCAGTGTTCGAATCCCGT
Source organism: Diarsia dahlii (assembly GCA_949775195.1). Lineage (NCBI taxonomy): Eukaryota > Metazoa > Arthropoda > Insecta > Lepidoptera > Noctuidae > Diarsia > Diarsia dahlii. Next base: position 22,573,608 of record OX459199.1, read on the forward strand.
TGAAGTTTCCACCGGAGAAGTTAGGTGACACTCGCAACCAAGCTGAACGTCGTTTCTACGCTTTAGAAAAAAAACTGGAACGCAACCCTAACTACAAAAAGTTGTACACTGATTTTATTCACGAATACATTGACTTAGGGCATATGAGTATTATTCACAATTATAATACACCGCATTATTTTTTAGCGCACCATGGAGTGTTCCGCGAACACGCCATAACCACTAAGTTGCGTGTTGTTTTCGATGCTGGAATGGTATCCAGTACAGGTGTGTCATTAAATGACCTGCAGATGGTTGGTCCTGCCATTCAAGGCGATTTACTTTCAATATTACTTAAATTTCGCGAAAACAGGTACGTGGCTTGTGCTGATATAGAAAAGATGTATCGCCAAGTACTGATAGATAAAGATCAACGTGAGCTACAGCTAATCTTGTGGCGGGATAACCCATCCGATACACTAAATGTATACCAATTAAATACCGTTACGTATGGTACCGCTTCAGCACCATTTCTTAGTTGCCGATGTTTAAAACAATTAGCTGAAGAGTGTGAGGTTCCGTATGTATCGGAAACTATTAAAAATAATTTTTACGTTGATGATCTTATTTGCGGTGCGAACAGTATCGCTGAATTAAATGAAATTTGCGTTGGTACTAGTCAAGTATTAAGTTCAGCATGTTTAGTCTTACGTAAATGGGTTTTTAACTTTGACCGCGCGAACCCTAACGATTCACAGGTTGTAACGAAACAACTTGCAATGGGCGAGAACGTTCAAAACAAAACATTAGGTATTGGATGGAATAATAAGTCGGACAAATTAAACTATTATTCACAAGTTAAAACTGATATGAGTGTAATTTCTAAACGTATTATTTTATCGCATTCGTCTCAGATTTATGATCCGTTGGGATTAATTAGTCCAGTAATAACAATAGCTAAAACTTTGTTACAAAAATGTTGGTTATTAAAATTGGAATGGGATGAACCGGTTCCTAGCGACGTCGCGCAAGTTTGGCTACGTTTTATGAATAGTTTATCTTCACTTAGTAATTTACAAGTACCGCGATATGTTATGTGTTTTGATCCTACTTATATAGAATTACATATATTTACTGATGCCTCGCAGACAGCATACGGCGCTTGCGCTTATATACGTACGATAAATAGTGAATCGGCTGTTACGGTGCGCTTGTTATGTTCCAAAGGTAAGGTCGCCCCTACAAAACCCACAACTATACCTAGATTAGAGTTGTGTGGCGCTGTATTAGGTGCGCGATTATATTCAAAGGTGATTAGATCATTACGTTCTACAATAAATAAAGTTGTATTCTGGACTGATTCCACTATTGTTTTGGGCTGGTTAGGCATGCAAACTAATCTCCTTAAGACATACGTTCAGAATAGAACCGCCGAAATTCATGAGTTAACTAAGGAACATACATGGCGACATGTCGCTGGCAAGGATAACCCAGCTGATTTGGTGTCGCGAGGTCAAGGTCTAGATACACTTAGCGCTTCGTCTTTATGGTGGGCAGGCCCCCAATTCTTACACGATGCGAATTTTGAGGTGCATAATTTATCGAATAATAACTTATTAAATAAAGACTTACCGGAGTTAAAATCAGATGTTCGTTGTCACGTAGTTAATCAAGCGAGTGATAGTAGTTTGTTTCCGTTCTCGAGATTTTCTCAATATTTAAGAATGAAGCGTGCCGCCGCATATGTACTTCGGTTCCTAAACAATACGCGCAATAAAAATAATCGGCGGACGGGTTTATTGACTGTTGAGGAACTTGAGTATTCCGAATTAACGTTAGCAAGATTGAGTCAGCAAGAATCATTTGCTGACGTCTATGATTCGATTAAAAATAAAAGAAGCATAAAGAAAAATGCTCAGTTGGTAAAACTAAATTTATTTATTGACAATAATAATTTAATACGAGTCGGTGGACGCATACAGAATTCCCATAACTTTAGTTTCAATAAAAAACATCCGGTTTTGTTGTCGGCAAAACATTGGTTTACAGTTTTATTATTTCGTTACGAACACCGCCATATAATGCACGCCGCACCGCAGCTACTTTTGTTTACCCTAAGGGAAGCATGGTGGCCGGTTGGTGGTCGTAACCTAGCCAAAGGGGTCGTGCATGCCTGCATTAAATGTGCACGGCTGCGAGCAACCATGATCAAACCAATTATGGGTAATCTGCCACCAGAGCGGCTCGATCCAGGGTTTCCCTTTCTGCGTTGTGGCGTGGACTATGCGGGACCAGTGTTCACATTGAACCGTAAAGGAAGGGGAGCAAAATTACAAAAATCCTATATTTGCTTATTCGTATGTTTTGTAACACGCGCGGTTCATTTGGAACTTGTTGGCGACCTCTCATCAGAAGCTTATCTTCTGGCTCTCAAACGTTTTATTTCGCGGCGAGGCAAACCGATTGAGATATTCTCCGATAACGGAAAAAATTTCGTGGGTCTGATGAATGAATTTACAAAATTTCTAGATAGTTGCTCTGATGATATCAAAGAGTACGCAATTTCACAAAACATAAAATTTAAGATGATTCCATTTTACGCTAGCCATTTTGGGGGTTTGTGGGAGGCTGGGGTAAAGAGCTGTAAGCATCACCTCCGGCGTGTAGTGGGTAATGCACATCTCACTTTCGAGGAGTACACTACTTTATTAGTACAAGTCGAAGCAGTTCTAAATTCCCGACCCATGACTCCTATGTCTTCTGATCCGTCCGACTTCCTTCCCCTTACCCCAGCTCATTTTTTGGTTGGTCGTCCACTGACTGCACCTGTAACAGCTGACATACACGATGTTCCGGAGCACCGACTTACGAGATACCAGAGGGTGGAGCAAATACGCCAGCACTTCTGGAGGCGCTGGGCGAAGGAGTACGTGTCCGAATTGCAGACCAGGAGCATAAAGATGACCTCAAAGAAAACACGTTAGTTCTCATCAAAGAGGACAATTTGCCGCCATTGAAGTGGGGCTTAGGAAGAATCCTCAAAACTTATCCAGGAAAGGATGGCGTGTCACGTGTTGCTGATATACGGAAGGCAGACGGCATAGTCAAACGGGCATTCTCAAAAATTTGTCCGCTTCCTCTGACTGATCATTGATGACATCACGCTGAAGCTGCGGGGTGTTTCCTCTTACTCGTTGGAACCTGATGCTTCCAAAGCCGGGAGCATGTTGCCGCACAACACTATAAAACACACTAAAAGCGGCCATCACTACACAAGCGCTGCAATTGGCTACCTAGCGATGACACTGCGTCCAGCGAGCCAATCAGAGGACAGCTGCCCGACGTGAGAACCCCGTGCGCCAGCGCCGCCATCTTGACACAACAACTTACCACCGTATCCAGTGCACACACATGCTTTTGTAAACTTAACATAAATGTAATAAATCCTGAGTTTATTGGCACATCAAAATCGTCGTCATCATTTCACCGACCTCAATCACCCTAGTAGCCAACGCGCATCTACATATCGCAATGTAAAAATATCCGCGCGGCAAAATATTTCGCGCATCGCAATGTTTACAAGTATAGAGTGTTATAGTATATTTAACAGTAAGAGATACCTATAGTAATTCACACTTTAATATAATCTAAGCTAATCTAAACCACCTGAACTATAATAATAAAGAGGAAAGATAAGATTTTTTGTTTGTTACGATTTAGCTTAATTTATGTCGGATAGTCGATATCGAGAAAGGTTTTATGCTATATTTATGTGACGCAGACGAAGTTTCGTGGGTCAGCTAGTATATCTTAATAGGAAAATTATATAATAATAATAATAATATTCCACAACTATCACACAACGCCATCTAGTCCCAAGCTAAGCAGAGCTTGTGTTATGGGTACTAGACAACTGATAAACATACTTATATATTTCTAAATACATACATATTATAGATAAATTACACCCAGACACAGAACAAATGATCGTGCTCATCACACAAACATTTGTCCTGGGTGGGAATCGAACCCACGACCTCCGGCATAGCAGTTAGGGTCACTAACCACTAGACCAACAGGCCAGTCCAATATGAATTGCGTTAAAATTTGTTAAATTGTCACAGACGCAGTTAAATAAAGAGTCCATTTTACGCTTTTTAACGCAATTCATATTGTGATCCGCTGAAGTGGTGATTTGAGACGCACTGTATCTTCATGGAAAATTATTACATAACATATTTTTATTATTAACCTGCAAAATTAGATCACACAACCGTAATTTTTCATGCAAGTAATTGGCGAATAATCTTACCATTTGCTAAAAAAGTAATTAAATCCTCTGTCAACTATTGGGTTCCAAAATCATCTCAATATTCAAGTCTACTCAGTTTGTTGCAAACACAGCTTAGCGGTTACTCTAGTGCCAGTCGGTACACTAGTGAGAGAACAATAATCCATTACTGTCACCGCAATAACCAATTGTATGCAGTTACTGACAGTCGCTAATGCCCCGTCTATTATGTCGCTAAGTATGCAGCTTACCGCAAAAGGCTGGCAATTGTTGTGGGCACTAATGTTTGTATTGCTTTTAGGGGTAGGCCTGCAAATTTTTTCTCAAGGAATAGATAGCATTCCTTCTGTATTTACTATGGAAGCAATATAATTCTGTGGAATTATCCTATTATTCTCCATCATAATTTGGTCCTTCGAGCCGGATGGATGTAAAAGTCTGTTAGAAATGCTGTAAATATGGGTTCAAGAATAAATAAAAGGAGATTGCTGGTCATATAAAAACAAGCTAAATAACAAGAACGTAAATGTTGACCTATAACACAAAACATAAAAGCCACGTCAAGTAACTTGAACCGAAATCTCATTATCTCCTTTCTCAGTACACGAACGTAAAATATCTACAAACCGGTCTCGCACCCAAAAACTCGCACTTACAAAATCCGGCAGTTCCTCAAATTGCTTGTCAAACCATCTCGCTTTACGACACTGTCTCCACATAAGCCCTACAAGGCTATAAGAGCTATATAGAGGCTATATAGGAGCTCTCTTTAACGTCCTCCGTATAGCCTCAAACGTTTTCTGAGAATACCTATTCACATGACTAAACGTGTTATGTACCTACGGGGGTTTTGTTGAAACGATGAACCGACTGTGTATTTTTTCTGTCTATAAACATTTCTTTATTTTGTTCAGTGTTGTTTGTTTTGATGGTTTTTGCCATTGAATGTTTTGGCTATGTGACTGTCATTTGTACTGAAAGCAGTATTTTTGAAACAAGGTTCTGTATGCAATCTATTGACTATCGCCTCACCGTAAAATTTAGTTTTAAGCTGAATGAACTTTTAGTGGGTAGTAGTGACACCAATGAACTAAATGACATACGTACTTTTTATGAAATACCAAAACCTGATTCTACATAGCTTTTCTATAGGTATATTATCTTTACTGTGTCATCACTATTTTTTTCAACTCAATTATTCAATTATTTATCACAACAACTAAACTTCTAAGTTAAAAGTTAATTGAAAAGTAGTCGGGGTTTGAGGCTTAAAATAGAATGTTTATTTAGATAAATTGTTTCTAAGAATTATTGCTTAAGGGCCCAACCCTATTAAGCTACGCTTATTCAAAAGGTCAAAATTGAGAAGCACGTGGTTATATCAGATAATAACAGAGACGGATTATGATGATAATGATTCTGACATTCAAAAGAGCTTTATGACGTTCAAATGTGCCTGTAATGGTCTAATTGAAATAAATGCTTTGGAGTTTGAGCTTGAATGACAGGGTGACCCGATGACACCGATGACCTGGTGAAGGTTGCGGGGATCCGCTGAATGCGAGACGCACGGGACCGGTCAATGAGGCGACACTTAGGAGGCCTATGTCCAGTAGTGGACGTCTTTCAGCTGAAATTATGACAGGGTTCGCTTGTCAAGTGGATGGATAACCGCCCAACTCATCAAGGCTCTTCCGTACCTCAGAAAGCACGTTAAACCGTATACCGATGTAGTGATTGCTGATTGTGGTCATGAGCAGGGAGTAGAAAGCTATTCAAATTATTTAAAATCCTCAAAGGACGCTGGTTTCTTTCTACCAATTTTGTAGTTTTCCCATTTAGCGAGGTGGTAACCGCATTATTGACAAATTAAATTATATAAAATTAAGCATAATTATTACAGATAATCAAGTTAATGAATTAATTGACAAGGCAGTGTAATTAGTTCTCACTACATTACCCCCTATTAGTCTAAGATCCCACTTAAGACCGACCTTTAGGTACTCATTTACATACCGAATGAAAAACGTTTCCACATACACAAAATTTTTGGGAATAGGTTGCGTGGTGAAATTAAGTCCGGATCATTTCAAATTGTGAGTTTGAGCGGTTTTAACCTTTATTTAAAAATTTTGACCGTATTAGTCATACTATTATCTGTATTATTCATAATTAATCCTTCGAAAAGGAAACAGAAAGTGTACAATCATAATCAAATACGATTTTTCACTTACCTACTTACTTTTAACCAATATTAATATCGTTTGGCAATTTTTTTTTCTCGTTTAGTATTTTTAATTATTCGACGGGATCTCAAAATATATGGTGAAGGATATTTAATTTTGCACCAAAACCTAAAATTAATGCGAAAACAGGGATGCTACGCTTGCAGTTTTGGTTTGAACGCAAACTTGAACATTGTTTGAGGGTTAAACCTTAATTAAACAATTTACTACTCTGTAACATATTGCTGACATATTTAGAGTTTGATGTAAATTAAAATTTAACTACCTGGTCTGCTAGTACCACTTTAGAAAAAGGGTTTTTTGGTCAGGGAACTCAGTAACAGCCACAGAGGATTTGTAGATTACTATAGATAGGCTCACCCTGGATAAGTATCTAGGAGATAAATATAACTGGTGAAATTAGGGTGTCATTATTATTATTATTATTACTATCAGCTATCCCTTTCTGTGTGGTTCTTCAGGGATTTTTTAGAAAAAAAAATATATAAAATGGATTGTCTCCCTCACAGTAAGTAGCGATTCTTGTTAAGCCTTGTTATGCCTAGACTAACTTAGGTCTTACTTTAAAAAACATACTAATAAACCAACCAATAACCAATTTTAAAAACTTCGATCTTGAAATATTTTTCTATCTTATTAATATTTCTTATTATTTTTCTTATTTTAATATAGAACAAGCTGCTTATAATTCAGTTTTATAAAATATAGCACTGTCATACCTATATTTCTTCCTTATAATACTATAAATGCGAAAGTATCTCTGTCTGTCTGTCGCGCTTTTACGCCAAAACTCTCTACTTTCCTTACTACTTACTAATTTCTACTTTTTATTGCGAAAAAAGGGTTGAAAGGGGGGAATGAAAAGATTACTTTTGCTCGCGATTGCCAACATCAGACGCGATAACCGACATCGTTCTCGATAACCGACAACCACGCGTACGAAGCCGCGGGCATCAGCTAGTATTAAATAATTACTGAAATGTTTCATCTAATTATACAATACGACCTCTGATCTCGTTCATGTTAAATGACTATGACACGACCACAAAGTTTGTTCCTTGTGTGTATAATTCAAGCCAGTGATAATATCCCGAATTTGTGAACATGTATGGTCCACTATAGTAAGGACATGGATACATTGCCAGCAGGCACAACATGAGGAAACAATTAGCTTTTGTGTGCTCGCCTTACTGTCATGCTTATGTCCATAACTTTACGTATATTGCCTGCTGTGTATATTATGTGCCAAGTGTGGTACAGATTGTGTTTGCCTAAATATCTTCTGTGGTTCTAAACAGTCCCTGTTCTGATGGTGAATGTACAACCCTATTATACCTATCTAAAAATAAAAATATTCCAGAAAATTTTAACGTTAATTAAAGTTGTGTTTCTCGTCATATTTCCAAGAGTGGATGTTTTATAATTATTGTTTTGTTTAAAAGATCTCAACATCAGATCAGTACATAGGATTCTCCAAGAAGGGCTTGGCCGTTTCAAAAGGGTGCTCATTCGAATGTAAGACTCCTTGAAGTTTTTGAATATTGATTTTACTAATAACTTACAAAATCTTTTTATTGACTGACAATAAGTACTTGCAACTTGCAACCTCTCCCAATCGATTTCTGTTAATATTTTTTGTTATTGCTTTATTTTGCTAAGTATAATGTTATAATATTATTAAACAGATGCTTCCTCTCTTCTAACTCACTTATTTTGCTGTGTCCGACTACTATTCATTAGTAATACTAAGGTAATACTTACACGTGGAAACAATGAAAATATTGAGTATTGAGTTGCTTAACTTCAGGTTTTAATGAACATAAATATTTACCTACTAAAACCTGTAAAATCCTGTTCATGTTGACAAAGTCGAAATTCTCATCTTAAGTTTTTGGTCAAAGTACTTCGTCTAGTTTCAGTGTAGACATGTGTAAGACTAGATGCAGCCTGAAGGCAGGACACTAGGAAACAATTAGCCCCATTGTGCATGAGCCCTATGTCATAGTCGAGACATAACTTTGTGCAGTCAGTGTGTCCCGGCTTTATGCTGTGCGTATTTGTCTTAAAGTAGATTTTGAATTTTGCTTTACTTGGAGATATAAGAAATTGTGTTGGTAAACAGAATACACATATTTTTTTCAAGCATCTCTGTCGCATTTATTTATTAGATTAAGATCATTTTGTTGTTGGTTTAACTGTGTTTTGGCCAATAGGGGATCGGACATAAAAAAACAAATTAGTCCGTCAGATAGATTTCCAAAAATTATTGGACACGTTTTTTTTCTTTTTTCACGTAAACAAAAAATTAAGTCGATACAGTGCTTCGAAAACTCGTGTGACGTCATAATGATAGTACATTTTGTACCTACAAGTGACGTTTCAAGCCCCACTCCATGATCTTTGACGCGTTTTATCTTCGTAATTTTTATTGATTTGATAAAACAAAAAACACGTATTCAATATTTTTCGATAATCTAACTTACGGACTAAACAGAATCATATTATTTTGACCCAGTCCGATCCCCTATTGAGTATTGCATCTAGGGTTTGGTCCCTAGGTCGAACAATTTTTTTTTCAGCATTACTGGATTAGGCCCGCCCATTAATACATGGGACGTAAACTAAACTGGAATGCGTCGATGGTCTAGTGGTCGTAATAGCCACTGCTGAGCATGAAGGCTTGGTTTGATTCCCGTCGGGGCTGTGGATTATCGAAAGGATAACGCGGCTCCGACACAAGGGCCAAGAAGGAACATGGGTTTGGTTTTTAGTCAGTAGAAGTCTGACACTCCCCTTCGCTCTGCCCAAGAGCGGGGGGGGGGGGTTATTCGATGATTTTCCACCCACAAAAAAAAAAGGCTTGGTTTGATTTCCGGATTTTTCCTGGGAGAAATTCCTAGTGTGGGGCAACGTTTTTAAAAAAAAGTAAATAAAAAAAAAATTAAATAAATAAATAAGAGGCTCGTATCCTAATACAAGAGACTTAAACGTAACTGGCGTAATGTGGGTTTACTATAAGTTATACGTCTGCCTAACCCAAGTAAACTAAACTGGCGACATATGAAATATTAACATCATACGCAACTCTGACGATCCCTCTGGGGAATACAGTTGTGAAGGTGTTACACTATATGCATGCACGTATAGCCCATAAAGTGGAAACTAGTATAAACTATTGATGTTTTTTATCAGTTTTCTTTTTTACATTTTATGAATAGCACATAACTGTGAAACTAATAAAATGGAATGGGTTTCAGTGACTTGATGTTTCCAGCTCGTGTGAGTTTTTAGCGCTTTTATCATACTTTTATTAGATTTTTTTGAATCTAACGTCATGTCACGTAAGAGCACGATATTTCGTTTTCCTGGAAGTTACACTGTAGACCCTCGTTATATATACTCTAGTGAGTCACACTCGTTACTCTAGCGAGTCACACGGGGTATTAGGTTCAATTCCCTGGTTGGGCAGTGTATGGGAGTTTCCCATCAAGATTTTCTCAGAAGCAGTTCGGAGTCTGCATGTCACGTGTTCTTAGTTCCTAGTCGCCACGTGTTGAACATATCGTATTGTTTCAAATATTTTTCGCTTGATTGTTGAGGAAGAAAGCTCATTTGCGCATTATTAACAGTTTCAGTCAATTCTGTTGGCGTCAAATAAACTTCTTCGTCGCTAGAATCACTCATTTTAGGTTTATCACTTGTTCCTAACGTTTTAACAATATGACCTGAAACGAAAATGGCGCGCGCAAAGCAAATTAAAAAAAAGTACACCAAGAAAGTTCCGAGTCTGAGTTTTTAACAAATTAAAAAAAAGAGGTTGTATGATAAATTCGGCACCATAGAGAATAATCGAATGAATGAATGATCGGTGATAAGTGTGAATGTTCGGTATGATGTTTTGAATTCACAGACTTAGCTTGCACACGATGTTCTAAATTCAAATTACTTTATCACTCTAGAGGATAAAAACGGCTTTTGCACTCAGATATCGAAGAGCAAAAAGACTCTTTCCGAGATGCCCCATGAAAAAGATATTACACATCTTATGAAATGCTGTCTCGTTGGCATTGACTTATATTACTGCGTAAGGACTGGGCGGACCGCATAATAAAATGACGCCTCGAATTTGGTCCCAAATAGGTCTTGACTAAACCGAAGTTTAAAAGAAAATTAAATTGAAAAATTAAAATTTAACATTTTTTTTTATTAACATTTTAATGAAAGCTTTATTTAATTTCTTTATACCTCGATAATACCACGCCACGCCGCTCATACAAGGTTACGTTTACGAGCAGCCTGATTAGTTCTTATAGATGACGTTAGTGTTTCTCTGTATGAGGAACGCATCGAGCAAAATGTTCGGACGACCGTATCTTTAGTTTTTATATCAATGCTCGTTGGTCTAGATTTGTGTCCGGTTGATGACAAAAGACTCGCCCTCTATTACACGGAACTTAAACTTTACTGGGGTGATTGTACTATATGGATACATCCCTGCTTAACCCAGGTTGCTGTTAATTATAGCGTCATAATAGGGCTGATCCATCATCTGCCTAGCCTTTTCCCAATTATGTTGGGGTCAGCTTCCAGTCTGACCGGTAGCTTAATACCAGTATTTTTTAGGGAGCAAATGCCTATCTGACCTTCACAACCCAGTTAGTACTTAGGTAATAATAATTGGGCTGATTCTCGACCTAATTAGTTTCCCAATCATATGAAACTTCAGTATGATTGGCAAAATGTGGGTTTACTTTACTTTACTTTACTTACTATACTGCCTCGTTGGTCTAGTGGTCGCAAGCGCGACTGCTGAGCATGAGGTCCTGGGTTCGATTCCCGGGTCGGACAAAAAAGTGCTATTGGGTTTTTCATTAGAAATTTCCCAGAAGTAGCCCGGAGTTTGGAAGTTGGCGGTATAATACCCCCGTGCCTCGGAAAGCACGTTAAGCCGTTGGTCCTGCGCCTGATCTCTCTCCGGTCGTGTCGGATTGCCGTCCCATCGGACTATGAGAGAAAGGGAACAGAGAGTGCACCTGTGCCTGCACACACACTTGTGCACTATAATATCTCCCGCGCCGATGGCTAATCTCCGCTGAGATTGGCCGCCGTGGCCGAAAAACGGTCAGGAGGACTATTATGTATATTACAAATTGTAAGCAGACCCTTCAAAGACCCCAAGTCGGCAAGTATAAAGCACAAACTATAGCCGGGAAACTAATTTTTTTTTTGAGATATCGTGGTTTACGGCAGGCCGTTATGGGTTAGTATCTAATTTTGATATTTTAAGTGCGTTACATTTAGTCCTGCCGTAAACCATAACCTCCATAACACTGAAACTGTTTTTTTTTTTAAGTTGAGAAAATGTTACAACTTTGGCCTTCGATATCTTCGTAACTAGATGGTTTCCAGGCATGGTCTAAACCAATAATCTATAATCGTAATTTTATTACGAGGAAAACAAGTCCCTTTCGGCTTGATTCTCTTATTAAACCCTTCGGGGATTACAAATATGTTATTAGGATGTTATGTTTATTTTATGTCTTCTCTTGTTGCAGACTTAACTACAAACTGTGCGGCTTCTCGCCGTGGTGGTGGCATGTGTGCAACGTTGCGTTACACGCTGCGTGTTGCGCGCTTGTTGCACGAACAGGCGCGGTTGTTGCGAGGTTGCAGCGACCGTTTGCCGCTCTAGCAGCGCTGCTGTTCGCTGTACATCCTGTACATACTGAGGCGGTGAGTTTAATGCATAAGTTTGAATAAATCCAGATTGATTTGAAATAATACGGAAAAAATAAAAGGAGTTTTCAAAAAACAGCTGCTAACTTTCGTAATCTATGGCAGTTTTCATAAACATTATGATGGAGCTGAAACAAATGCCTTAAATCTTATTAGCTATTGCATTTTCAATGCTCAGCTCTGTACCGAATCATACGTTTTCAGAAAGGTCTAGTGCGTTGATATCGCTACCAGCGTATGTGAATGACCATGAATGATCCGCAAGGAGTATGTAAGGATCATAGCAGATGGCGACCAGTAGTTCCTGCCCCCCATGGAAAAAAAGTGTATCAAAATAATAAAACTCTGTTAAGTACCCAGTAATTAATCACAGGATAGCCTTATTTACTGCAAAAGGAAACTAAACCAACAATGACTTTGCGTAAAGTGCAAGACACTCAGCAAGTTAATTAAATTTAGTTTTATACGTTGTGCATGCGAGGGTAGTTCGTTAACAGCCATGCATAAGAATGAGCTTCTCTGTAGCCGCATCAATTTCAGGCATTTTCTCTAACATCGGATCCTGTCGGCACATTCTGCACACGGGAGCCATATTACTTACTGAACCATATTTAAGTGAAGTTTTCTTGAAAACGTGTTCTTAGAATGAAAATGTATGAAACTCTTACGAAAAGGTATTCGTTCGGAGTTTTCGAGTCCTAAGGCTCTAGATCTGGTATTTGTCATTTATGTGTGGTTAAGAAAGGACTTTTTAACGTTAAACGTGTTGATTTTTCTCGTTTTCAATCGAACCCTCATCCTCAGTAGAGGATCATGGTCACTGAACCCCTTTAAATGGACAATCTGCCTCCATCGACTCTGATCTTAAGTTCACTACCACCTGCTGAAATTTCTTTTGATCTCATGTGTGTAAAATTTTGTTTTCAGTAAAATAAAAGTAGTTAATGTTAGGCCTTATACAATCAGCTATCTGTGAGTAAAAATTCCGTTAAAATCGGTCCACCCGTTTCGGAGATTAGACGGAAAATGCGGAATTTCTCATGATATTTTCCTTCATTGTTTTAATTAAGAGCAGTGGAGATGAAATACAACTAGACATAGAAAAGTGTACCTTACGTACGAATAAGGAAAACACAACATTTAAAAGCAGTAAAATAAACTAATAAGAAAACTGCCACAACCCTTTCAAGTAAGAACAAGTTTGTTCTAATGGACGCTCCAAAGAAAACTATTTACTGCCTGTTCCCGACGTAGAATTACCCTTAAAACGTCTAAAAGCACTATCTTGTCAGCTCGCAATTCGATTTAGAGAAGACTATGCACGCAACGGTTGGTAAAGCAAATAACTCGACGTTTAGAAACGAAGGTTTTCACTGAACGAACTAAACGAATGTAAAACCGCTGATGATTTTGGGCATTCGTTAAACTGTTTTGGTAAAAACGGACTTATAGTTTTACTAAACATACTCTGCCTGTAATGGCTTCAAATTTTTGGTTATAAGACATGTCGGTTTCGTCACTATGTTTTCTTTCACCGTTTTTGAGAGCAGTGGTGTTGAAATAAATTACACAAAATATTGCACATGCCTGAGTTCGAACCCACAGCTTACTGCTCGTAAGTCGATGCCGCCCCCACTGGGCCAGCTGCCTCCTGTAGTTTTATTACTAGCAGGTTCACTGTCCAGTCTTCAGAGTGGGAATGGTCCATAAGTCCCGTTATGTTTTTAATAAACGTCAATAATTTAAATAAAAAAAACGAGTATTTCCCTGTGTCCTAGCACTTTTTATAATCCTTATGATGTGTCCTGCCAAGTCCACATTAAATAAGAAACTTTCTTCTTACGTCCACAGTATCAGATAGCTTAGAAATTGTATGAACGAACATACCACATACGGTCTGCGGACTGGTATGGAGGACTCTCTACAGACCGTATGTGGTCTGTGGACAGTGAACCTGCTAGACAACTAAATATAGTATTGTTGTAATCTAAGCCGTTACATAAATATGGCTCTAATAACCTTTGTTTTGCCTATTTCTTGGTATTTGGTTGGTTTATTCGTTGGTAAATTCGAAGGTAATTGAATATACCTGTGTTTGATACCTAGTCGCTTCAGGCAATAATATCATTGACGTAGAAATTATATCTATTCTCTAGAGATATCGAAATACAGGACATTGAACTCACATCAGAAAACCAAGGACAAACAGAATATCGGTCTTAGTCCACATCTTATGAATAACTGAATCACGACATAGCGTAGAATATTTTCACATGTCGGTGTTCCATTACTCTTCAAGTACGAGACGATTCTCGACGGGGCAGCGACAAGCGTATGAATAATTCAATGTATTATTATATACGCGATGCGACAGTAATAAATACATCGCTTGGTACAAACCATATTTTTCTTTGATTTGACGTTGCTTTACTTACATACAAAGAAATACAAAGTTATGTTTCTAAGAAATGAGATGAAAATGCCTTAGAAATAAAATTATAACTTTACCTTTTTTCACCTGCTGCTGAAAACGTTGAGATGAACGAAATACGTTATGATGAAATATAAAGAAATCATTTCTCTTGTGTTCTTTTAAGAAACAAATCAAGCAATTGGATTTCCGAGTACTCAAAAAATTTGGGACTACTAATAAAAATAAGTATTTTCTTGAGAAAAATAAGAAATAAGTATTTTATTGGCCCTAACAAAATTATTATTCTTCCCTGGGTAATTGTAAATGTTTACTTTTTGAGCTGGCTGCTAGTAGCAGTAGAAAAACTTCCTTGAATAATATTTCACATAGCTTGAATTCTGCTCATCCGTAACATTTATTGAACGTGATACCTTATTTATGAGATGTGCTGCGAATATTCGCAAAGCAAAGTCTTGCCAAACGTGACTATCCAACTGCAGACCACCGAGTATAGAATGCAGAAGGTTTACTTTTAGCAACAAGTTAATGCAATAATAACACCAATGAAACTGAACACGATCTTCTCATAATTATACACCATTCAAGAGCTGTTTGTTTCATAGCTATTGATGACTCCGACAGGTCTGTATCAGTTATAAATAGGAGATAAATTAATTTACACCCCGTGCTTGATATCCCCTAAGAAAAACAACTCAACCTGCTCTCGAGCCAGTGTTAGTAATATTCTGAAAGCTTTGGAGAATTGTCACTGATGTAGGTAATCAACTCTGTGTGTATTTATAAAAAATAAAATCTATTAAGTCTAATTTGATTTGCAATAATAAGCCGCTTGTGTATGATAAATCAAACTCGACTAATCTTCTGTATTTAACTACTCTGTGCCCCTAACGTTCGGTGAGCAAGTACGTTGAACTGTCGCGGCTTTTCGGCTTTTACGAGTGATTCTATGTGCGTGAGGTCTTGTGAGGTGTACTTTAAAGCGAAGGAAGTTATAAAGATGTGGGGAGCATGTTATGGCAGATATTTTCAGTATATTATAAAATTTTGTTGCTGGCTCTACGTGGTTGGAAACAGTAATTGGGTGGTAGACATTCAATTGGACTTTGATGAAACAATTTAGGGGTTAATGTTTTGGTTCTTGGTGATGCAATTTGAAGTCGAGTTTTCTATGATTGGCAATGCACTACAAAATATAAAAGTGGTTAATTACATTTTTTGTTTAACTAAATTTTGTATTGTGAAACAAGGGTACTTATATCTTACTTAAAAACCTAATAAAAACTAGGTTCAGGTAAGATAGAAAATTTATGAGAATTATTTATTCATGTAAAAAAACCAACAGTGATACATAATTATAATTATGTCTATTTCAATATTGAATGGCTAATAAAAGGTTCCTCTAAGTAACTAAACTCTAGTTAATTCAGGACTCATTGCAACCTAACAAAACCAAATTGTTTTAACCCAATTTGTCTCTATGTATAATCAAAAACACATTTATGAAGATACAATCCAATACTATCAAATATTTTTCAGTAGACAGTTTCAAATAACATCTCACATAACATTCCAAACATTTACAACCCGAAACACTCAATAAATACCTACCTTTACCTCAAAGGGAAGGAAAACATTTACTCAAACATTCCTGCCATCTAAAAATAATCCTCTTTTGCCCACAATAGAGGGACGGGTTATAATGACCGGTTGGACGTCAGTCCGCCCTACCTAGCGATACAGAATAGATTGTTACAGAAGGTAAACGTTTTATAACGTGTGAAATAGTAACACAGGCGTATAAAAAAAAAAAAAAAAAAAGGCGTATAGACGTGACTATCAAACAAAGGCCAGTATAGCAAAGGAGAACACACTCGTTAATTTAGACACTTAAGCATACACAGCACATGCATAGGTACACATAGCACTTGGTTTGAAGTCTGAACGCCATGCAAGCATACCCGGATGCAGCTGATTACCAGATTTTTTGAAGAGCCAATGTCCGTTTGACCTCCACAATCCGGCTAGTGAACACGATACCCTTTTTACACTGGTTGTCAAATTTCGGGTTCCTGGCGACCCGTAACGACTGTAAAAGATCTAAAAAATTAAATGGTAGCAAAACAAAAGGACGTGCTTTTTGACACAGGAAGGGCTCTTGGTATGAATGGATGGTACGTAAAACGTTACTTTAACCAAAAGCTCGACCCGTGCAATTCTAATTATCTAGCCACGAGCCCTGCAAAGGCGCATATTGTCTGCATGTCTACGAGTTAATACGGATTCCCTACAGAAGGATAGCTGTAGACAGCTATCCTTCTGTACATACTATCTATTCTGTGTTTCCGCCCGGCCCATCGATTGGTTACACCCGTCCTATTGACATAAGCTGACAGTTTGAGGATACGGACGACATGGAATTATTATGGTTGGAAATAAAATATGAATTGCGGTTAGTAAGTGATTAGGGGTGTGGTGGTGATCGAGAATGGATTGCAGTAGAATTATGTTTGTGAAGAGAGTATTGGTTCATTTAAATACACATGCATTACAATCTTATAATTTTAAATGGGCTACTTAATAAAACTAAGTCCGAATCCGAAAGGTAGCAATCACGGTAGAAATTTCACGCCCTTCTTACCCACCCTTCAGCAAGAAGCTTACAAAATAATATTTACTGGTAATCATGAAGGGCATCTGCCTTCATGACCTCCAGTTTGTGGATTGAAGATAATTTCGACCGGTCGTTTGTTTTGTACAGCTTGTCCCGTCATCTTCCGCGAGATCTGTCTTGAGGATTTCTAGCTGTGTCAGTGCTCACATAGTAAACTATTTAAACCCTTAGCTTTTAATGAACACGATACTTTCACTTGGAATTTGGCCCGTCCAGTCTCACTTCAGCTTAGCTCCTTTTATACAAATATATTTTGTCCTACTTTTGGGAAAAAGCGTTTTCTCGGAAAAAGAGCCACGATCATTGATCACCACTTTTGCGCAATTAGGAGCAGCTTATAAACAAGCATAGAAAAAATCCCATTACCACTTAAAACAAGCCTAAAATACGTGTACAAAAGTGTGTTTTTAAACAAGAATATTACAAAGAATACTTGTGCTACACACGGTGTCGGCTCGCAAGACAATAAAGCACATTTATAGATTTCTATCGGGGCAGAACGAGCAATAAAACCGCCATATTGGATCGTACAGAGGTATTTAAGGTACGTTATGTGTAGCTACAAACTTATAGGACATTTTAGTTATTGAGTGCCTAGGTAAAAAACGGTGGCGTTATATTTTTGTGCCGGTTTTGGGGTCATTTTTGTGTATGCTATTTTGCAATAGTTTTGAAACTGCATCTATTTTGTTTCCTGCCATGGGATTCAGGTTTGAATTTCTGGATTTTGAAGCAGTATTATTGAGATATTTTAAATGATGATTTTTGTATGTATACTGCGCCCGCGTGGTGGATTAAAGCCCTTCCCTCTCCTAGAGAGGAGGCTCAGAGTCCCTGCAGTGGGAACATAATAGGCTGATGATGATAATAATCTAATAATGTTCGAGAGCTATGATTGGGCATAACGATAAACCATTAAAGCAAATGCGATATTCACAAAACGTGACGTATACCTAAGAAAGTATAGCTACCATGAACCCTTTTTGGGAATAATTTGGTGCAGTGTTTTACATGATTTAATTAGCAGGTTCTGTTTAGCCTTTTAACTTTAGCTATGCAGTTAATATTTCTGCCTATCACCTCAATAAGTTAGGTATATTATTATTATCGTCTTTCAACACTCCTGGAAGCTCTCCTAATTTCCCTTTAAAAATCGTCCAGATTGTTTAAAAATGGCAACCCTTTCTTTTCCCCATCATTATATTTTTCTCTTCCTATCAATATCTTTCCCCGTATCTCCGATTGACTCTATATATAGCCGGGACTCGTATGAACGCCACCGACTGGACTGAATCGTAAACGATTTGCGTCCGGGCTCCGTCCGGCTCACACAAGCGGACAATACGGCGATGTGTAACTGGGAATATGATATTGTGGACTTTACTTGTTGATAGTCTTTTATGGGGGTATAAGCATGTATTACTTTGCATATTTGTTTTACTCTGTATTATTATTATACCTATACTATTTGTGACCCACCACAAGGCAAAGGCTTAGCCAATGCTTTTCGTTGCCAAACTTTAAGGTACGAGTAGAGTAATTCGTCCCTTTAGCACCTATTTTTTCTTTTTTTGGTGGGTGGTAAATTATCAAATGGCTCTCCCGCTCGGGGCAGAGCGGTAGGGAGTGTCAGACTTCTACTGACTAAAAACCACCCGTGTTCTTTCTTAGGCCTTTGTGTCGAGGCTGCGGTATCTCTGTCGAACAACCCGCAGCCCTGACGGTGATCCTTTGGCTCCTCCGTTACATTACCATTTGATACTGTTTGATCATGTTCTCGTCCAATAAAATCCGATATAAGCTGAAAGTGATATCATTTAAGTAATAACTAACGTTTCGGTACTCTCATTTTTGCCCGAATCAGAAGTTATGCAGCAAAAACGTAGGTACACACGGCTACACATCAAGTTATACATTTCCAGTATAAGCTGGTCTCGAATTGTATAGGATTTCCGTACAGTGCGGGATCAGCGTTAACTGGAAATGTATAGCTTGATGTGTAGCCGTGTGTTCTAGCAAGATACAAAGAAGGTATTCATTGTCCTAACCTAAGTCTTGTTGTGCCTGAGTGCTTTTCATTAAACAAATAAGTTGTGAAAAGGTAACAAATAGACAGAGTTACTGATTATTGGAAGGGATAAATGTTTCAGTCCCTGTAGTATTTTTTCTGTGTCTAACTAAAAACATTTTTTGTCCATATAATATGGTGTTGAATTATAAAATGCTTATAAATCACAAAATGCTTAAACACAAAATATTATATCAGATTTATTTTGTCTACCCTAATGATGAAGTATTTTAGTATGACTACTATAATATTATAGTTAGCTAATGTTATGGTCTAGGCTTCACTTAGTAAAGAAAGTTGTAAAAACCAAAACCAAACATCATCATCCCATCCAATAATGTATGTATGTATGTATGTATGTATGTTCATCCTATAATGTTCCCACAGCAAGGACTCAGGCCTCCTCTCAAGGAGAGAACCAATCCAAAACCAATAATAGCTTTAAATACCAGATAAACAGTTCACTGTCCCGATAAACTATCAGTTTATACCTCAGAAACCTCGCATTTAACTAGAAAAACATCAAGTAATTGAAATGTAAATGCTATTGCTATTTCTCTCAAACTTGCCCCCGAAATATCAACTTCATTCTGGAAACTTTAAGGTTTGGTATTGCAGTGTGTTGCTAATGTTTTCTGGTAAGGGTTAAAATCCAAGTTATCAGCGTTAGGTTTGTTTAATTGTTTGAAGTCGCGACGGTGAGGGGTTAAGGATTACCTACATTTGTGCATTAGTGTTGACAGACTGTTGGGACTATCGTTTGCGTTAGAATACAAAGTGCAGCTTTTTCTAATAGAATCAGGTGGTTTGCATTTCAAAAGTTAAGCTCAGTTAACACGTACCTAGTCTTGTTCTTAGGTTGAGATAAACAAAATTTAGAATAAAAAAATTGATGACGAAACACGGCTTTAACGCAATACATTCACGTCTATCTTACTGAATTATTTTATGGCATCCCCCACGTGTAAGTACCTAGGTTAGTACGGCGGTAAACTTATAACTAGATCAAAATTATGGACCCCCTGTTGGATAGAGCAAATTAAGTGAGTTAGGAGAGAGGCAGCATATTTTATTAATTTCATTTAACATTATTTAGCAAACTACTATCTTGTGTTGTTTGGCAGTTGCTGTGCGTAGCAGAGAAAATAATAAGGCTCAATAAAGTATTATACATCTTCATAATCTAATTATGTAAAGTATACATACTACAAAATGTATCCTGCTCCAACAAAATACTGATATCTTTATATTTTTAGACTAGCTGATGCCCGCGACTTCGTTCACGTGGAAATTTTCAAGTTTCTAAGATAAATTATAGCCTTTATGTTGCCCAGACTTAATACCTATACAACGAAAAAAAAATCATTCAAATCCGTCAAGTAGTTCCGTAGATTAGCGTGTACAAACATACAGACAAACAGACAGAATTTTTTTTTTGGATTCGTGCTCTATTACTGTTTCTAAACCCCCCTCAATAATTTTTTTTTAAATATATTCAATGTACAGACACGGTTATTTTACTGTTTTATTATATGTATAGATTATCCTTAACGCTCTCCTGCCTTGTCATGCTAGGCTTAGCAATATCCCGTCAGGGCTGCGGGTTGTTCGCAAGAGATACCGCGGCCTCGACATAAAGGGCTAAGAAGGAAAATGGGTGGTTTATAGTCAGTAGAAGTCTGACACTCCCTTTCGCTCTGCCCAAGAGCGGGAGTTATTTGATGATTTCCCACCCTCCAATAAAAAGGCTTAGCATTATTAATTTCCCAAGTCCATTCTCTTTTAACACTCTGTTTCGTTTTATTTCCAAGAACATTTTTATTAAGTCGTACAATAAATAACTTATCCAATAAACTATCTTTTAAAACCACTTAAAACAATATCTGAAAATGTTGTAGTGCTTCCAAATCCAGATAGGAACTATTGTTAAAACATAAATTAATTGGAATAAAGCCAAGTTTTCAGCTTATTTTGCCTCCGTTGCTTCAATATTTCGACCACTATAGTGCTCTCCAAACTTAGTCTTTGCGAGATTGCAACACGAGTGCCTCCTTCAAACATTGGAAAATATTTTTTCAACAATGAACGGGAATTGTAAGTTCATTATGTTGTTGTCGTAAAAATGATTGTTATTGCAAACTTTATTGTTAGGTATAGTGAGGTTTTTTTTACATTTTATTTACCAAATATTTAATTAATTCTACTATTACATAGTCTACTAAACATATTATTTCAATACAAAATAATCTGTAACTACTTAACTATCAAATACTTGATCATTTGATTCATAAAACAAGTTCATTTATCCATCAAAATTTATTGCAATCGGCAGCTTTTCAGTTTGCTGGCGGCATTTACATCATTCTTGGTGATTTAGTAGGTATTTATAAAACCTTTAACTTAAGATATTGGTAATTATTTGGAAATGAGCAAAAACTCCAGAAGTGACATGACAAACAGTATATTTTAAGATGAATGTCCAGAGACAAGGTTCACGAATTGAAAACTACTGGCATCGAAAACAGGAAGGATGATAAACTTACGAAGGTATTGTCGACAAACAAAACCCGTGAGAAATTTATAAAATATTGTATAGAAATAGGAAACATAGTAATAAATAGAAATAAGTAGCGTAAGTAAAAATAATACTTAATTATATAATAAGTATATAGTTTTAAGTATTGTGAAACAAAGCACAGAAAAAAGTGGATAAAAAATATGAATAAAAAATAAACCAAAAAGAAAAGAAAAAAAAAAAAAAAAAAAAAAAAAAAAAAAAAAAAAAAAAGAAAAAAAAAAAAAAAAAAAAAAAAAAAAAAAACATATTAATAAGTAACAAATAAACCAAAAAGAAAAGAAAAGAAAAAAAAAAAAAAAAAAAAAAAAAAAAAAAAAACAACACGGGAGTGTTGCTGTAGCTAGAATAGCATTATTATAAGTATAGCGAACAAGTCTCTAAAAATAAGTAAAGCTGTTGTACTGAGAGAATGTGGTCTCTCCGGAATCATTTACTTATAATCATGTTTGTCAAATATAAGAAGTCACCAATATACGAAAAAGCCCAAGAAGTGGCTCTGACCCTGTCATACTGTGGAAGGTATTACCACCGTGGCACTTCAACATATTTCACGAGTGATATATGAGCAGGCCCCTTTCACTGGAGAGTTTTTACAGCCAGCGTGAAC
Source organism: Diarsia dahlii (assembly GCA_949775195.1). NCBI lineage: Eukaryota > Metazoa > Arthropoda > Insecta > Lepidoptera > Noctuidae > Diarsia > Diarsia dahlii. The sequence goes on from OX459199.1 coordinate 22,596,218, forward strand.
ACATAAAAATAATGGTTTCAGTAGGTATGCCGCCTACTTACAGTAGAACAACACTTTTAATATATTTATTTACTCGTCGATGCAAAAATAGGAACGTTTAATTACTTACATCATCCAACTTGAGAAAGTGATCTGTGGATTTTGCTTGAACATCTACCTACATCCACATTTTTTTTCATATATGTTAACATCCACGCCTATAATACCCGAAGGGTTAACCAGAGGTGTACCTAATAGTACATACACAATTCACCAGTATAATGTTTAAGTCCCATATAAATGGGGCAAGCCTTTTTCCATCAATCGGGAATATATCCAGACTCCGTGGTCGCTACTGAGAAATTCTCGATCAAAAAACCCAATAACACTTTGCCCGACCCGAACATCGTACCGGACCTCATGCTCAGCAGTCTCTACTAGACCAACAAGGCAGTCTAGACTAGTATTATTCCTAGATTATATTCGAAACTTTGTGAATACAAAACTCCGCAACTGAAAGGACCAAATTGTATCAGAAAGTAACAAGTCCATTTTATTTCAGACTCGCTTAGCTAATACTCGTATAACTGTACATAATACAATATATATAGACATTTCTAAAAAATACACAAGCATCGACCCAGTTCCCACAATTTATATTCCAGGATCATTCGGCGAAGTTCTAATAACACAATTACTGAACTGGACGGGTCCGCCAAAAATGTGATAAAAGTGTTCCGTAGCAAGAAATGTCGCCACTAGATATAGAACGTAATAAATTGAGTTTGTAACAAATAGACCTTCCCCTGACTTATCTACGGTGGTGTCACCAAAGGTGGCTGCGGAATATGTTTAATATATGGGAGACTGAAACGACCGAAAGAATTTTCAGTTTACCTCTTAAATAGCAAAATCCGAGCAAGTAAGAAATAAACCTGGGAAACTCGACTTTACTAGCAATAGACCGAGAACTATCGATTTCTTAATTCGTATGAATTCCTCCTTTAGACCACAAAGTAAGATATAAAATTCCAAGCCAGACAGAAACCCAATTGATTCAAATGTACCGGATTTCCAACGTCCGCACGGAACACTAGAAATGTATGAAAGTTTTTATCGAATAAGAACTGGGAAAATGTCTGATTTATTCCAACCTTCAAGGAATTACAGTGCTCGTAAATAATATCACCATTGAGACTGCTACGGCTATTCAGAAAATATTTTGGATGAAGAATATTCCGAATAAGTTTTGTACTTTACTATTCTGAAAGGAAAATTAATTTTGTAAGTCAGAGCCAGAGAGAACATGGCAAATATTAAATTCTGTGTTATTACGATGATTGCAAACAGGTTTGAAAGTCATTTGTGCGTCAGCCTCCCCTCGTCTTAATGAAGGAAGTTATATTTATACAGTGTATTTAGATATGTGTATGATTATGTTACCTTGAGCGCGCATTCTATATTTTACGGGAAATCGTGAGGGGTTCTTGGAACTCAGAATGAGATGTAGACGAGCTTATTACGTGATCTCACTGAGCTGTTTGGTAAATACGTGACTCTCTTGTAACGTCAACATCATGAAGAAAACTTGACGATAATTGTCAATAAACAGTTAATAACCGTAGTAGTGACCAACGTTCCCTTATCAGAGCAACAAGAGACTTTTGACTCTAAAGTCGTACAATTTAAGGCTTATATTATTATCTAGTCCTCGCTTTAAAAGTCTAGAATAAACTGAATAAAGACAGCAGTAACTGGCGCCGTTTTCTGACGTAATCAGATATCGTCTGTCTCTAGATTAGATCTTCGAAGATTTATAGTTCCCGCGGTCGCAATATTGAAGTATTTTAGTACAAGTTACAACCCATCTGTGCAAAGCGTACAACCCGATGCTTTTATCTCGATGTTCAGTTTTTCAATTGAAATTGGCTCCTAGATATGCTCTTGTATTGGAAGATTGAGGGATCAAATACTTAGTGTTCGTATGATAGATTTATGATCGAGTTTTCTTGATGAAAGTATTGTTTTATTCGAGGTCACAGACTAGTGACTATTGAGGTCGATTCAATTATGAAGAATAGTCTTATTTATTTTTGGAAAATTTCATCACTGGAGTTGTAGAACCAAATTACTACATTGACTTTTACCATCTTGTCTCATTCTCGTTTACTTTTTCAGACAAAATTCTGTTGACTTAAATAATTTACATAATACAGTCTATCAGTTATCAGTTTATCAGTGCGATGCGCGCTCGGACACGGACGTGTTTCCACTGTGCACGGCACGAATTCTATTCGCGTTTTGCGCGGCCATAGCCGCTGCCCATAAGCACTATGAGTTCGAAACCACTTATAGTGAATGAGTTGCTGGCTTTCCTTGTCCATGCTATCGACTACATGGACGAGGTGAGCATCCTGCAGATATGCCGGTCCAACTTCAAGGAGGACGACATCAGCAGCGGAAAGCTGTTACTGTTCCAGTCACTGGGAAAACTGGACGAGATGCCCTCCCGCCGCAGAGATGGGACCGAGAAGAGCATTCAAGATATCGTAGATATGTTGAAGAAGACTGACCCGGACGACGTGCCTGACTTCGTGGCGAAGGAGCTGAGTAAGCTGCCTCCCGTCACATTCGATCACGTCGACGTTACACGGCTGCTTAAGGACATCACTTCTTTGAAAGCGGAGATGACCAAGATGCAGTTCAGAATGGAGGTATCGGAAAAAACCAATACTGAGCTACGTGCACAAATAGCTTTGTTGCGCAATGTAGTTTCAGTAATTGGGTCACCTGAGGCCTCTAAGGTGAGCACACATCGAGGGGCGCTAAATGCATCCATCGGCAGTTTTGAGTCGGCGAACACAAGTGCGTCATTAGCTGCCGATAACGCTGAGCAAGCGCCGCCCGATGCCGCTGACGCCTGCGCCACAACACCGGCTGAGGAAACGTCACGCGTAGGTACGTCGACCCCTAAACGTGCCTATGCTGAAATTGCCGCCACTGGCAAATCTGATGCGTTGCAGCCCAAGCAACAAACCAGAAAAGGGAAAAAACAGAATAAGGGTGCTCAACCAGCCCTGCCTGTGGTCCGCAGCTCCTTGCCGAGCCAAGTTGATGAGGAGGGTTTCACGAAGGTGGAAAGGAAGAAGAAGAAGCCCTGTTCTCGTAACCTGTGCGGAACCGCACCGAGTGGATCCAACATGCTGTTGCGTCCAGCTTTGCCTACGACGCAGATCTACCTTTCCAGCTTTGCCTAGAAGTCGTGCAGTACTTGAAAGTGAAGACCAGCTGGACTCTGAGGGTTGAAAGGTTGGAATCGCGCCACAACATCAACTTTAAGTCGTTCGTGGTACGAGTCCCAACCCAGCATCTACAGACCTGCATGAAGGAGGACTTTTGGCCGAAAGGTGTCTTGTATCGACGTTTCCGGGGACGATTACGTGACACCTCGCAGCGCAACACGACGCCGCCAACGTTACGTGTGCAGTTATAGTTTATAAGGTTTTTTCATATTAAGTATTAGTTTGTTGTTATTGTTTTATGTTATTTGTGTATTTTACCTATGGGCCTTAGAAGCCTGAAATAAAATGTTTATTATTATTATTATATTCTCACTGCTGGGACACAGACCTCTTCTCTATAAGAGGAAGTCGGCTATAACCCACCAGTGAGTCCAGTGTGATCTAGCGTATGTCACGTATCATTTTCCTTTAGGGTATGCTGAAAAGTGGTCATTTAATAAATACACAAAGGTGTTTATTTATTCGGTATGACGGCCGAGTAACTTATAACATCATTGCAATACTTACGAGCAGAGTTTCCAAATTCCTTTTTCCGATAAAAAGAAATATTCCGGGTACAATGTAAGCTCATAATCACGGTCGCAATCTCTTTACTATCTAAATCTAATATATAAGATTAGGTATTATGTTATAACGCCTTCGAACTTGTCTTAACTTTGAAGCCTGAATATTGAACTTTTGCTTGCTTCACTTAATATTGTTTTACACTTGGGCTTTGAAAAGGATTTAGTTGCGGAAATTAGTTGTCTGAAGTAAGAGTTTGAGATAACTTGATAGTAACTAATACGGTGTCTGTCTATCTCCTGTGTGTATCTACCTTCTAGTCTTATAATAGGTGAATCTAAGAGCCATTGTATAACTCGTTTTGACTTACAAAAGCGATTTTTTTACAAAAAAAACCTTTTCTGGGCACTAAGTTCTACAAGTATTTATTTTATTACAACTAACCGACACCAGTCTCTCACAAACTTTTGTACCTGAACTTTAATATGTACTGTTACATAGGTATTAAGTCACGGTTTGTGAAACTATAATTAATTATTATTAAATTTTAACAAAGTCTAAGCTAAGAATTTAACAAAAAACAATGTACCTTTAACCTGAACTCGTTAAGTTGTTTGTCATCACCATCACCCGTGTTACTATTATAGATAATTTGCCTGTGACTGTGAAGCATAAAAACTTAAATAATAACTTCAAAACAAAAAATATATTAAACTTTACGTAATTTATTCTTCTTTCTCCATTATGTTGAAGTAATTTCTTCATTAAATTGCATTTTTAGCTCCACAAAAACTGGGCAAGTACCACTTTACATAAATGCAATTACAGTTCGCATCAATCGCTTACTTCAAGTACAAACAGAATGTTTCACGGTTTTGTACTGGTAAATAAGGCGACGATTACTAGAAAATTGGCCCCTCATAAAATATTCAACGTACAGACCTAGTTCCACAATTTATACGAACTAATGAAACCTAGTTCTGTTATATTCAGCCAAGTAATAACTTAGGGTACACAATTACACATTGTCTGCGCCTATTAGGTAAAGTTTCAGTGTCATGTTTTGTAACTTTGGTTACATATATAAAAGCTGTTCTATATCTTGATAATGGATACCAAGAATTTAATTAACATAATAAAAAACTTTTTAGCAAAAAAAATAACCGACTTCAAAAACACCAAAAAGTGAAAAATAAACTTCAGAAGAAAAATCTGCTTCTGAAGTCGGTGACATTTGTTTATTACATTTAGTTTTTTTGCCACCGACTTCAGAAGCAGATTTTTTTTCTGAAGTTTATTTTTCACTTTTTGGTGTTTTTGAAGTCGGTTGTCTTTTTTTGCAAAAAAGTTTTTTATTTTTTCATTTTTAGTTTTAATATCCTATAGAAATATTTACTATACATTTAACATTCGACTAAGAAACCTAACATTCGACAAAAAAACACGAAACACGTAATACGTGCCTATGAAATTTGAGGGTTGCCCTCGAGTTCTCTGGGATTCCATCACCAGGTCCTGGTTTCCATATTAAAATATCTCCTTCACAATAAAAAAGAATCATTAAAATTGGTTCATAAACGACGAAGTTATTCGCGAACACACATTAACGAAAAATGTTCATAAATGATGAAAAATCTTCATAAAATAAAAAGTACTGGGCCAAACTATACTAAATTTTTTTGGGACCAAAAGGCAACTATTCCGCATCAAACTAAAAAAGAATCACGTAAATCGGGTTATAAATCGAAGCGTAATCGGTATACATACAAAAAAAAAACATACCAATCGAATTGAGAATCTCCTCCTTTTGGGAAGTCGGTTAATAATATTTTGGACAGAAATAGTGTCTCTTTTAGTATTCCTACTTTCGAATTTATAACCCTTCGGGTACTCATGCATGAAGGCAGTATTACATGCATCAAAAACTTCATCAATATCAAAGTACTCTCAGTAAATCCTCGACATCATGTTATCATAATAAACTTTTCATCCCATCAGCAAACACTTCCGAGCGGCTGAAACAAGAAAAATAAATTATTAACCTCCACGCCAGTAATTAATAAGGGAATTAATAATTCAAAAACCATTTCCGGCATCCGTCGACACGGTCACAACCGCAGCCCATCCGAATATGTCAACCAATTTACATAATTGGACCGTGTTATGCAGTAGGCAGCCAAGTCGGGAAAAGTACAAACAGAGTTATAAGCATTTTTCTGTCGATGGTTGCACTTCGGTTGTAAATTAATTCTATGATTATTTTTTATTTGAGACATATTGGTTTATCTGTTGTTATTTATTGTATCCTATCCAGAATTCCGAAACGTGGCTATTAATATTAATAATTGCGATTTTAGACGTGGCTGTTTTATACAAAATAGCATATTTTGTAAAAATCACAATAAAGTATAAACCAACCATGTAAGTTGGCTGTCTTTTAAAATGTGATCTGTAACTATTTAAAAAATAAAAAAACAGATGCATACTGTTTTTAACCGACTTCAAAAAAAGGAGGAGGTTATCAATTCGACTGTATATTTTTTAATTTTTTTTTTATGTTTGTTAGCTCATAACTTGCGACTGGGTGAACTGATTTTCATGATTATTTTTTCATTTGAAAGCTGGTGCTTCCCGTGTGGTTTCATTGTCACCATTTCAATATCTGATGATGGGATCTTGTAGAAATCGGGGGAACTCTTCAATAAATAACAGCAGATTAACCGCGATTGTTGCTATAGCATATCTAAGCATTGTTTACGCCATCACACAACAAAATATCACGCCTGTACTCACTACAAAGGTTATAAAAACTATTTTGTGAAGATCTGATGAAGAACTTCGGAGATAGGCAACGGAACTCCTCAATAAATGATAGCAAATGGACTGGGATTGCTGAAATCTCATATTGTCTGTCTATTGTTTACACCAGTTCATAACATAACATCACGCCGGTACGTTGTGAAGGGGTAAGCACATGTGAACCACTAAAAAGTGAAAAATAAAAACTTTTTTACAAAAAATAAAACCGACTTCAAAAAAAAAACACTCAAAAGTGAAAAATAAACTTGGTTTTGTATAGCTTGATGTGTAGCCGTGCGTACCTATAGTTAAAATAAAAATAAAAAAAACACTCAAAAGTGAAAAATAAACTTGAGAAGAAAAATCAGTTTCTGAAGTCGGTGACTTTTGTTTCTTTGATTTCATTTTTTTGTCACCGACTTCCAGAAACTGATTTTTCTTCTCAAGTTTATTTTTCACTTTTGAGTGTTTTTTTTTTTTTTTTTTTTTAAATAATAAATTGCCTGCACTCTAGAACAAACTCATCCTTAATGAGTAGGTACTTAAATGCGTTTTTCTTATTATTTTTTTACCATCGTCCTTATTTTGGTGGTCTGAATGATTTCTGAAATTTTGTCCACCTATCAAAACTCAACTCAAACTCAAACTCAAATTCTTTATTTCAATTAAGCCATTACAGGCACTTTTGAATGTCAGAAGAACATTTCACAAAAAAAAACGAAACTACGAGTGCAATACGTCATTCCGAAAGCCACCACGCCGAACCACACGCCACCGAATGCCCGCAACAACGAACACTGCAAGCACGAAAGCACGCAGCGACGCAAACCGCAACAACGAATGCTCGAAACCCCGAATCACGGAACAACAAATGCACGCCGCAACGTGCAACCGCCGCTCCGCGACCCGGAACCCCGCGCACCCGCCGCCACGGCACGCGCCACCGCGCGCCCCCGCACCCACAGCACTCGCCGGCGGTAACATCCGGCGCCGCGCAGCCCGACGCAGCAACTCCCGAAACGACGCATTGCACTCCTACGCTACAGTCACAATCACAAGGCATAATAACTTGTGAAAGTACTGCAGTTGCCAGTTCCCTAACGTAGATCTCATGAAGAAGAACGGGCAAGAAACTCCATGGACACTCTTTTAAATCAGAATTTGTTACAAAATCTTGGTACATTATATCATTCATGTTGAGATGGTATATTATGTGAGAACTATGTAGCAAGACGTGCAAGTTAAGAGCGTCCAGAGTAAAGATATAATAAACAAATCAAAAAAAAAAAAATCTACACCATGGCAACTAAGGAATGACCAGTCTCCACTGACAGCGCCCGTTCACGAACATGACGCATGGATCAGCACCATTCAACTCAACCATTTTGAAGGGAACTAAATGATCCGACACACCCGCCACCATCAGCGAGACATTTGAGTGAGCATGACATTCTCTCAGCCACCAGGGCAACGTCACTAAAATATAACTAAATGTAAAAAGTGGCTTTATAGTACATAGTACTCACACTCTATTTTAATGGGACCTTATAATATTATACAGGAGCAAATGCGGGATAAAAAAATATTTAAATTTTAGCTAATTGTAATAAAATCCTTAATAAAGACAACGAAACAGAAAGTTATACCTATTTTTATTATTGGCAAAAGCAGCCTGGACTGGATGGTGTTGAAAAAAGCCAACTGCGATTATCAACAAATAAATAATTTGCAGTGAACAGCCATCATAGAGTGGCTGCCTTTTACGTAACTCGAACACTGATGCTTCCTAACATTTTGAAATTTGTAAAAAACGGCCATATAGTTAGGCTGACTTCTGCAAAATAGGTATTTTAATTTTTGTCAAAATTGGCTGCATTTTACATGAAGATGACTGTTTTTTACAATAAACGTTTGTAGATATGGCTGCATTTGACGGCTCATATCTCCGTGATAAATAGAGATAACGACATGGCTGTTTTTGCAAAAAATCGGGCATGTCGAAATTAGTATGGCTGTGTTTATAACTCATTTTTGGAAAAAGTGCCACATGGCTGCTTTCTGCATAACACGGTCCAATTAATCTTCCCCACCAAAGTATACTCATTAATAAAATCCCGACCTTGATTAACGCTTGCAATCCATTCTGAATTCAAACAAAACATAATTAAAATGGCGGAGGACGAGCTTCGCTTCCGATTGGCTCTCGAACTATGTAACCGACCAATCACGAGTAGTCATTAAAAATGTAACGGTTTTGCATCGCTATAATATATAATTGTTTCCGATTGATACGTAATTAAAGTGGCGTTAAGTATTCAATTGTAATAAATAATCTTATTTATGGAGTCTGCGAATTGATTATCTGTGTAACTCATTGTTGGTGATTTATTCATTTTCATTATTTATTTTGTTAACACTTCCGGAAAGTTTAATTAAATTGTGGAACTTTTCAGTAATGAACTATTTTGTAAACCGAAACCAAATGAAGCTGAATATTAATTTATACCCAACATTGTAAACATGTACTCTATCCTCATGAATAAAACCAAACTGAATTGAATTATAACTCTCTTCAAATCTATCTGTTAAACATCCGGCTCGAAGGACCAAACAGCAAAACCAAGAATATTCAAAACCAAAAACAAAGAGAAGTCAAGTGGTACCCAAACAGGCTCACATTTCAAACTAATACCAACACATGCAGCCCATTAAAGTGAGCGGCAGATGCTGAGGCTGTCTTCAAATTAGGCGTTCAGACGCCGACCGCGGTTGGCTGGCGAAATAATTTCCATTCATACGCCACAAACTGCAGCGAGCTGCATCTTTACGAGCGCAGCTGCTGAAATTGTATGAAAATATAGAAAACAATGAGATGCAAACGCTTAAATGTGAATGATGCAACGTTTAAGTTTGAAATTTAGGGAGTTTTCGTTTAATTTTTGACTGTTACAGTGTTTCATGTTTTTTTTTTGTCAAATAAGTTGTTCATGTTTTACTTGTTTGTGAATCAAAATCGTATGAAATTTTTTTATGCTTCGTAATAATACTTACGAACTATGTTAGTAGTAACAAGATATTTGGTGACTAGGTTATAGCGTGCGACAAAAACAGTTTATTGATACCAATAGACTCTTAAAATTACACTTGATATTAAACAAATTATGCCGTAATTTAATCGTGAAATCACTCTATAATTAAAAAGCTTAATTATAATTTCTATCTCATCGTTTTACAAAAGACCAAGCTTTGTCACGACCTCGGTTCATAAAAAATAGAAGAGCAAGCATAAATTCCTCTTGGACTTTTCAAAAAGATTTTACTTTACTGTTCTTTTCCTTCAAACTATCTCTTTTAATAAGATATTGGAGCTGGAAACTGGCTCTCTTTAATTCGCTCACAAGCTTTACATGATAAAGGCTTTGTGAGCTAAGCAAACTGTTGTCTGACACAAAGCGCCATGTTTTTGTACTACTAATTGGGTTTTAATTAGTGAGTGTGTGTGTTTTTGAAGGGAGATGTGAAGGGGGAAGGGGGGGGTGTTTTGTCAGTGGATATGGATTTGGTGGTTTTTTCATGTCCTGATAGAAAAACCTCTCATAGAGATTATAGGCATGCATGTTCGAAATAAACGTTCATAGTTTTATCTTGTGAAATCTAACTATTATTTTCATGTGAATTCGTAAAACGTACTTAGCAATATGATGTTTTTAAATGTAATAGTCACCTGAATTTCCCTTATTACACTACGAATCAATTTGGGTTGTGTGGTAAACCAGTTAATAGATGGTTAGGGGATCAACAATCATTATGAACACGAGTCAGAGAGAATTTCTCGTTCGTTAATAAACATTGAATGTTTAAAGGCCAATATTCTGACGTAGTTCACTTACGTCGGCTATGATTGGTTGTATCTTTAGATACGTACTCGTATTCTCCTGTATGTCCACATTAAAGTAACTTGTGAGTTTAAATGTATATGTCTGAATTCGAGATTCCTAATATAAGCTTTGCGCCAAACCATTGTAGTTAGCATTCAGATCTCTAGCCCGTACCTACATTAAACATTCTCAAATAGAAAACGTGACCTCTCAAAATACACCAGCAGGAATTTACATCAAAAAGATAGCAAACAGCTCACTTCCCGTACGCTTGGACACGGCGACGCAATCGCGTGATCGCAAATCCATAGATCGCTGCAAACGGAGCAAACCTTACAGCCCTCTCGTGTCACGCGAAATGTATTCACACATAAAGATCCCCACTTTACCACCTGACCCGGAAAATTGTAGGGGAAAAATTTTCATATCACCCTTGTATTATTTTGTAAATGGTGGTTTCTGTTTGATTTTCGGTAATTTTGGAAATTTATTGAACTTTTTGCAGTGACATAATTTCTAGGAATTTGATATTTGGAATAACGATGACAAAGTAATTTTTATAGACGATTATAGTCCCAAAGATAATTACAATGTTCTCTGTAAAAGCTTGTGGTTTGACATACGTTTTCATGTACAAACGTATTGATCGTAAATATAAAGAAAATTAATAAAACCTATTCATGGGTTCACCACTGTAAAGGAAATTTCAGCTACAACCCAGTATACTGACATAAATTGACCTGCAATGTTAGCAGTCAGCATCTCTATAGCAGGTAATCAGTCTACTTTCTTTATCATGTGTACACCAGGTTAGCCATATCCACGTGATAAATAAAATGTGGCTATCCACTCGATTCACTATTGACTAACCCGATGTCAGAGTTTGGATGCCGCCCATAGGTCTACATGCCATCACGAAATATCTTTCGAGCATGTTCCTTACGAGAGCAGTGGTGGCCCAGTGGTATCGGCCCCGACTTACGAACAGTAGGTCGTGGGTTCGAAACCAGGTATTCGCATTACTTTGTGTAATTTATTTCGTCACCGGTGCTCTCAAAACGGTGAAGGAAAACATCGTGAGGAAACCGGCATGTCTTAGAACCAAAAAATTCGAAGACATGTGACATCTACCAATTCGCACTGGGCACGCGTGGTGGATCATAGCCCATCCCTCTCCTAGAGAGGAGGCCTGAGTCCCTGCAGTGGGAACATTATAGGCTGATGATGATGATGTTCCTTACGATGTTTTTCTTCACCGATACAGGTGATAAATAAACAATACGCGCCGCATGAATCCGAAACATTAAAAGTGCGTGGTTTTGGGTTTGAATTTGAGACTGGATAGACTTTGCAGTCCGATTATCACGCCATTATACTATCACTACTTAAAGATAGTCAGTGACCTGAAAGTATGACAACCAATCTTGCCAAAGGGTATCGTATTACCTGGTATTAACTGGGTTTTAGAGGTCAGATCTAAGGCAGTCGCTTTGTGTAAAATACTGGTATTCAGCTAAATCTGGTTAGACTGGAAACCGACCTCGACATACTTGGGAAAAGGCTAGGCTATGATGATGATGAGCCTTCACTGCTTAAAAGTAGGTAATGGGTAATTATCCACTATTTGGGCCCAGTGTGTGGATAGCTACCCATTCTATCTAACAATGACTGTCACTATATAATCTTCAAATGTACAACCCGTTCGTCAACAAACTCGTACAATAACTTCAACAAAAGCTCACGAACACAATCACCGACTTCCTAACACAGAGTAATCACGAGTAAACTCTAACAGTATCGAAATAATCTCAAAGAAATTCCTCGTTCCTCCGCCTCGCATGTGATTATTCAGCAAAAGCGCAAAGAGCGGGCCGATCAGTAAATATTTAAAATTCTCCGAGCGAAAGTTCTCGAAGGAACGCGACGTGAATATTTTAAGGTTTCAACGTTACTTTCATATGTGTTCGTAATTACCTGTAGAAGGTGTGCTGTATGGAAAGTAGGAACGTTCGAGTTCTGCGTTTTCTGTTTGTGAATTAGTGAAGCGTCTTAAAGAAGTTAGTTGCTTGATAAATAAAATATGTCTGTTTGTTTTTGTAAACACAGTTTGTTTACTTATTTAGTGTGCTCAATTTGTTTTATTCAACGTATTGCTAGGTTGCTGCCAGTCTTCTGGGCACGTTTCCGGATGACAGCGACACGAAGGAATACTTAGACACCTCTGCGCCCTGCTGCTTATTAAATAAGCTTAAGTTTAGTTGTCTTAAAATTTTCCTCCTTTTTTTCGTAAATATTCATTTTTATTACCTCACTAATTCAACCAAAAAAAATTAAACCATATATTCATAAACTAGACATTCCGTTTTGAGAATACTTTAAATAAATTTTAATTTTAAACTAATTTGTACTCGCCGTTTCATTCGATTAAAGGTCGGAAATTATCCAACGGAGACGTCCAAACAGGATAATACATAACCCAGACGGCCAGACCCTAACCTAGATCTTTGTCTATCTGTAAGCCAAACTTCATTGAAATCCGATCAGCAGTTAAGGAGTAACAAATCAACTCACGTTGTCACTTATAATTATAAGCTCATGTTAATTCATTGACATGCTCCTACTCAAGCTAATGAATGAGCCAATTGAAATCAAGATACTCTCACATACTCCTCAAAGTTACCTCCACATGACGTTACCCCGTCCCCCCACCACTACACACTCGGTAATTATTGACGGGGGAATAAAGTTATCAAGTCGCATTTAAGTTTAATGTTCCATTGGCTCTATTGTCAACAGATTTAACCGTATTAATTCAAAGCCAGTTTAAATTTGACAGTTTAAGACTCGTTAGAAACGGATTTCTTTGAAATTGAGAAGATATATGTATTCAATTAGGTATTCAAACTGCTTTGAATATTACATTAATTTGCCATGTGAGATGTAAAGCCTTTTCTATGTGTGGATGGGTGAGATTATGGGATTATAATTATTTAAAGGGTTGAAGCAGCTTGCTTGAATAGATAAGTTAGAGGATATGTTAGCTGCAAGGTAGATGAAAGCAGTTTCAGATTTAGGTATAATTTAGAACAGTTGGGTAAATATGAATTATCGTAATAGCAGTGTTTTATATTTAGTAGGAGATGTAATGCAATTAACGTCGATCGTTAGACACTTCCAATACGGCACGACATTTATATTACGATAGTATTTAAATATAGATTACGATCCCAACAACTGAAGATACAAACCTACACACATAACTACACACCAGTCAAAACCTAATAATTTCACTCCAAAGGCTACAATTGTTTTTTTCCTTTTATCCGCAGACATGGGTTGTGGAGATATCTGGTTAGATTGGAAGTTAGATTAGATACCAACATTTAAAAACGCTAGGCAAGTGGTCATAATTATCCGGAGATATGACCGCTATATGTCTAACTTTTAGCTCTCCTACACTAGCTCGACTCAGCAATACTTTTAGCTCGAGTAATGGTCTGCCAGAACACATGTAAAAGTTTATCATATGTACAATTTATTCCGGAAGGGCCATTGCTTATTTTAACTCGTCCATTTTCCACGTGGACAAAGCTTTACACCCATTTAAATTGCCGTCCTCGTCTAAACGGCACATTTGTTTAATTTTACATTACTGCCGGTTTTAACAGCGGCTCTCAATGTTAGAAACTCTTCGGGTACACGTTTTTAAGTGAAGCGAAAATATCCCAAAAGTAACGATAGATAAAAACTAATCTAACATAGTTGTTTTCCTTGAGTTTTGATTCAACAGGTCTAGTTTGTTTTAAGAACTATGTACGAGTATTAATTAAAACTACAATTTTTTAATTCCACAGGGAAACCGGTTGTATTCTTTCTGATTGTAAGTAACCTCTAAATTCCAAGTTTTTTTAAAAGAACACCAAGAAAGAATTTAAATTCAATCACCCGAAAACTAACCCTCACATTTTATAACTCGGAAGATAAGAAAGAGGGGGGATGAGCAAATGATTTAAACAACTTTAAAAGCCACTGAGTTAAAACATTAATTCGCGGCCAACAAACCGCTCGTTAAGTAAAAACGGGTGAATTATAGAGGGACAGGTAAACCGTGTTAACGAGTTTAGCCCGGCCCAGGACCGATAAATAACAACCGATAACGCCGCGACGCTAGGGGGCGCTTTGTTCTCAAATAAATCGGCGGAAAATTGAAGCCATACCGAGCAGTAACGGTAAATTAACATGAAAATATTTTACCTGATAAGTGGTAATTATCGTACACGTTTTTCTTGAGATAGAGATACATTGTATATTTGTTCGAAAGTGTTTTCGGAAATGAAACGCTGTTTGTTTCGTGTTTATTTGCTGTTGTTAAATATTATGGTAACACAAGTTGTGATTGTACCGATAGCAGTTGGAATTATTATGCGGACATGGTTTTGGATTACGTTTTCGAATTTTCTAACTTTTCTTTGCGAGTAAATTTAATGTTGTGGTGATATTTGTTTCTGTAAATTAGTGAATGTTAGATGAGATCGGTATTCTTTTCCTACTCTGAGCACTACTCTGATACACCTAAAGCATTTCGGAGATCACAGAGTTTTCGAGTCAACATAGAAATTAATCATAAGACTGTTATTTATTATGAACCAGAAAGCGATACCTACTACTAATCTGACGCATCTGTTAAGCAAAACCCTCACAAGTTTGTATGAATGTCCTTCATTTTTTGTGCTATAATCTTGATTTTTGGCAGAGACGTAGTTTATAGTCAGTAGACATCCGTTATAAAATAGTTTTGCGACAGGGCCGGATTAGGGTGGTCTATGAGCCCTCGCAAGTTTGTATGAACGTCCTTCATTTTTTGCGCAACAGTCTTGATTTTGGGCAGGGACGTAGTTTGTATTAGTTAGTAGACGTCTGCTATGAACGGATTTAGCGACAGGGCCGGTTAAGGGAGGTCTAAAGGCTCTCACAAGTTTGTCTGAAAGTCCTTCATTTTTTGCGCAACAGTCTTGAATTTTGGCGGGGACGTAGTTAATGGTGAGTAGAAGTTTGCTAATAACAGATTTTGGTCCAGGGTCGGATTAGGGAGTTCTAAAGGCTCTCGCGAGTTTCTATGTAAGTTGATTTTTGTACTTCCGGCCTGAAATTTAGCAAGATATAACTATTAGCGAACAATTTTTTTTGTGACGACCTGCAGTAAGGGCTCTTGCAAGTATTTCAATGAAATCCTTGGCTTTTTGGAGCCAAAGATTGGTAGAGAGATAAAATATAGTTAAGACATATATTATGTATGTGTGGAAACATATTTTATGACAGGGCCAGTTTAAGGGAATATATTCGCTTCGATTGGCATTTGTCATTCGATTTGGCATAGTACATCCCAGAGGCAGTCCCACCCCACACTTATATACACGTCAAAATTTCCTCGCGAACGAAGTCGCGGGCAACAGCTAGTATACATATAATAAAATGGTAGGAAAGTCAAAACTGTACATTGAATATTTTTTTAAAAGAATACTTGAAGGGTGATCTACAATCGATACCGAAACCAAAAATATAGTTTTTAGAATTTTTGTCTGTTTGTCTGTTTGTCTGTCCAGGATAAACTCAAAAAGTACTGCACGGATTTACTTCAAATTTGGCACGAATATTATTAAGAAGTCGGGTCAACACATAGGCTACATATTATCACGCTATCACCTACGGGGAACGAGCAGTGAACCTTTATTTCTTCAACGCATTCTGTAACAACGTGTAATCCAGCGACGCATATTTGGATGTTGTTATTATGTTAATTAACCATGCTATAAGCTAGCTTCACACTATAAAAACACGCAATATAAGTAACTTAGGCCGATAAACATAATTATAATTAAATGAATATTTTTAAAGCAGCGCCCATCTATGAGATTTCAAAAACATCAAGTCGAATTACATGTGTAAGCCCTTTTTGGATTTAGATAATTAAAATTTCATCATGTTGGCGAGGTTAGTAGTTGTTTTTAAAAGTAATAGATGGAGTTGTGCATAAAAATGTGTACCAACGTCAACGACGAGGTGCTGTGGAAGGTTTTCCGGGAATTTTCAAGGACACCGCATTGTAGATTTTATACCGTGCACCCGAATAATGGCGAATGCTATTTTCTGCGGTTGTTACTTCACACGGTCCGAGGCCCAACATCTTTCGCCTTTCTGAGGACATTTGATGGCGTGGAGTATCCCACTTACCGCGCAGCCTGCGTAGCACGTCACGTTCTCGACGGTGACTAAAACTGGGATGACATACTTGCGGAGGCGAGCGTCAGTGAGAGTCCCAGCCGCATGCGTCATCTGTTTGCCGTCATCTTGGTGTTTTGTGGAGTCGCGAACCCGGTAGCTTTGTAGGAGAAGTATCGCCATCATCTGTCTGAAGATTTTCTACGAGCTTTGAGTCGTGCTACTGGAGACAAAGTCGAAGTAACTGATGTAAGCGTGCTGAACACCTGTCTTTGTTCACTTCAAGACGTGGTCATTTGTATCGGCGGCAATCCACTGGTAGAATATGGGTTACCAGCTCCCCAATCATCACCGCATCAAGACCGTGGAAATCGGGAGTATAATGCTGAGATAATTTAAATTAAACGACCACCATACGAAATGACCATGTCGCTTTATTCTCTTCAGAGGAAAAACTAATTTATGACACCGTCCTTGAAAGCGTTGGGCAAAACCAGGGTAAAATGTTTTTCTTGGATGCTCCTGGTGGAACAGGAAAAACATTTGTTACCACTGGCATACATGCAGAGGTCAGGAGGCAAGGCAAAATTGACATTGCTGTAGCGTCGTCGGGAATCGCTGCCACACTGCTTCCGGGTGGCAAGACAGCACATGCCATGTTTAAAATTCCCATCGATTTAGCGAGCGCCGAAACGCCTGTTTGTGGTGTGTCACGTAACAGTGATAAGGGACACGTGCTCAAGGATTGCTCTCTGATCGTATGGGATGAGTATACGATGGCCAATAGGAAGGCAGTTGAGGCCGTGTACAAAACCCTGCAGGACATCCGCAGGAACGATCATTTGATGGGTGGTGTCACAGTTCAGTTCAATGGCGATTTCCGACAAACGCTTCCCGTGGTAACGCGGGGTTCGAGGGCTGACGAGGAGAATGCTTCGTTGAAACGATCTTCGTTGTGGTCACGAGTTCGTACACTGCGCTTGACCATTACTATGAGATCTCGGCTCAGCGGCAATGCACGTGCTCAAGAATTCTCCGATTACCTTCTAAGTCTTGACGAAGACACTCTACCAGAGGAGAGAGGTGGACAAGTGGAGCTTCCTGAGTCTCTCGGTAGAGTTATATCCAGTTTAGAAGAACTCATTCGCTGTGTGTACGGGGACATCAGATGTATATAGCACCCTCAGAATTCTTGGGTGTGTGAGCGGGCCATTTTGACGCCCAAAAATTATCAAGCTGCAGCGAATGCATTCTCTCGAAAATTGAGGGAAATGAAGTGGTCTACACCTCTATAAACACTGTCGTCGAGCAAGATGACGCCACACATTATCCCGTGGAATTTCCGAACTATGTCAGCAAGTGGACTTCCAGCGCAAGCCATCAAGCTGAAGGTCGGTGACCAGATTATGCTTCTTCGGAACCTATCTCCTCTGAAGTAGTATAACGGGATCCGCCTTAAAGTCATCTCGCTCCACAGACACACCATTGAGGCAGAAATTCTTACGGGTTGTGGCAGAGGCACTATTTATACCACTCATTTCCCTCATACCTCATAACTTCCCGTTCCAGTTCAAACGCGTACAGTTCCCCGTGAGTGTTTGCTTAGCGATGACCATCAATAAATTGCAGGGGCAGACACTGAGGGTAGCGAGTGTCGACCTCAGGACGAGTTGCTTCTCACACGGGCAGGTGTAGGTACGTTGGTTGCTCCCTCATCACCAGTCCTGACTCTCTTTACATTTTGGCTGCGGAGAGCCAAACCACTAATGTTGTTTATCCAGAAGTCCTTTAAGTATGTATTTATAATTATCCTATTCAGTATTCCTTATTCATTATTTTCTCCATCTGCTTCAGTCGCAACTTATGACTTAATTCAGCAGAATCACCATAAAGTCATTTATTCAAAGCAGGCTGAAAATTAGCACTTTTTGAAAGTAAATTTTACAAAAGTTGTCTGTAGATATGAAATGTGAAGAAGAAACGGGTAAATGCATGTTATTTTAAAAGGTACCTATAATCGTAAGTATTTTTGATGCTGTATAGCGTTCACGCAGACGACGTCGCGGGCAGCAGCTAGTTTACATATATTTCCATGTACTCAAAATTCTTCCGTACAACACATCATCTCACTTATTTAGAAGCAGTTACTCAGACGATGCACATTGGCACAGACTATTTTGTACGCAAAACAAACTAAGTATAAAAGCATACACAAAATATAGCAAAGGGCAAGTCAAGAAACAACAAGATAAGTGACCAATCTGCCTGCCTTATTCCAGCTATGTTGGGGTGGTCTGCTACAGTCTAACCGGATGCAGCTGAATACCTGTACTTTACATGGAGCAAATGCTTATCTGACCTCCGCATCCCAGTTGGTACTGGGTGAAACTATACCCTTTGATAAGACCTGCTGTCAGTCTTTTTATCTACCTGTTACGACTGTCAAATATTTATCTACAATTGCCAGCCTGGAACAACGGCGTACCGTGGTTTCCGAGGCCTGAAAGAAACTCGACTTTTAATACGTGGTCACGCATCCACCGACCAACCTTGGCAAGGGCGGCTGACCCTAGTTGCTGTTAATGTTTAGCCACTTACTCTCACAAAATAAGCCACTTTATAAATAAATTACAAGGCATACCTTATTAGACCCATAAGTAAAGAAGATAGAACCAACATTTAACTCCTCGCAGTGTGCAAACTTGCAAACAAGGAGCAGCGGTGGCCCAGTGGTGGCAGCCCCGACTTACGAACAGTAGGTCGTGGGTTCGAACCCAGGCAGGCACATTACTTTGTGTCTTAGAACCAAAAAATTCGAAGACATGTGACATCTACCAATCCGCACTGGGTAGATTATAGCCCATTCCCTCTCAAAAAGAGAGGAGGCCTGAGTCCCAGCAGTGGGAACATTAATAAGCTGTTCATGAGTGTGCAAACTTTGACGCCAAAAAATCAACCGTTGTCCTTGCTGCAGCTGGCTTAATACGACGTCCTTTTCTATTATTCTAATAAGTTTTTAAGTAACTATCATTAAATCAAGTGACTGACTACATTGATAGTAATCGCATTAGTGACTTGACGATGCGGTGGCTTTGGCTATACCTTGACACAACATTCATAAAGATGACGATGACACAAAACACGTTCACGCTGTGATACAATTCCTTCGATATCAGAAAAAATGAAGGCAAATATTTCCCCAGTAACAACAAGTAAATATCGTGCGGCTGTCTGAAACATATCTCCAATTTCCGAACACTTCAATCTGATAGAAAAAATAGCGTTGTGAAAAAACCACTCGATGGAAGGTCGTCGTTTCATTTTCGGGAGCATGCGTTACCGAAAATAGCTTGCGTGGCAAATGTGTATGTGTTTATCTGTGATCATCGAAATCGCTCGGTGCCTATCGATTTTTTGGCTGAATGTGTTGTGAAATTTTGTGGTCAGATATGAGGGATTTATTGCGAATAATAACGTCTAAAAATTACAACATTACACCACGCCTGTAATACTCAAGGGTTAGGCAGAGATGTACCCGCTGGTGCCTGCTCTCTAGGAGAATAGGCTATATTATCTCTGTCTAAAATGGTATTACCAGATTGGTTATAGCTGTAACCTACATAATATTCAGAATTTCATTTATGTTTATAAACTGACATTGTCAATATCAATATTACGTGCTGGGTGTGGTTAAATATTGGGAACTCAAAACTAATAGTAAACATGGTAAATATCCCGATTTCAGTGTTAATGATAATGAATATTTCATTTGCTTATAAATTATATTTTACCTTTTGTAATTGGAGGGTGGGAAATCATCAAATGACTTCTGCTGATCTGGGCGGAGCGGAAGGGAGTGTCAGACTCCTACTGACTAAAAAACACCCATGTTCCTTCTTAGGCCTTTGAGTATGGCGCCGCGGTATCTCTTCCGAACAACCTGCAGCCCGACAGGCGTCGTCCCTTTTAACTAAATTGTTAAATATTACCACGCCCATTCTAGATAAGCAGTACTTTCCCCCATATATAAAATTCTCCGAATTAAACTAAGCTTTGCGCACCGAAGCTCTTAATTTACAACAAAATATACCAAAGACCTACTCGAAAAACTTTATAGGCTGAAGCAAACAGTTATTATTTACTGCATTAGCGAATAACATTACGATATAACTGAATGTGTTTTTACTGCTTATTTGTTCAGTACGGTGGCAGTTGGGACTTTTTTATTACGTAATAAAAGTGGAGTATATATTATGCATATATCATATTGACACTCACTACTTCATTCGAAACGTATGTCATCATTGATGTGTATTTTATTTACTCGCGGTTATTATATTTTATGAGATGTTATAATACACTCGAGAGCAATGAATCCGGGTCACTTAAAGAATGTTAAAAATCTCGGAAACTAAAAATGATAGGTTGTTTTATTGATGTTTTTACTGATGATTTTAAATGAATTTTATTGATATTTTTTAACGATTTTTGATGATTATTAACAAGTTTTAATGATATTTAATGTGCTTTTTACTTTTAGAGTGTTAGTATGATTTTTATTTATTGACATTTTATTGATATTTTGATGATAATTTTGTAATGTTATTTTGATTTTTATGTATTTTTGACATTTTATGGATTTTTAATTTATGTGTGTTTTGATGATGTTTTTAATGATTTCTGTGCTATTTGTATTTTTATTATTCTCTCATTATGGGTATTTTGCCTGAAATAAAACACAATTTATTTTATTTTATTTTTTTTTTATTTTTTTTTTATTAATGCAATAAATTGTATTTAATAGACAATGTAATACTCCTTAAATGAAGGTATTCAAACTTCATACTTATTGTAAAGTTATATCATAAAAAAATCAAATTTGAAAAAGGGCCACTTTCGAAGATGGAACTACGTAATTACAGCATTTGGTTTTGCTTTTGTTTGTAATCTGTCATTTATGTGGGTACATAAACCATGTTGATAGTGCTCTATATTCATTATTCAAGCTGAAATTATGTCGCTTACGCCTGAAGAATGCACCAGAATACTTACAATGCTGGAAACCGGCCGGAGTCAGCGCGATACAGCCAGGACTGTCGGTGTGTCGCTGTCAACAGTACAAAGAGTTCTCCGACGTTACGAAGAAACTGGTTCTAACCTACGCAGACCAGGAACGGGCAGAACCAGGTGTACCACAGCACGAGAAGACCGATACTTGGTGAACACCATGCTTCGAAATCGCTTTCTCACAGGAACTGAACTCACAAATCAGTTTCGACGCCTCGGAGGAAGTAACCCAAGTGCATGGACAGTAAGACGTCGGCTTGCTGAATCTAACTTAAAACCCCTTAGACCTGCAAACGGCAATAAACTGGAGCGTGGGCATCGTATTTCAAGACTAAGATATGCCCAGAGCCACGTAAATTGGAGTATTGAAGATTGGTCAAAAGTTATGTTCTCCGACGAATCAAAATTTATGCTCTACAAGCACGATGGAAGACACAGAGTGTATCGAAGACCAGGGAAAAGATTCAAGCAAGCATGCATCGAAGAAAAAGTAGCCTACGGTGGTGGGTCTGTACTTGTATGGGCCGGAATTTCTTCTGAAAGTCGCACAGAGCTGGTGATCATAGAAAACGGCTCTTTAACTAGCGAAAGATATGTGGAAGAAATCCTCAATGATCACGTTGGTCCATTTATGGTCAATTTAGGTGAGGATGCTATATTTATGCATGACAATGCCCGACCTCATACAGGTAGGATTGTGAATGACTACCTTCAAGAGATGAACATTACTCGTATGGAGTGGCCAGCGCGCAGCCCGGATATCAACCCGATCGAGCATGCTTGGGACGAGCTAGGCAGATGCGTAAAACAACGAAACCCTCCCCCAATCACGCTTCGTGAGCTCAAAATTGCTCTCACAGAGGAATGGGAGAATATTCCCCAAAATCGTATAAGGAACTTGGTGTACAGCATGCCAAACCGCGTAAACGCAGTAATGGAAGCACGAGGTGGCAATACGAAGTATTAAAATTCAAGAAAATCGTAATAAAGTTCAAAAATTTCATGTTTCCTATTTTTGTTATAAGGAGAGATCAGCAGTTTTTTTCTTTATGTAATTTTGTGTTAATAAAATGTATGGTGACTCATATTTTTTTTACTTTCATTTAAGGAGTATTACATTGTCTATTAAATACAATTTATTGCATTAACCTATCATTTTTAGTTTCCGAGATTTTTAACATTCTTTAAGTGACCCGGATTCATTGCTCTCGAGTGTATAAAGTACTCTTTGTTGACACAGAACATTTCGCCAACGTCAGCAGGAATATCGAAAAATTAACAGCAATTAGCAACTTAGCTCTGCTAGCACTATTTCTTTCATCATCATTATTTTGAACATGGTCTTTTCATACGGAAAATTCTTTTACCGATGACAAAAATCTTGTAACAATAGCGTATCGACGATCAAGGAGCTTTTCAGGGCTTTTTTTGTTATTAATGGCTTATTCGATGGTGACCTGGACTCATTGTTAACTAATTAAACGGTGAAGGCAATAAGTCAACATACTCGAAAAGTCATGATCCCGAGCCCTTGCCTAGCAGTGGAAAAGCGTAGGCTGAAAAAAAGAACTTATAAAAATGTTTACGATGATAATTACATAGTGGTCACAAAAATATTACAAAAAGTAAGTAGTAAAACAATACAAACTCCAAGCGTAAGCACATGTTTTAACATTCCCACTTACAAGAGCAAACCACATCGAAATCATTTACCGACGGGTTGTGGAACAAACACAAATATTGTTATTCTTCTGATAGAGCAGAACAAACAGTCACATCTCTAAACAGACGTTTGTAACAAAATGTGACCCATTGGCCACGAGATACACGTTCAAGCGACATTATTATTATAGGTATCTTCCGTCAGTGATTGTAGAGTGGAGAAAACCAATTCAAAAAGTTGTTTAATTGGGGATTGGTGCCCGTCGCGACGGGCTGCGGGTTGTTCGAAAGAGATAACACCCGATTTTTGCCCTGAAAATTCAGATTGCAAAACAACACTAGTGTGAAAGAGACCTTACAGCTCTAACCAGCCGCTCGGTAACAAAATGTTACTGAAACAACTGTCGTGTCATATTGTCAGTGATGCCATATTACGGCTTTCTGTGTCGAGTTTCCCGTTTTCTTTAAGGTTATTCTCGTTCCAATGTGTTACGAGCTCTGTCTGTAAAAAGGATATGATACGATCTTAAAGACTTGAATTTGTTACGCCTTTTGAGACTCTTTACCTACATACGTGCTTTCAGGATGTTTTTGCATTTCGAAATTGTATTTTCATGATAGTATGGTTAGGTATTGTTTAGCAGTTAGATCCCCAAAGACAGTTTATTATAACAGACGTCATGAATTACGAGCCAATCAGAATATGGCTCTGAATGATGAAATGGTAGCCTCTGTAAGTCAACCATAACTAATTACTTCTAAACAAGGACAAAATAAAAGGAAATTAATCAAGTCCAGTCCTCATTTTTTAACCTATTTCCAAATACATAACTTCGCGAAAGAAAGGAAAAAAGGAAACACGAAAATGAATGTTAGCAGTAAAGTAATTAATAAAAACTCTGTAAATTAAAGCTGACAAAATTAATGGCCACTTCCTTTAAGAAACTCTTTCATAATTTCCTTTTTTTGCGCTTAATTACTATGTCCAAGGTCAGGGGCATTAGGAAAAGTAACAACGGTTACGGAAGGTCTTCGTATTTTCCTGTCCAAGTATCTATGGTTTTTGCTACTGACGTATGCTGAGAGGGATCTCTAATGATTGAGATCATTATAATTAAGAAGACTAAGGTTTATTTTTGATATTTTTCTGAATTGGTAACCTGTGGTAATGGTAATTGGTAATGTAGATGGCTATAAAAGGAGAGGAAGGCCAAAGAAACGATGGATGGACTGTGTGAAGGATGATATGGCTAGAAAGAAGGTGACTGCTGAGATGACGAGAAATAGGGAAGTATGGAAGAAGAAGACATGTTGCGCCGACCCCAAATGAATTGGGATATGGGCAGGAGAATGATGGTAACCTGTGGCAATCAGATAAGCAGATCCGTGTATAGTATTAGCATTCAGCTGCATCCAGTCAAACTGGAAGCTGACCCCAACGTAGCTTGGGAAAGGCCTAGAAGCTATAAGGTGCTAGACCATCATAATCTTATGATAAAATACCATACATCATCATCTGATGATGCCGATCCTAACTTAATTGGGAAAAGTTTATGCTATGAAGTGCCCTGTTGGTTGGAATCAAGTTTCCATGTTGATGAGTTATTTTATGTTAGTTACCAAGTCTTGTTTGCGGAGAATAGGGGATCGGACTGACTCAAAAAGATATGATTCTGTATAGTCCGTCAGTTAGATTATCGAAAAATATTAGATACCTACGTGTTTTTTGTTTCATCAAATCAATAAAAATTAACGAAACTATAGCGCGTCAAAAATCATGGAGTGGGGCTTGCAACGTCACTTGAACGTAAAAAATGTACTATCATATGACGCCACACGAGTTTTCGAAGCACTGTATCGTCTTCATTTTTTGTTTACGTAAAAAAAGAAAAATTGTGGTCAATATTTTTTGGAAATCTTTTTGACGGACTAATTAGTTTTTTTTTGTCCGATCCCCTATTGTAACATAACATAGCAGCACGCCTGTAATTCCCGAAAGGTTGAGTAGAAGTGTACCCCCACATTTCGCCAGTAATGTTTAATGGGCCTACTACACGCTCAAGCTTCACCACACTTTTCGTTCACACTTCACAGTACATCGCGCGTATGGTTGGTAAAACTGTATTACCATTACAAACCACACGCGCGATGTACTGTGTGCACCGTGTAATCGCGCAGGCAAGACTGTGGGGAAGTGTGAGCGTGTGGTAGTCGCATAAGTTCCATTATAATAGGGGGCGAGCCTATTGCCAGCAACCGGGCACAAATCCAGACTTCATGGCTGCTACTAAGAAATTTAAGGTATAAAAACCCATTACCACTTTTGAAACATAGCACTTCAATACGAGTATAAAGTTATGATTTGGTGGTTTTTCCCACACACAAAAGACTAGGTTATTTTTTCCCTAATCACCATGCAGTCACCTAACTTAACCACTTCTAGTAACCAGAGCATTAGCAAGAAACCAGCCATCAGCTAAACTAGCGATCTAACAAGAAGGTTCAAGTTTTAACGATGTTACCTCACCGACTCAGTGTTGTCATAGTTTAATTATTATTATACCAACTTGTTATATATTATGCTTGGATGGGTTTGCAATGTTTCATTGAAGTTCAGTAACAAGCTATCCTCTAAAGTGGGGTTGGGAAAAGTGGGGGCGCATTAAGAGCCTCGACGATAGGTAATGCACGTCCGGAGCACCTTGGTGGCTCTTAAAGAGAATTTAACCTATTTACAATGTAGGTACATTTTATTGAAGGAATAGAAAAGTATACAATATGTATCTTTATTTCCCTTATTGGGGTTCGCTTCCACATGGATACGTTAACCCTATTGTATGTACGTATAAAATAATGGGCTTTGTAAAACATACGACCTTACCAAGATATAAATTCGTGGTAATATTATTAACTTTTTTTTTTTATTTATTTATTAATTATTTAATTAATTAGTAAGTAGCGTTATAAAAAAGTTATTTTAATTAATTTGCGTTCCACAATGTAGTGTTTATAAGGGGCTAAAAAAGGTTTTAATCGAAGAACAATTCAATCCTTGCATAGTTTAATGAAATACGGAAACGGCAAAATATCACTCCTACTACAACAGTCTTATGCTTTTCACAAAGGCAAGTATTACAAAAAAATAAAGAAGTAGCTAATATAGGTGCTAAAGCAAACATTTAACTTACGTAAACGAACGGAAAATCATCACCCAAAAAGCATTTAACTGAATTCCCACGCAAAAATCCCAAATACGAGACAGCAGAACTACGTACAAACTACGAGCTGCGACGACCAAGAAACAGTTTCGCATTTTCACTTCAAATGTATTTCCGGAGTTGAGTGGACGTCGGACGCTAAAAGCGAAGTACAAATAAATATTTTAAGGAAGCACTTAGCCGGCCCTGCTGTAAGCCAATTTGTAATGTTTTATTATGGGGCCGCTTTTACTTCGATTCAATAGAAGTTTCTTCGTGTGTCCGGATTTATTCGAGTGATTTGATTGTAGTTTTGTTTGCTTTGAAAGTTCAGTTTTTTGAAGTTGTTTGCTGGACAAATATGGGTAGTTGGATTTTTGTTTTTGTCATGGGGTAAATTGGTTTTGGTTATTGTAGGTAACCACTTATAGTTTTGCTGAACAAAGTTCTCGCTAAAACTAATTTTGAGTAATTTGAATAAATATAACTTTTACTTGAAAAGTTAGTATTTGAAATGAATTAAAAACATTCTTTGAAACAAAATTTTGGCAATTTAAATTTGCAAAATAACTACATATGAGATGTGAACAAAATAGAGGATGAGCATCTCTATATACTTAGCTTTTTCCCATCTGAGCTGGATTTTTTTCTCCTGTCACGTATTGTGTCTGACTGTTTTATTACGACCATACAAATTATACAAAACACTGAATGTTCTCACTCACCCGTACTGTTCTGTGTACTTGATACAAAACTGGGGATAGATGGACCATTTCTCTTCTTATTATTTATTTATTTCAGACCATCCTCAGATTCTGTTACTAGGTACCAACACAAATATTTCTTTCACCAATAAAATATCCACATAACTGAGCCGTGACTTACAGCGCTCGTTAGTCACACGTCCCCGTCGATATCGTAAATCGTAAACGAAACACATCTACTTAATCTTCGACCGTTGGCGATAAATCAGGGTTGTTCCTCGCAGATTTTATCAGTTAAATTCACTTTAGGGCAATTAACTCCGGACGACCCTAGCGTCAAATGTTAGGGCCTTAGGGTCATGGTCTGACGGTCTGTTATAGTGATGTATCATAATATTGTGTGATGGAGGGTAGTTTGATAAGTTATGGGTTGAATGAGGTCAAGCGTGAATGTCGAACATGAGGATTTAGAGGGTTTCCTAGAATAATCAAGTCTGGTATCTCGTAAACTAATTTTGTTAGATTGATCCTACAGTTACGTACATGATGAATGAGACTACATTTACGTATATTACTATTTAGGCCCGCATGCGCCAAAATCACTAAACGTAATTGAAACATCACTCTGTGTCTGTCATTTTCAAATGATATTCAAAAGCACAACTAAGTTTTAAAACCATTTAGCATTAAAAATGTGTTTACCAATTTTTGGTGCAATTGCAAAAAAAGCTCGCGGTACCTTTTTTCCAAAATAAGTTAACACCATCAGAAGTAACTTTAGATTGGTCATCATCATCATCTTCCTGCCCTTATCCCATGTCATTTGGGGTCGGCACAACATGCTTTTTCTTTCCACTCTGCCCTGTCAGTCGTCACGATATCATTTATTGCTTTTTCCTTCATATCACTCCTCACACACTCCATCCATCTTTTCTTTGGTCTTCCTCTCCCTCTCCATCCATCTACATTTATATTCATAACTTTTTTAATCACATGCGATTCATCCCTCCTCATCACATGCCCATACCACGACAGTCGATTCCCTTTTAACTTTTCTGTAATTGGCGCAACTTTTAAACTTCCTCTGATATAGTCGTTCCTTACTTTATCCATTCTGGTCACACCACACATCCACCTCAACATTCTCATCTCCGCAACATGTAACCTTTTTTCATCCATCTTCTTCACAGCCCAACATTCCGATCCATACAGTACGACAGGCCTAATCACGGACTTGTATATTTTCCCCTTTAACTTGAGTGGCATCCGCGGGTCGCAAGTTGTTCCAGTGACCTGTCGCCATTTCATCCACAAAGACACAATATCTATCTACACTAGGCTGGGATCAAACTGGCGCTATGATAGCGGAAAGTCGTGTTCTTGGTCACAACGCCGTGTTGTTTGTAAGTTGTAAGGTTGCAACATTGCATCTGTGGCTGAAGGTTCTACAGAAAATATTAGCTTATAATAAACAGTTAGGCACATTAACGTATTACTATAAGACGTGATACTGCAGCCATACTCTTATACTTATGTATAACACTAGCATATACTCTAGCGAGTTTCGGAACTTAGCAGCGAACAATCTAGGCAAGTGTAGCAAAACTTCGCAGTTTTAGCTCTCACACTAGGAAACTGTGAAATTGTTGAATTTCTCACAAGATATTTCGCACTCTTACGTGCGGAGTAAAACTCTGAGATTGTACGAATTTGAACGAAACTGTACTCAATTATTTGGTAGTTCCATTCTGTGATACACAGCTTTAAGTTTTTCCTTGTTCTTAAATATTAAGAGTAAACTCTGAAATGCTTTTTGTCGCTCTTGAGTCTATGCGGTGTTCAATAAAATATTCGTAAAGGAGGTTATCGAATTCAAAGGTTGAAGGATCTCGAATGGTTTATGTCGTTTTTGCCTTTAGTGCTTACCTTTGTCATACGATCCATAATAAATGCCAAAGTAACGAATTCAAAACCTGAGGGATTTTGGTGCAATTATATCCGTAGGAAGATTTAACCTAAATTCAACGATTCCGATATAAGATAAACATTTGTCTTCCCGATAGTACATTCCCAATAAGATAATTTCCAGACAACACGCAGGCGATATGCCGCGGACATCAAGAGATATTACGTTTGTGTTTGTCCTACATTGGAATGGTTCGAAATTTCTCAGAATTGGTGGTTAATCAAGGAGCTTCAACAAATGTTAAAACAAAAATAAGGTTTTTTGATGTTTGCCTTAGCAACAACATTTTGTTCCTACTATCTAAATCAACAACGCCCACACTAAGTAACAACTAGATGAGGCAGTTGAGTGACACTATAAACCTATTATATTTCAACACAGAGGCGTAGGCGTGTGCCAGTTGTAAATGTACCTAATTCTGTAGCGTTAAGAACGCCTATCTGTCATGAGTGGGAAAGTAGTTGAAGTTTGGAAAGGTCGCTTTGTGAGGCTCAAGAATGTAGGTTATTCTTGATAGAATAAAACGATATTAAAATAAATAGACACATCCTCAGGTTATAATGTGAACGGTACGGAATTAAATAATAGGTTTTTAAAATTTTGTTTTTTTTTTCAGTCATGACTTAATTCAGGTATGTCTGAAATCCACCTTGGGCAAGCGTTGTAATTAATCAGTGCTTTTACCTTTTGTATACAAAAATAGACTGGTGTTTTTATGCATTTTTCCTGTCTTAGAATTCCATATTAATACCTAATGTACATTCATTCAATATTAATATAATATTCAGTGGTAGGTTGTCGGAAATTTGACGTTTTTCGTTTCAGCGGTGCCTTTGAAGAGGTTTTTGAGCGGAATATTAAAGAATAGGGGAAAATAGGGAGGGTTCTTCCGTCCAGTAATATAATATTTATAAAAATGCCATCGTTCGTGACAAGTAATTTATTAAACGCTTTAATATTCATTTATTAAGCCCCAGTAAATAAACCTTTTTTCCTTATTTTTCTTCAGATTTTTGTCAAACAAGAATGCTGGATCTGAATTAAATATGTTTATATTCTAATATTACACCTCTTTATGCAAAATATAATGTTCTCACACTCGGAGGTGAGCAAGCTATGAATCGTCCTCACGTTTCTAATTAGCTAGTTACTAATTAGGCTGGGAACCCCTAATGCTTGGAGCCAACTGTTGGTACTTTAAGCTGGCAATAAGGAACACTAAAAGGAAGATACGTAATTAACATATGACGTATTGCTTAATTCTGAGACAAACTAAAATAATGGTTAGTTTTAGCATTTACTGCCAATGTTTTTTTGTTTTTTTCGTCTTAATTAGCTTAGCAACATAATACTGAACTAACCAGAAAAGCCAGAGGGAAAGTAGACCTAGGTCTCCACCTCACCCAGCGTGTGGTTTTCTCTGGTTAAACTCCCAATAATGCCTCGAAGACACCCCCCAGCGTTTCTTAAGCCTCCATCGGCAACGACTAATACGGGTATTCTTGCACCCACTGCGTAAAATGTTGTATGTTTTTTGATCCAATTGTTTACCTTTTCATCAAATACTTTAATTGGGTAATAAGCATATTTTAGTCTTAGTTAGTCGACTGCCTTGATGGCCTATTGGTCGATAATGTGACTGCTTTGCACGATGTCCTGGGTTCGATTCCCAGGTCAAAAAAAAGTGTTATTGGGTTTTTCCATCAAGAATTTCTCAGTAGTAGCCTCGGTGTCTAGGTTTGTGCACGGTTGATGGCAATAGGCGCGCCCATTTTAGTCCCATGTAGGACTTAAACACACCTCTACCTAACACTTCGGGGATTACAGTCGTGATGTTATGTGTTTGACTATTATCGTAAAATAGAGATTGTTGTATAACTAATGGCGTGACATACTCCCAAGTACAGTAACTACATAATATAATAACCGAACAACCACGTAACGTTACTTACGAGTTCATTACAAAGTGTTTAGCGTGCCACACCGTGTTATCGAGCCGTTTGGCACACGCTCGTAAATCGGGCCCACACCGGACACGTTGCAGATACCGTGTATCGGCATGTCCACAAATTTTGCTCGCTGACGGCCACGCTTGTTTGTTTTTAGGAAAACACAATGAATAGAAGGACTGGTGATTTTGGGATCTAATTTGAGCTACAGTTACGTGTGTTCGTGGTCATAATTTGGATTTGTTATAGCATTGATTTCGTAAATTTATAAGAGTTTGTGCAGGTCAATTTTAAAACTTATCCACTGTTTAATTTTTGATAGATTTTTTCTACAAATTGTGGACTTTTCAGGCAAATCCTGTACAAAAGAAAAGCCTTTTTCCCGATACTCGTTATTTTCAAAATCTTAATATGGCACTCCTGTTGTAAATGCAAAAGCAACGCCAACCTTATTCAGACAATACTAATCACAAATTCAATAGTGACTGAAAATCCTTTCTTTTTGCAAACTTTTGTAATGCAAACAATAGCGTGTCAGCTCGATTCACATTCCTGTTTACTATTAAAGAACTGTGACACTATGAGTATGCAGTATTCTATGTGGTGTCTATTGTTATCACAATTTGTATATATAGATCTACCTGGTGTATAGCATAAGTGTAATCAGAATGTTGGGAAGACTATAGGCTGCTGGAACACAGTCTCTCTACGAGGGGGGAATGATCCACCATGTATAGTAGCCAGCGCTCAGTGCGGGTAGTATACCTATAGCTGATGTTATGACATCAGCTATCTTCGAATCATTAGTTCTAGGACATGACGGTTTCTTCACGATGTTTCTTTACTGCCTTGAGACTTAAGCACTTTGAGTTTGGATGTCTGGGTTCGAAGCCACGACCTAGAACGCCTCGTAAGTCGGGCTGTTATCACTGGGCTTCCACTGGCTCTCCGACTGGTGCATTTCACATTCGCATTTTCAAAATCCTCTTTGAAATACCGATTGTCAGATGTCTTTCACAGTTCCAGCTTATCCCATTATAATTGATTTCCGTTTCTTGATTGACATATGACAAGGCGTATCCAATTTTCATCATTATTTTTCCTAGAGCTCCTTTTACGGTTTGTACGTCCGTCGTTATAATGGTCGACTGAATTTCGTGTATTTTTGGAAACCTTCTCTGACATTGATAGACAAGTGACAGTCTATTTTCGGAAATCGTATTTAGTAACCTCGAACATTCTAGGGTGGTAGAGTTGATTTTCTACAGATTTAGATAAGATAAACCTTCTACCGTTTATAAATTCCTGTAAGTAGATAATGATTCTGAGAACTGAGGGAAATATTAAAACTTGTTGTTTAAGACCAAATCCCTAGAAACGTTCTCAACGGCTTTTATTAATAAAACAAAGTAGAGATTTTAAGAATCCGTTCACAACCTCAGGCGATGCAACTTGCGACGCGATTTGCTGCAAGCGACAAGCATAAGATTCATTAGCATGCAGGTACAGTTGTCAATCCGCAAATCGCGTCTCTTGACAAGCTCTAGACAGCTTTCAAGTGTGGCTTGTAGCCCGTGGTCAAGAGGTTAGCCTTTAGCAGAAACGTAACAACAACAAGATTTTAACATAATTACAAAATAAACAGAAGAGCTACATTTTCCAGTTCAATTGAACAGCCAAAAGTGTCGTACACGTCACCCGTTGAGTCTCGCATAAATATTGGCAAATTAAAGGCGAGCCGTGGATCGAAGCCGTCACTCCTATCTCTAGGGATCGCTGAGCTGGGTGCGACGCGACGTGTCGCTTCACGTTCTACAGATATATAGAGATTGTACGAACACGTGATTGGGTTGCTACACGGATGCTGTTACGATGAAGATATTCAAGATAAAACATGGCCTTTTGATATGTAGGCTTTGAAGATGAGTTCTTTATGTGAGGAAGAGCTAGTGTTTTAATGTCACTTGAAAAAGGTGTGACAGAGATTTCTATTCTTCTTTAGTATCGATGGTACATATATTATCGCGACTAATATTGGCCTCGCAAATCGCGGCGTTTTTGTCGGAGGCTTTAAACCAACTTTCAAAAAAAGATGTTACTAATGTTTTCTAAAGTTTTTTTTAAGTTTATAAAGCTATCGTTTCTCTGCAAAAAAAAACCGTGATCCTAACTTCAACTCAGTTATAAAATCATCGATTATTTTTACATCGAACCAAAAAGGACCATCTTAATTCTCCAAAAATCAACACCACTCAGAAATATTTGAATTTCATAAGATAATTTACGAAAACGAAACAAGAGCTAATCAAGAATCATTGCTTAGTCATAAAACAAATATTATTAATGACCTAATTCTAGATTCAGCGGCGTCGGGAAAGTACTTAAAACTTAGTACTTAATTTAGATTTATGATTTACCGGAGTCTTTCCCCGGCCTTTGGGAAAAAAGACAGACATTTTGAATAAAACGAGTACCTGAAGTGCTTTTGCCAAATAGACAAACAATTTGATTGAGACTAAGTGCTTTTATTTACTACATTTTTTAACCAAAAAGACTGTCTTTTTTAACTTATTTCTTATGAAATATGCAGTACTTTTGTGCTCAGCTATCTTAATGTAACACAAATAAACACAAAACACAAATAAACAGCTTATATAGAGACATCATATACTTTTATTGGAATACATATTAAATTAATTAAAAACTATAAAATAAACTAAACTAACAATAAACTATAAAAAGGCATCGAAAACAGTTTATATTGATATTAAAATACTAGTCTGCTAGTCCGAGATCTAGATAAACGGCTCACAAGGAAAGCCATGATGTCACAGCGAACTTGACATTCCAGGGTACGGAAAGCTAGGTTGATATCATTCTCTTGTCCTATGCCAGTGTATTTCGAGTCGACAGCATGACTTTTTCCATACTTCTGTATTACTTTCTAGCTATATCATTCTTCACACAGTCCAGCCATTGTTTTTTGGTGTCTCTCAAATATATACTCACATTTTCCTCACTCCTTTGCGTCACAACATGCTCAATTCTCATATCATGACAACCGATTAATACAAAAACTTTCAGTCAGCAAGCGAAGCTATGTAGGTACATTAAACTATAGCAACACACTCTAGCTAGAAAGTAGAAGCTGGCTATTTTAATGCACTGCTGAGAGCTAAGAGCATCATTATCGCAGTATAAACTTTTAGTATCAGGTGTTGCCTGCCACAATAGACTATTGATAACGTCGATATTTTGAACTTTAATAACACTTAGTCAGTAATTTAGAAGACGAAGAAAGAAAGATAAAATATTTATTTGTCGCAGAATTATGAGATACAATCAAAAGCAGTAAACATACAACTAACATTAAATAAAAATAGGTACAAAAAAGAAAAACAACAGTATAATGTTTACATAAAAAATGGAACACAAAAAAGAAAAAAATGTTAACAGATTATTACGTCATGACCGCGACAAAGAGGTTACCCACTCAGCATGGTGCTGTGCTATGGACCGTATGGAGACCCACAGCACAGCGCTGATTTATGCAATTACTGAGAAATGCATTGAAAAATAAAATGAGGCGATAATAGTTCCTTGTAAAACATAACATAGCATCGGGCCTGTAATCTCCGAAGGGATAGGCAGAGGTGTACTTAACCTTCAACCGGGCGCGCGGCTATTTGTAACGGTAGCGGTCGCGCGTAATCGAAAAGACCTATGGGATATATTAGAGTTATAAAACAATAATAAATTAATAACCATTTTTTTTTATTGTACTTGAAAGCATTATCCTTATGTTTAAACTAAAATTATACAAAACATTTTACTCCACAACTGACAAAAAAAATATATAATAGGAAATAACTTAGCTCAGACATTCTATGGATTTTCTTTGTATTATTCTATATATTATTTCTTGATCTTTTCTTTGTATTACCTCAATTATTACACTTTGTGTTAGCGATCGACGACTCATTTTATATATAAAAAAAAACTGTTACGAGATAAATTCAATAAAATTGATTGACCACCGAAGAAGAAATAGATTGCGTTGAAAGTCGCGCGTAACCTTTTCGACGACAGGCGCGTGTAGTCTTTTCGACGACTGCACCGGGACTAAAACAGTTGCAATCTGTGGAGTAGGGGAAGCGCCCCGAGCGACGGTTTATTCTTTGTTTTACTCCCAATTACATAGCGACAGGCTACTAGAAGTGACAAATAAATGTAATGGGTAATAATAGTAATATGAACGAAATTGTACTAAGCGCGGTCGATTCGACTACGCGCGCCCGCTTGAAGGTTAATAGTACATCATTTCGCTAGTTATATTTTAAGTTAAATGTAAAATGTGGCTAGCTTATAACCACCAACCGAACACAAATCTAAGAAATTCTTGAGGGAAAAACCCAATAACACTCTGGCCGACCCCAAATCAAACTCAGGACCGGGACAGACACCGAGGCAGTTCCTAGGCTTGTAACCTTGTATAACAATACTTAATTCTGTCAAGCTAGTTAGGTATAATTCGTATGTTATTAAGGTAGTATCTACTGAACTCTGACAAAAACTTATGGCGGACCTAATTTTTTCATTTGTCGAGGAGACCGGGGCGAATTGGGCCAACTAATTGTGTGCCGTTCATAGTACAAAAAAACCTAATAGAAGATTTCGGACAGTTCGCTTTTTCAATTTCTTGAAACGATTTTGGGAAATCAGGTCCCTTGCAAATTGAATTGGGTCGTGCAATTGCTTGTGATTATGGGAGTTTTTCATGTGAAATTGGGAACAGAAAATTTTCCTTTTCACGGAATGGAGAAGTTTTTTGATGTACCTACGTACCGCGTTTACAATTGGATTTTATTCAAACATGTAATAATATGGGTTCATATTTTTATTATACACGAAAAATAAGATGTACGTAAGTAATGTCCATATTTCTTTTTTGAAAATTATTTATCAATAGAACACATTAACTACTTTCATGCCCTGAGGGAGAAAACTGTGACTATGGAGGTGAAAATGTAAACGTCGTATGCATTCCCCATAATCATTAATATCATCCAAAATTTAACAATAACCGGGGCATGTCGTACCCGCCCAGAATCCCTAACCAACATCAGCAACATTATCATGTATCACATCCAATTAATCGTATAATATTAATCTGAAACATATTGATATTGCCGCAGTAGCGACCTCTGCCGGGAGAACTAACACTAATTAGCAAATGTCAGAGATCAAGCGCCTTCAAGTATGAAATTAACTACTCTTGGAGTGATTGATGGATTAAGAACGTAGGCGTTGAAATTATACACTTTTTTAAATATAGTTAGAAACTGCAAATAACTTATATTAATGGAGTAATTATGCGAAAGTTTATTATCCGTATTTAATCTGTATAATTATTGGGAATGAACCTAATGTGGCAATGTTCCTAGTCTACTGGGGACGTTCCCTTTCTAGGCCACCTTACAGACATAATTAATATTGATCGTAATGACCTAGGTCATTTGAAACTATTTAATCGAACACAGCAAAACCTCAAATTACGAACTCAACACGATCCAAAACATAACATAATCATGAATAAATAAACTAAACAAAATCGTCGAGTTACCAATTAAGCAACCCAAACATAAGCTTGCAAACTAAAATTTGGGGCAAATATTGTAACACAATTGAAGAGAGACGGTGATTAGTTGGTTAAAACAATTGTACGAAACGTGTTTGTACGAAATACGAATGTTAAACAAATTGTGAACGCAACATATATGATATTAAAGCAGGTTCCGTAATAAAAGCAAACCTCGTTAAGTCTGTTTAAATAACAAGTTCTAAATAATATGTGAGTCGCACAGAGAATTTATTTTATGAAATTATTGTGAACGGAGAATAATAAAAGCAATAGCAAATTAAGTTAACTGGCATTGTTATTTAATAAAACGTGCTTGGTTATTATTTTTATTTGCAGCTTTTGATTAAAAACAACAAAATTAATAATTTCAACAAGCGTGTTATTTTTCCCATCGATGGGCAGGAAAGGATTATTAACAACCCTCTTTTTGGGTTTCACTGCGGTCGGGTAAAAATGTTTAAAGAGTTTTTTAAAACCATGTTATTTGAAGTTACTGCACCTTTAAACATAATTTCCTTCAACTACAGTAATTTTCTCTACGACTAAATTCCAATTACAAAAATAAAACCGTTTAAAAACAACCCAAAAAATATAAATTGCAATGCCATTTTCTAACAGCGTCTACCGTACGCGTTCCCCCTGTTAGTAACTTCGCTTATTTCCTAGTTATTGCTACAGTAGCGACCAGTTAACTTTCATTGCATTCAAATTTCGTTTGTCGGTAAATGAGAATGATGCAATTAGCCCCCACTTACCCTTCGGCCGGTCGTTGTAATAACGATGATATTAATGGCTTAAGGAATAAGGTTAAGATGCCTGCCTCCTTCGCTGGTATATCAATGGTTTATAATTATAATGATTGGCTTAATACTCAAGTGTTGTAAAATTAGCATGGCGTCTAAAATGGTTAGTTTATAGCAGATAACAATATGAATTGCGTTAAAAAGCGTAAAACGGACCTTTCATAATGGTAACTGCGTCTATATACCAATCAACTTTTTAAAGGCACGGTTGGCGCATTTGCTGAGTGAATGACTGCTGTGCTACTTGTCGCGGGTTCGATACCCACACGTAATAAATATTTGCATGGTCTAAAGGTAGTTGGCTCGGCCTTGGCTGTTTGTATATGTGGGATTAAATATAAACGCACTCACGATAGTGGACAAATTCCTACAAACAAAACTTATCCTTTTGAAAAAGCTCTAAAAGGTACAATATTTTTATCGAGTGACCAAGTGACAAAGGCTCTTCACCAGGTATTTCTCAGTAGCTGTCCAGAGTCAGGATTTGTGCTCCGTTCATGGAAAAGATGCGCCGGCTTTTAACATGTGACTTAAACTTCGTAAAAATATATCGGGGAAATACAGGAAAGATGCTATTTATTATTTTACTAGCTTTTGCCAGCGGCTTCGCCCGCGTGAAAATGACGATTTTCCGTACAAACTTTCATCCCCTATTTAACTCCCTTAGGGGATGAATTTCAAAAATTCCTTCCTTATTCCTTGTCTACATTATAAAGGGAACCTCTGAGCAAAATTTCAGCTTTCTAGGTCCTAGGGTTTGGGCTGGGCGTTGATGAGTCAGTCAGTCAGTCAGGACTTCTCTTTTTATTTATATAGATTTACACAGAAATGAGACGATAACAAAATACGTGACACGTGTAGAAATACGGAAATGTTCTCATAAAATCTTATGAGACTCTTTGATTTTTAAATACTGCTTTTCATTATGTTTTCCACGTTATGATTGTAAATGTCAGTAGTCAGTCTGACACTCCCTACCGCTTTGCCCAGAGCGGGAGGAGTCATTGGATGATTTCTCACCATATAAAAAAGATATAACAATGATGTCACTCGTTAGTTCACTGAAAACACAATTTCCTGAAAATTGAGAGTCAAAAAAAAGTGCTGTAAACTGTGTTATTTTAGCTGTCATATTATTGTGCATACTGCATGGTAGAGCAAGTGCTCATTACCAGGGCCCCGAGTCTGCTATTCAATAGTGTCAGAATGGTCGATCATTGATCTCATAATGGTTGATTTACGACAAGCCAAAAAGTACCTTAAGTCGACAGGCATAAGGTACTTTTTGGCTTGTCATCAATCAACCATTATGAGATCAATGATCGACCATTCTGACACTATTGAATAGCAGACTCGGGGCCCAGGACTGACAAACGTGCTATCGGTTCTTTAAAATCTGGAATTTCTTCATTGGTTTACTGGGTTGACGGAAAGATGATCACACTCTATAACACTGCATGGGACTTCCGTGAAATTAAGGCGGGTTGAATTGGTGATATGTATTATCGTTGTATGTATTCAAAAATTAACCTTAATGTTTGTTTTGTCCCATTTTTTGAGTAAGCCTTTAACCCTAATAGGGTAAGTTCGTCCCATAGGACCGATACCATGATAACTGCTCATCAACAATTTAACATACCTCATAAAAACTTGTACCATATGACAGAAGTATAATTTATTAAAACATTATTAGGTACCTATTTGTATGATTGCATTATGAAATAAATTATTAAATGTATACGAAGATTAAGCTTTCTATTGCCCTTCACACCTTAGCGGGTACATGAGTATGATCTTTGGCAAACGGAAATACAATGACCTGGTTTATGACACCCAAGATACTTTTTATTTGGGTAGTTCGGACGACGACCAATCAAACTATGCAAAACTAAATTAATCAGATATCTCATTGTACGTAACGCTCATACAAAAACTATGTATAGCTTGATATGTCGCGTTTGTGCAAAATAATAATTTCCAACCCTACTTGATGCCTCGAGCAAAAACTAGTTACATTATAAATGTAGACGGGTGTTAAACCAAAAGCTGTTGCATTAAAAGCTTGTACTAACTACCCACAATCCACACAGTCTAGAAATCCAGAGCCATTTACTCTGAAACTAGTCCACAGTACTTGCTTGTGTAACCAAATACCCTCGTCCTTGTCGCCTGCCTTATTTTCATGCCCTACTCTTAAATCTTTTCCCTCTTTTACGAGAGAAATTTTAAAAAGTATAGCCTCCTCTCTTGGCGAGAGGCACGATCCTCTCTGATCCAATAATAGGTTGCGCATTTTCGTCGCCGTGTTGCCTATGAATATTCAACGGTATCTTGGTTTTTTTTTTCAAGAATCTCAATATAAGAGTTGAATTTTCCGTATATTTTATAGATGGGCTGTGAGCATCAATATTGGCAGCGGCTTATGTTTTTCTGATGGACTCTTAGAGGTAAATTGAAGGTTGAAATTATAATGGCCTCAGTTAAGAGAACCCTAAAAATACAAGAGGTTTGAAGGTATTAACATAATCATCTCGCTTGTCGAGTTGATTGGTTTTGAAGTTATTATTAGTGGAGTGTTTCTTGCGAGTTTGTTAAGAAGTTTATTCGTCCAGATTAAATATTGTGAAGCTGTAAATAAAGGATGTCATAATTATCATTGTTATTTACACTACTACGATTAAAATGTTATAAGCGGTCATATACCTCACTAGCAGTTGCCCGCGACTTCGTTCGCGTAGAAATTTTGACTCTCTTGTCTGGACTGCCTG
This sequence comes from Diarsia dahlii, assembly GCA_949775195.1. Taxonomy (NCBI): domain Eukaryota; kingdom Metazoa; phylum Arthropoda; class Insecta; order Lepidoptera; family Noctuidae; genus Diarsia; species Diarsia dahlii. The sequence goes on from OX459199.1 coordinate 22,636,656, forward strand.
TGGATGGTACCTACTATGTCAAATCGAATGCCAAATGCCAATCGAAGCGATTATATTCCCTTATGGGAATATAATCGCTTCGATTGGCCAGCCCTGTCGTAAAATCTATTCCTACCTGAAATGTCTTAACTATATACTATCTCTCTGCCAATTTTCAGGTACAAAAAGCCAAGGATTTCATATGGACTTACGGGAGCCCTTAGTCCAGGTCTTCCTTACAAATTTCTTAGCTTAGATATCCTACTCCTAAACTCTAGACTTGTTAAATTTCAGGTTGTTAGTACAAAAAAAAAACAGTACATTTTTACAAACATGTGAAAGCCCTCAGACCTCCTTATTCTGGCCATGTTGCTAAACTCGCTAAATCTGTTCTTAGTCAACGTCTACTAACTATAAAGTACCTTCCTGCCAAAATTGTAGCACAAAAAAAGGAAGGACTGTCATACAAACTCGCGTGAGCCCTTAGACCTCCCTAGTCCAGCCCTGTCGCAAAATCGGTTCTTAGCAAACTTCTACTCACCTACTACGTCCCTGCCAAAATTCAAGTTAGTAGCACACAAAATGATGGACTTTTAAACAAACTTGCGAGCGCCCTTAAACCTCTCTAATCCGGCCCTGCCACAAAACCTGTACTTAGCAGAGTTCCACTAACTATAAACTACGTGCCTGCCAAAAATCAAGTTTGTAGCACAAAAAATTAAGGATTTTCTTACGAACTTGCAAGAACCCTTAGACCTTCCTAATCCGGCCCTGTCACAAAATCTGTTCTTACCAGACGTCTACTAACTATAAAGTACGTCCGTCTCAAAAATCAAGTTTGTAGCTCAAAAAATGAAGGACTTTCATACAAACTGGCGAGATCCCTTACACCTCCCTAATCCGGCCCTGTCTCAAAATCGGTTCTAAGCAGACGTCTACTAACTTTAAACTACGTCCCTGCCAAAAATGAAGATTGTGGCACAAAAAATGAAAGACTTTCATACAAACTTGCGAGGGCCCTTATACCCTAATCCGGCCCTGGCGCAAAATCCGTTCTTAGCAGACGTCTACTAACCATAAACTACCTCTCTGCCAAACATCAAGATTGTAGCACGAAAAATTAAGGACTTTCATACAAACTTGTGAGGGCCCTTAGACCATCCTAATCCGGCCCTGTCACAAAATCTGTTCTTACCAGACGTCTACTAACTATAAAGTACGTCCGTCTCAAAAATCAAGTTTGTAGCTCAAAAAATGAAGGACTTTCATACAAACTGGCGAGATCCCTTACACCTCCCTAATCCGGCCCTGTCTCAAAATCGGTTCTAAGCAGACGTCTACTAACTTTAAACTACGTCCCTGCCAAAAATGAAGATTGTGGCACAAAAAATGAAAGACTTTCATACAAACTTGCGAGGGCCCTTATACCCTAATCCGGCCCTGGCGCAAAATCCGTTCTTAGCAGACGTCTACTAACCATAAACTACCTCTCTGCCAAACATCAAGATTGTAGCACGAAAAATTAAGGACTTTCATACAAACTTGTGAGGGCCCTTAGACCACCCTAATCCGGCCCTGTCGCAAAATTAATTCATAGCAGACGCCCACTGACTATAAACTACGTTTCTGCCAAAAATCAAGATTGTAGCACGAAAAATTAAGGACTTTCATACAAACTTGTGAGGGCCCTTAGACCACCCTAATCCGGCCCTGTCGCAAAATTAATTCATAGCAGACGCCCACTGACTATAAACTACGTCTCTGCCAAAAATCAAGATTGTAACACGAGAAATTAAGGACTTTCATACAAACTTGTGAGGGCCCTTAGACCACCCTAATCCGGCCCTGTCGCAAAATTAATTCATAGCAGACGCCCACTGACTATAAACTACGTCTCTGCCAAAAGTCAAGATTGTAGCACAAAAAATTAAGGACTTTCATACAAACTTGTGAGGGCCCTTAGACCACCCTAATCCGGCTCTGTCGCAAAATTAATTCATAGTAGACACCCATTGACTATAAACTACGTCTCTGCCAAAAACCTAGATTGTAGCACAAAAAATGAAGGAGTTTCATACAAACTTGCGAGGGCCCTTAGACCACCCTAATCCGGCCCTTTCGCAAAACCCGTTCTTAGCGGACGTCTACTAACCATAAACTACCTCCCTGCCAAAAATCATCTTTGTACGTCCAGCGGTTTTCGAGATTTCGTGATGAATCAGTGAGTGAGTGAGTGACCTTTCGCTTTTATAGATATAGATTGCGGTTCAGTCAAGTATTCGTAAGTGCTACTGCTAAAAATGAGTTCCTGGATTCAATTTCCGGTAAAGCAAAGTTTTAATACGGTGTTCAATCAAACACTTGTCAGTAAAGCACGGATCATTTTGTGCCCAGTTGATGACAATAATCTCGTCCCTATTACATGGGTCTAAACCATAACTGCCGAAATGTGGAAAAGAGTACAACATTCTGTGTAACCCTTCCAAGATTACAGGGATAATGTTGTCCTATACGATCAAAATCTAAATATATAACTTCATATCAAACAATGTAATTTTAAAATATCCTATCAATGTAGTAGAAAATATTGCACGTTACCAATTTACCTCCGAATGTGGTTTTATGCAAATACAAGATCACCGCGTCCATGCGTTGGTTTAGGCAAAGTTCTGTTTGTTCCGAACGCCAGCGGCTTTTGTATACATATCTATATAATGTACTATCTCGATAAATACAAACATGTAAATCTGAAGTATCGATTACCTTGGGGTGTGAAATCGATTTTGACCTTGAATCTTAACACTAAGGATTCAAATATAAATCAACACTAGCTATTTCAGTAATTAATAAAAAAAACTACACTTACCAAATAGATCCAAACGGCGTACTTGTATGGATCGTCGTTTGTATGATCATTCATGAAGCAAAAATTGTATAAGGATCGTGTGGCATGTGGCACTATATTCCCTATACAGTTTCTGTCCATTCCCATGGGAAATAAACGTGGGTTCACGAAGGCGTAAATAGGTTATTTACTTTACTTAAATGAGAACATGATTTGTTGAAATCAACTACACAGCTTTGTTATGGCAACAAGGGCCACAAACAAAACATTATTAGGATCTCTTTTATACAAAATATACTAAATCACCACGTACATAATCGACTTGGAGACAAGCTCAAACCAGTATCTGATTTCTGATGTTGAATATCATTTCATCCTTCGCATGTATTTTCAGAAATTGAACGAAAAATATGCTTTGTATCAGAAACCACGTTACAATATATCCCACTCTACCTTGTATTTCGACATTGATACAAAACCTCGCTTCAGCGCGAATCCAAGACACCCCTTCGTTCAACCCTCTAAACTCGCTACATTGAAAACTATTCAGAATTCAAAGGGTTAGATTGAAAACTGGGTGCCATATATTTTTCTTTTTTAGTTACGATTGGAAAACCGTTTCGATGGCTCGAAATTGATGTCCTTTGTATCGTTGTGAATCGATGGGGATTCATTTAAAGCTGAATGTTGACCATCACACAAAATGCTTCAATTTAAACTATGCGTTCTGCGATAGGGGTTATGGTTTCTGGTGTTATTGGCGGGAGGTATTGATTAGCTGGACTAGTGCAGACGATGGAATGAAGATGTTTTTAACCGACTTCTAAAAAAAGAAGGAGGTTAATCTCAATTCGGATGTTTATTTGTTTTTTTATGTTTGTTCGGGCATTACTCCGTCACTTGCTAACCGATTTGAAAAATTCTTTTTTTTTGTTGGAAAGGGAATACTTCCCAAATGGTCTCATAATTTTTTTATCGAAATCGGACAAGCGGTTTCTGAAAAATCAACAAAACTCAAAAAAAAAGATTACATTGTCCACATTATGACTCATGAACATGTGAACTTACATGTGAACCACAAAAAAGTAAAAAATTAAAAACTTTTTAACAAAAAATAAAACCGACTAAAAAAAAAACACAAAAAAGTGAAAAATAAACTTTAGAAGAAAAATCAGTTTCTGAAGTCGGTGGCAAAAATGAAATCAAACAAACAAAAGTCACCGATTTCAGAAACTGATTTTTCTTCTAAAGTTTTTTTTTCACTTTTTTGTTTTTTTTTTAAGTCGGTTTTATTTTCTGTTAAAAAGTTTTTTTTTAATATTTTGTTAAAGATGTCAAGACCAAGAAAATGATGGATGAACCGTGTTAAAGCTGTAAGCGTGTTCTGGTTTGAAAGTAGAAAGAGGGTGACCGCTACTCTGACATGATGATAAGGAATTTCTCAGTGACAGCTTTGAGTCTGGATTTGTGCAATTAACTCCTCCTCCCCCAATGCAACGTGGTACTTAAATGTAATTGGGAAAATATGTGCATGCTAGGTACCTTCATACTAGTACATAAACGTCTCCCTACCGCTTCTTATTGATTATGTGATGTATTGTGTTCCAAGTCTGATTTAATATTGAAAAGTTTGATTTATTTTTGTAGTCAAAACACCTAATAATTACAAAAGGGTTTTCAGAAATCAAAACAATGCACATTATTATTTAAAGGTCTATAACTAGCACAAAACTTTATAACTGTTAATAATTAGGTTCAAGCTTCGCAAGGCAACACGTTTCTGATTTTCGCGATAGACAACAGCTTGTTTTTCGTGTATGATTCATAAAGTAATCTGTTTTCCTAGCAATTCTAGCTTTATTGTTATTATAATAGTTACGGCTAACATTCATACCGGTATGAGTCAGCGAGTTATTTCTTATGTTATGGCCACCATTATTATAATAACTAGCTGTTGCCAGCGGCTTCACCCGCTACAACTCGAAAATTATCCCACGGGAAGATATAATCGAGATAAAAACTATCCTATGTGTTATTCCAGGTTATAAACTATCTGTGTACCATATTTTATCCAAATCCGTTCAGTAGTTTTTGCGTGAAGAAGTAACAAACATACACACTCACAAACTTTCGCCTTTATAATATTAGTGTGATGTTATCGTTGTTTATGGCTTAAAGTATTACTAACTGTGTGATACTACTTGCCTTCTGTTTATTTATGAAAAATACTGTTGTGAATCTAAAGCTTGGAAAACCTATTGAATTTCAAAACCAAAAATCTAGATATTAAGATCCTATTTTTTTGATTCACCGAACATTGGACTAATGTCTCCATCTGAAAAAAACAGTTAATACAGGACAGTAAAAAATTTTCAAGTATAACAATTAACAGTTTAGTGTGTGCCGTAGTGCTCTCCTAGATAAGTTACAAAATAACATGTTTTTACGAGAAACAGCCCAGTTCCGATCCCCATCATAAATGGTTGCATCACGTGTCAAATATGTAATTGTTGTAATCATAAAAGCAAACTAATAATAGAGAAAAAAAAGTTCATAAACAATAAAAAGAAACAAAATTAAGTGAAAAAAGTACTTACTTGGAAAATCGCTTCCGGATAAACTGCGTAACACGAACTATATAAAAAAAAGCAAATTAAACTTTCCTGAATTTCACACTTCATTTTATCGAAAATAATAACTCATTAATTTATACGACACATTTCACGGTAAAAATTCCATCATATAACCCGTCTGATTTATGTAGGCGTTTCATTTTTAATTGATTCGTGAGAGGCTCGTTGCTTTTTGAATTTGCCGGATAATATTGCGTTTAAATTTTAATTGGAACATAAATTTTGTAGTGTCAGTAGCTGGATGAACGGAACCACTATATCATGGGAGGCTGGAAGTTATCTTTATTACTGCTTTGTTGAAAGGTTATTGTAAATTGGATTTTGTTAGGAGGGTGTTAATCTATATAAATAAAAAGAGAAGTCCTGACTGACTGACTGACTGACTGACTGACTGACTCATCAACGCCCAGCCCAAACCCTTGGACCTAGAAACCTGAAATTTTGCAAAGAGGTTCCCTTTATAGTGTAGACAAGGAATAAGGAAGGATTTCTCGAAATTCAACCCCTAAGGGATTTAAATAGGGGATGAAAGTTTGTATGGAAAATCGTCATTTTCACGCGGGCGAAGCCGCTGGCAAAAGCTAGTATTGTAAATATTTTTTTTCCTTGATAGGCTAGCTAGATAACCAACGTAATCATCCATTTGCTTCGTGGGTAATTTATGACATTAAAATGGCCTTTCCAGGCGGGAAGAAACGCGAGTTATGCTCAGCATATTTTATTTCAAGATATTGTAGTATCCCAATGAGAAACTTTATTATGCTTCCCATTCTGAATAAGGTTTAGAAGATCTTCTGGCAGAATCAGTATAAATATAAGTTTTTAAACCGACCTATCACTTGACTAACATTATCATTAACACTGAAAACGTGATTCTTACCATGTTTACTGTTTGTAATCTGATTATCTTCAGTTTATCCGAGATAATGGTGCTTACAACAGCGCCGAAATATCGGGAACTCGAAACAAACAGTAAACATAGTAAATATCCTGTTTTCAATCAATGTTAACGTGAATCAGTATTCATCTATCTCAGTACTTTTACAAGCTCGAACAGAAAAGTGTGTGTCCCAGCAGAGGGTATGTATACCTACATGTTGTTTATTCATGTTGTGGATATTTATTCAGAAAAAATCATTTCATATTCTCGCCACTTATAAAATGGTGAATCATAAAAAATCAATTAATGAAAATGTTTTTCGTCGCTCTTTCATTTAAAATGAACAAGTTTATTATATTTTGTACAGAGGAGGTTTTTAATGCAGATTACGTAGGGATTAAATGTACTGATTTGCATATTATTGATAATTGTCATTCCGAATTTAATTAGTAATGAGAGGTGGTAATCCCCATTCAAAATCGATCGGTGTGACACATGACATCATGCCTGTTTCGCGAAGGGTTTTCATTTCCATTAAATTATGTCCTTGCATTCTCACAACTTTTTACCCGACTACAGCGAAACCCAAAAGGAGGATTATTTAAAAAGTATCTTAATATGTTGGCGGAGAACTAGAACGGGGAAAGTTCTCGGAATATTATGTCTACAGGGCACAGGGTGTCAGGGACAGCCCTTCCCTTTTACTTTTGCTATTATTGATTGGTGGTCTAACAAAAAATCTTATCGTAAGTACTCTTAAAAGCCAAACACAATCACAAAAGCGTTAAAAAATATGCTAATAAGCTGTAAACAAAACAGAAATCGATACCCCTTATAATGCTGTACCTACCTAGATAGGCACACTTTCATTATAAGCCCATACAAAAGGACGATGGACCGCTATAGGTATCTCTACGGACTATGACAATATCAGGTCTCACAAAGGCCCTCGATAAAGCCTCGGTGCATCCACGCACTAAACAATGGAGGGCCTAAAACCCTATTCATGTCATTTAAGCGATTCAATTTTGAAGGATTAATGATGGGATGGTAATTTCGGAAATTGAGTCGCTGGCTTTATCTAGGAGTGATATAACGGTGTCTGTTTTGTGCCACGTCACTGATTGGATTTTGTTGTTAGCGCCTGTATCTTCTTTTACGTTGATGATAGCCTTTTGACTTATATCTATAGGCCTCCGAAAGAGTTGTTTGTTTGTGCCTTTCACACAGCTATGGAGTTATAGATTGAAAAGATTTTTTACATAGAGACGGTTTATGGACCGTTGAGTGAGGCAGGATCAACTTTTCAGTTCGGAAAATACTTGTTATTTTATGAAATTATAGTGGTTCAGTTGTGATATAGTCTTCATCAGCTTCAGACTTTCATAATTTCAAATGAATTTTAAAGCAGACGAGCCCGTGACTACAACATAGTTAGAAAAAGCTAGATGATGACATAGTCTTCAAACTTTTAAGCATATTAAATTGGTATCCATACTTTTCTGCCCGCCCCACACAGCTCAACATAATCGTCTAAATCCCCTTCCACCCGCACTCAGCGACAAACAGCTCCAATTAAACTTACGCAACAAACCCAAACATACCTACATTCTACAGACAAATGATTAACGGAGTAGATAGATAGGTACAGAGAACCAGCTCTGTAAAACAAATATAAAAAAAAACGTACACAGACGTACACAGTCGCTGTAAGCTAGAGCGCTAACTTAAAATCAATCTATCTTATCAAAAAAAAACAAAGTTATGTAAAGGTATGTTATATCGTTTAATCAATAATTGCTGCGTTTCTTGGAATGATGTTAACGAATGCAAAAACAAATTTTTGGCTATTCACGCTATAATGCATGAGCCAACGCTCTTCCGCTCGGCATTTGTTTTCGATCTTTGGACATCAACGTGTGCGTGCATATGTTTTCGCTCGTCGCATGGAGCTTCTGTGCCTACCTACTCCTTGCCACAAACTTCCAAGGCATCCTTACCTAATTAAAATTATTACATACTTCTGTTGCCCACTTATCTCTGTTTAAACAAGCCTCAACAAGACGAGGGTCTACAGGTCCGTCCGCTTGTCCAGAATAAAAGTCCAGGCATAATTAGCGTGTGAAATTAACTGTTAATTATGTTTGTGTTCCACTGAAGGGTGACGGAAGGGCTCTTCATAGTGAAGCGGGGTTGGCAAGCAACGGATGCTAAAAGTTTTATTAGGTTGGGTGATGAAGGTGAATCGCCTTGTTGAAGAAATGTTTTTTAATGGATGTCAAAATAAAAATATGTGTTTTGTAAGACGTAAACCTATCCGGAAAAGATAATGCGTTCATGTTTTAAGAGATACTTAATAATTATGATGCCCCCGTAATTTTATTTATGTTTTGCCGCCGTGGTTGGATAAAGTGCTTGTAGAATTTTTTTTTCGGTATTAAAAACTAAATATTTGTTGGGTCGTGTTAGTTAATTAACGTAGGTACCATTTTCAATTTATTTTGTATTACAAGTAGCTGCACGCTTCACTAAATTTATAAAGTATTTATTTTCTGGTACATAAGACTACTCCAGAGACAAAGTGGAGGCGTCTCCCACCAACAAATTCTCTTAAAACTTTTAAATTGCGACAAGCAGCCGTTACACAATTTCTCTTGAATTACCAGGTCGTAAAAACTCTGGAACATCTCTCTATTAAATATAAAGACTTGTTAATTCCGAGATATTTTTGTGCCGAAGTTAGTCTACAGTTTTATAGACGTTGGGAACTTTCCTCCGATGGTATCGTAAGACATAAAGTGTGATTACCTCTCAGTTAGCCGGCCAAGTTGGACTATCAGTGTTATGGGGCTCATTAAGCGTGGGTTGCCGAGGGCGTTAATTTAATGAAGTCGCCCCGGCTAGTGTGCCGGCTGATAGCTGTTGAAAACTGTCGATAGACTGTTGTACTTGAAGCGATAATTACTTGGATGAGGATGCGACTTGTTGGTTAGTAAATTGGTCAAGGGACAACTTTCTTTGTTAATGATAGGGTCAGAGTATTGTGATTTCAGCCGCACTTCTGGAACGTCAAGGTTCCTCTTTGTAATAACTAGTGGACCGTAATATTAGTTTGAGCGAAATGCGAGTCGGTGAATGGCACACATGCCTTAGAATTTAAGATTTACTCAATGATGATTACCATTTTTCTTTTTCGGTGGGTACGAAATCATCGAATGACAGACTGAGATGAGGGAGTGTCAGACTTCTACTGACTAAAAACCATCCATATTCCTTCGAAGCCCTTTGTATTCCGGAGCCGGGTTACATCTGTTTTTCGAATAACCCGTGGCCCCGGTACTCGTAGGCGTCAGCCCTTGCAGACCCCTTCCATGTTCAAAGAGATCTTTGAGGCGCGTGTAACGATTTTTTTTTCAGTATCCATTTTGAGACTAGTTGGTGATGAGCTAAATTACTCAAAGTGTCTGCTTACAAAGTAAAAAAATTGTCGACCTCGAACACGTACGTCTTGTAAGGCCAGTCCCCCTAAGCCACCACTGACCTATAATATCAGAATGAAATACAAAGATTCTGACTTTATATCTGCTGACAAAAGAGCCGCCTGTCGTGAATTCTGTAAGAAATGAGTAATTATGTCAGATGAATAAGCAGCGTTCATCCGTGCCCAGATAATATCATACTGCGAAAACGTGCTTCCATGAGACGTCGTGTCCTCTTTTGTTTGTAGAAATATGAGAAAAGAGACCTTATTGTCTTAATATGTGAGAATGAAAATAAGACTTGATGAGTGGGTATGTTCGTTTGATTTCCATGTTCTAGATATTTTATCTGATAAGTCATGCAGTTAATTTATCTAGACTAAGGGAGGTCAGAACATGATTGTGCGGTAGTTGCATGATTATGGTTGACTTGATTAGCTACAGACAAAATTCGTTTAACCAGATCCTGCGTCCAGCGTGCAGCGTCGTTGGCCTAGTAGTTACAAGCACAACTGTTGAGCTTGAGATTGTGGTTTCGATTCTAACGGCCCGTTCACGACTTTGCTCTAAGGCGGCGAGTGGGGCGGCACTCGCTAGAGTATAAATGTTCTGTGCAGGAGCGGCAGCTAAGCGCGGGGCGGCGCGGCGAGCGGTAAGCTGCCGCTCCGCTCCGCGGTTAGCTGGGCTCGTTTACGGAGATGCGATGCGGGGCGTCGCGCGGCGCGTGCTGAAGGCTCGTCGCGTGCTTTTTTATCCATTTACTGAGAGGCGGGTCCACTGCAACGAACGCTGCATTTTAAACTAACAAGCGAAAAATCGCTTCTCTTAAATCGACATTTGAATTCATTTACGTTTTCATTCATCGAATCGTGTTTGAATTAAAAACGCACAACGCGCCGCGCGATGCCCCGCGTGTCCGTAAACGAGGCCTTAGGTATTATTGGGTATTTCCACAAGGATTAGCAGCTGCTGAGCGTTAGGTCCTGGTTCGATGCCCGGTCCGGGCAGTCCATAAAGAATTTCTCAGTAGCGGCCATGGGGCCTGGATTTTTGCCCGTTTGATGGCAAAAGGCTCGCCCTCTCTAACATGAGTGGGTATACTATTAGTTACACCTCTACCTAACCCTTCCGGGATTGCAGGCATGATGTTATGTCTAAGTGTCAATCACAGAAGTGTGATTAGCAGCATCTAACCTGGATTTCTTTTCTCGGTTTCTGGAAAAATTAAGGAAAGCCTTTGCCCAGCTGTAGGCCCCTCAATTACAAACAATTAAATCAACAAACATTTGAAATGACGCAACCAATCAAACTGGCGTCACAAGACAAGGCCTCTCAAACGACGCCAGAATTCTAAGTAAACTGCGTTTAAACCGCCTACATTTGAGCTGTATAGAACGCTCTAAAGATTAGACACTCAAAGTGGCAGTGATCGGGAGCCGTGTCACTGCGTAGATAGGGACAGAAGGCTTCTTTAGAGAAAGCGCATGTAACGATGCAGAATAGGCTTTATCTATGCAAAAAAGCTAATATTTCGAGATGGTGTTGAATAAGGCACAGATACATGCGTAGCAACGCTCAGAGATCAATCAGCGCAGGCATGGGCAATCTCTGTATGTTCACGAGTCTGATGTGTGTTGGTTACATCTGACCTCGTCACTAACTTACAACATTCCTACTGCTGGGAGATGGGCCTCCTTTTTATGAGAGGAACGGGATCATTATCCATACCGCTGAACCAGTGTGAGGCGGTACAATTCACGTGCCTTGCAATTTTTGGTTCGATGCTGGTCACCCTCTATTCATCATCATCATCATTTCAGCCAAAAGACGTCCACTGCTGGACATAGGCCTCCCCCAGGTGTCGCCACATTGACCGGTCCCGTGCGTCTCTCATCCAGCGGGTTCCTGCACACTCTATTAAATGAGACTTAAACAATATTGATTTAACGTGGGTGTACTATTAAGATATCTAATAATTCGAGGATTAAAAAAACTCTCATGTTTTTCTTTTATTAAATGCTGGTTACGCACAATGTTTTCATTCATCGTTTGGAGCTGACCCTCTGTAACTATCTACACAGCAGCCGTGTCGAGGAAGATGCGGTATCGGATGTGTGGCCGTCTCAGCAAACTGTCTGAAAGGCCCTCGGTCACAAAAGATCTATTTGTAGACGTAAATACGTTGGCAGAATAGATAGGGGGATATGCGTGAATCGGTTTAGAGATATGACAAACATACAGTATCTTTATCAAGCAATGGTTAATATTTGTATAGATAGAAATAGAAAATGGTATTTTATCACAGTAAGTAGATACATAGTCATCCAAAATTGGGCCAAAGCGGCTTCACATTGGGTTCGACACAATATAAACAAGCGACGTGCGAGACTCAGAAGGACATGGCGTAACGCGGTCGACTCTTCTCATAAAGATTGGACCCACACAGCCAAAGACAAAAATAAATGGTGGGGAGCAGAAATGATATCAATTGCTTAAAATATTACCTCAGCTACGTTACAAAGTATTATTTGCTAGTGAGCTTCGAACTAGATTATTAAGTACTTGAACTTTCAAGTGCGCAGTCATTTTCCAGCTATTAAAATCACCAACTAAACTGTTCGCATCAAAAACTAGCTCAGTTCGCGAGGTATTAAAAACTAAGCTACAAAGTATATCCGATTCCTCTCAAATCCACTTCATTTTAGAGCCAATCAGAAAGTTTTGATCAAGTGTTGGGCCACCTTGGCTGCGAATTGTAACAGGTTGCAATCAATGGCCTCGGCCTCAGACTCCGGGCCCGTGGCAATTTAACTTGGCCTGGTTTTGGCCTTAACGAGCGAACTTGCACTATGGCTACTTAGTTGTGCTGATTGTTGTAAGGGCAGATTAGGGCGTTTAAACCGGTGACGATGTAAGCGACGTTTTGGAGTGTTGAATTTTAAGTGGGCGCTTGCTTCTCTTGTTGTTCTGTAGTTGTTATTTGACCATTGATCTAATACTTGAATATTTAGAACAAACAAGATTTCTTAAAATAAAGAAAACAATATAGTATCAAACTTATGATATTCCCTATGGTTCACCGAGGTGTATGGCAGTGGTGCACCATGTAAAATCCTTCATTTTATCAGGTATGTTTAAGTATAATTATAGATTTGAGCCGATTGTCATCAAGCGGTCCTATTGTTACGAATCCCGACCTGCATGGTAATCGAACCCACGAACTAATGCTCAACATTAACGCTAGCGATCACTAGACCGGCAATATGAAAAAGTGGCAAAGAACAGAAGTAAGCACTATTTTTTTATTATTAATTTAGGAAAACCTACAGCTAGGCAGATAGGTACAATAGTTTGGTTTTTAAAACAATATGGCCATTTACAAGTTTTCACAAGTAGTTAGAAAATATTTAAAACAGCAAAAACAAAAAGACTGTGATAAGGATCAGTACAAAAATATTAATGAAATGAAAATGGAAAAGAACTAAACGTTAAGGGTTGTTGAAGAACTGATTACAAAGCGTATAAGTTAAGTTTTATTGCTTTAACTTAAATAAATGTACTTAAGTTGGGTACATCAGTCAGTACTTCAATAAGTTACCCGTAGTCCAACCACCCACAACCACAAACAAAGCCGAAATCCAGCTCAAACAATTACAAAACCACAATTACGAACAGCACGACCATTAAAACTCTCACAACAAAACACAATAGCTGTATAGTAAATATATAGTGGTAAATAGCCGAACAAAGGCATTGGGAGCTCAAAGAACTGCTTAGGGTGCTTTAAAACAACTTGTAAATAATAAACAAGCCGATCTTTATGAAAAACCTTGTAGTTGCAGTCGATTCAAATTCTTGTTTCTGATTAATGTTACTTCCGTTTAAATCAATATCAACTCTATGGTTGTGAAAATTAGATACCTATATTTCAGAATGACTAGTATAACATTGAAGATGTTATCACAAAACATGTAGCGCAAATTGAACTTCATGGTATCGTTTTAAAGTTTTTTTTCTAAAAACTTTGTATTTGATAAAAATAGAGCCTCAAATTCAGTACCTATCAAAAATTCAAAGCTTTTATTTCAATTACACTATTACAGGTACTGTCAATGTCAGAAAAACAAATAAAACGAAGCTACAGTCACAATCACAAGCCACAATACCTTGTGAAAGTACTGTAGATGCCCATTCCCTAGCGTAGGTCTCTATGGAGAAGAACGGGCAAGAAACTCCATGGACACTCTTTTAAATCAGATATTGTTACAAAATTTTGGTTACATCATTCTTCATTATAGTTAAATAACTGTTGAAGCAGCTGCATAGGCAACAAGTGCAGTATCCAAAGTTTATGGTTCCTTTGTAGTGGACAGAGATCGCAGTGTGATTGTTAAGTGGCGAGCTCATTTGTTGGCAAAGGATGATAAGATGGCCGGCGAGTGTTGTATAAACCATGAGGACTCATTTTGTTGAAGGTTTGTTAATTTTTAAGCCGGATTTTGTAATGTGTTACAACAGCCCACTGACAGCGCTACACTAGACAGCCAACCCGCCATAGCCAGCCAAGCTACCATAGCCGGGCCACCATAGCCAAGCCACTCTAGCCAGCCCAATGACAGCCGAGCGATGCCACCGCCATAACTACCGGACGTCTCCGGTGGGGATAAAGCTTTATAATGCCCTGCAAGCTCATTTTCGCGGTCTTGTCGCACTCGATTGTAATAGTTGTAAGGGGAAGCTCTGCCCGAATAAAGTTAAAATCAGTTCCTGTTTATTATTTACCACTGTCGTAACAAATGTCTATCTTTTCCTTTCAAAACTCTTTTATTTAATTTCTCCAAAGCATAAAATATGCTAATGGTCTTGGCGTCTTCTTCTAGTCTAACCAGATGTAGATGTTTACCAGTGATTAACAAAAACCACTACCTAACTGACCCCTACAAACGAGAAACTATAAAATGCGACCCTTTGGGACCCTTGGAAATACTGGTTTTTAGGCTTTCTGGCCCGTACGCAATATACTCGTTTTGGACGTAGAGTAGCGGAGACCAGCCCGTTATGCAATACAGACTTTCTGGCTTCTTACTCCCCGAGACCAACATTTATTGTCAAATTGAAAACTTGTTGGTCTAAAACGTAATGGCATGGTAATGGCTATCCCATAATTCTATACCCTCATTTCACAAACTCCATTACCCCTTTCAAGTAGGTCATCCATCCTGATTCCAAACTCATCATCCCCACTGACCATAACAGCAGCGTCCACAGAAGCTCTCAAACAAATTACTTCCAAACTTGCGTCTTTAATCACTAAGTTGAGAGCAATATTATTATTGTGCGCCATTATCCAGATTGGCGGAGGAAGGTCATTGGGACATCGGCTATATTTCATAATGGCTGCCTATCAAAACTTTATGACACTGCGGCCTCAGAGAATCGTAAAGGACTTTAGTGTTTTGTTTAGATAGATTATTGGTAACGTAAGCGGAGATGAGATTGTGCTTTGTTGGCGTGTTTTTATTGGGCTTATTAATGAGAATTCGGTTGGTAAGTAATTTCTTATTTCGGCTTCAATACTTGAACGACACTAATATTATTATGTCGCTGTATTATCATTACAATATTATTCTTCTTCTTATCGTGTGGGCAGTGGTGTCGATAGTCACGACCTCGCTATAGGTAATATCATTGAAAGAAAGGGACGTATGAAAGAGTTTCAGTAAAAGTTAGAAAGTGATAACGTTCTGACTATTAACCCTATCAAAAGATTCTAGACAAAATAATCTTCTTTTCTCTAAAGAGACTAGTTAAAGTTTAAAGCGAAACATTTGCTTCTAGCACTTCAGAGACTCAATCCGACACTTGAAAGCTCATAAACCCTGATTTAACACATGTACTTAAACACAAAACGACCCGTTAAACCGCATCTCAACTTTATACTAAAAAGCTCGACTTTAAATGCAAAAATACCCCGTTTAACCCTCAAATTATTCAGTGGGACCGACACTGTCTAATTTGAAGTTAAACAAAGTTGCGCCAAACAGATTTTAGTTGCGAAAATCAGTGTTGTTGCCACAGCGTATAAAATAGTTAGAAGGTAGCGGAAAATCGTATTGACACCGCGCTCGGATGCGGTCGGGCGTCAAATGTGAACTGACAGCGAGTGCACTAATATTTTTGGAGGTGAATTTTCATTTTATGTCGCATGGAGTTCGGAAAATAATGGTGATTTATTTTCCAAAAGCTTGGATCGTGTCTTTTGCCGTTCGAGTTCGTTAAATAAAATACACAGTTACATTTCATTACTGACAATACAATTTAACGGTGTAAGTTGTTGGTTTTTTTTTAATCTTTCTTTAAAATACAATGTGCTTATTGGCAATCTTTGACTATCAAGTTTATCACTAAACTGATACACTAGTCCAAGTCCACTTACATTATTAACACTAGGCATAGGTAGATTTTCGATTCCGCGGAAAATCTTACAGAAAAGTGCACTTTTTAGGCATTCCGTAATGTTATGCTATCGTAGGCTTTGATATTTGTAATACATTTACCCTAAACTGTTTATGAACAGCTTGGGGCAATGATATAGAGTACTTGACCGATGTTTTTAAAATTTCGGAACACACTAGGGAATTTCCTGGCCCCACAAGTACTAAATATAAAAATCCATCCTCGGTAGATACTGTAACTTTCAAA
This sequence comes from Diarsia dahlii, assembly GCA_949775195.1. NCBI lineage: Eukaryota > Metazoa > Arthropoda > Insecta > Lepidoptera > Noctuidae > Diarsia > Diarsia dahlii. The sequence continues at coordinate 22,653,174 of OX459199.1, forward strand.
ACTTAAACCCTTGTGCATCCACAAGCTCGTTCACATGTTTCTATAACGCCAATCAGCCGATACAGCTCGTCGCCATCAATCTTCAACTCAAACAAGATTGGAAACTGCTCATAACTCATAGCCACCAGATTTGCATCAAGCAAAGTTGTGCGCGAGCAAAATTCTACTAAACAAGATTATCCAGTTCATTGTAGCTGGGAACTAGAAACTCGTATAATTAACGAAGAACGAACGGTTATTGTTAGTGTCTGACTTATTGAATTTGAAATTTAACCAACTCGAGTATTGTAGCTGTTGGGGATCTGATTTGTTTATTGGGTTAACTTTGTGCTGGTTTAAATCTTATCTTTTGAATTTATTGAATCTTGTGTTTTATTGTCGGCAGTGATGATTTTCGATTCAAAGTTGTTAAACTTCTAGTAAACAAAATAATCTAGTTCATTGAATCGTACCCAGGATCTCATTCGCAGGAGTCGCACATGCGACCACTAGACCAACGAGGTAAAGAAAGAAAGAAAAAATATTTATTTGTTGCAGAATTATGAGATACAATCAAAAGCAGTAAACATACAACTAATATTAAAAAAATAGGTACAAAAAAAAACAACAGTATAACCATAAATAGTATAAAACAAAGTCGCTATTTTTGTCTGTCTGTTTGTCTGTATGCTTAAATCTTTAAAACTACGCAACGGATTTTGATGCGGTTTTTTTTAATAGATAGAGTGTTTTAAGAGGAAGGTTTTAGTATATAATTTGAACGACATCCACGCGGGTGAAGCCGCGGGCATCAGCTAGTGTTTACATAAAAAATGAAACACAAAAAAGAAAAAAAAACTTAAAACTTTTCTAAACTTAATAATGCACGTGGTCGTAGGCTCTAAAATTTCTCAGGGACATCGTCGAGCTTCCTTGTCTCGGCGCTTTTCTGGAAATCGTCACAAGAGTTACAGTGGTTTAGAAATAGAGTAAAAAACGCGGCCCCGTACACAAAGGGTTTTTAGTCAGTAGAAGTCGGACACTCCCTTATGATCCGCCGGGAGGAATCATTTGATGATTTCCCAACTTTTAAAAAAAGGCATTTTATTAATGCTGCACGCACTGTAGGTACACACCATATTGGGCTAGTAGATTCAATCATGATTAGGTATTTCAATAAATATGAGTATTAATTCAGTATTAATACGTTAAAGTCATCGCTTTTGACGTTAAATACAAGACTGCTTAAGGCTCCTTCCACAAAATCATCTCATTTTGATCAATTTTGATCGCTTGGTGTGGGAAATCTATGAAGAATTTGAAGCTTCCTTTTGGCTATTATAAGAGACGAGTTCTTTTTCTGGTGGATAGGTTTCAATAATTTTCAAAATAATGTTTATATTAATGACAATCACCCGTATTCAAAAGCCCTTTTCCGCACAAATACCGATCGAGTTACGTTTGGCTTAGCCGAACATAACACTACAAACGATTTTAAACAATAAAAAAAATATAAATAACATCACCGTATGGTCTACTGGCGGACCTATTTGTCACATTTTCGACTTCAATACAAAATTTATCAGAAAAAAAATGTTAAAACATCGCAATTTTTACAAAATGTCTCGATAAATAAGATTTTTTTTCTATACCTTAGAATCACGTTAAAGAAAATTTAAAAACTACGTATTAATTTTAAGGTAACCTTCTAATAGAATCGTATTTTTATTTTATCAATAAACTATAATTTCATTTCGTAAATTGAATCCAAAGTTAACTATATTATCGACCGCGCAAACTCTATCTCGCCAGTACGAATCGGCCACTGCCAAAGGACGGACGTATCGCTTTGTGTCACAAACGCTCCCGTGTTTTTCGTAAACATATTTTCGAGATTGTAAGCCGATTACCACAATTTGATACACTTATTAATTTTGATCAAACATGTTTTTTTGCTAGTTATTAAAGATTGCTAAAATTTTTTTCATCTTCAGATCGAAGTCGAATTTCACGATCGATTGTTGTTGTCGATTGTACTTCGATTTAAATTTTTAACCGACCTCCAAAAAAGAGGAGGTTCTCTATTCGTGTTTGTATGTCCGCGAATATCTCCGTCAATTGTGGACTGATTTTCAAAATTCTTTTTGTCTTGGAAAGGGTATACTCCCGAGGTGATCCCATTGTCACCAAGTCAGTTTCTGATGATGGGAACTCTGAGAAATTGAGGGCAACCCTCGAATATCATAGGCGCACATAACTTTTTCCATACATTTTCAGAAGCTGTTCAAGTATTTGCGTCTGATAATCATAATTTCATGTGGCTGCGCTGATGACGGAAGGTGCAACTCCTCAACGGTCAGGACTTGAAAGAAAATTCCTTCAATCCTTCAAATACGTACTTATGGATCGATAGTTCTATTCTTTCAGGCTATTAGGTTGAACTGATGATAGACGGTAAATCTCATTAACCGACTTAAAAAAAGGAGGTTCTCAATTCGTCGGCTAGAAAAATTTTAGGTTTTTCCGTCATGGGTGTCGTTTTGATGGTTTTTGGGGTCGCTGATTACGAAAATGAGGTCAAAATGAAAATCAAGATGGCGCCGACTAAAATTTTTGGTTTTTCCGTCATGGGTGTCGTTTTCATGGTTTTTGGGGTCGCTGATTACGAAAATGAGGTCAAAATGAAAATCAAGATGGCGCCGACTAAAATTTTTGGTTTTTCCGTCATGGGTGTCGTTTTCATGGTTTTTGGTGTCGCTGATTACGAAAATGAGGTCAAAATGAAAATCCAAGATGGCAGCCAGGAATTTTTTTGGTTTTCCGTCATGGGTGTCGTTTTCATGGTTTTTGGGGTCGCTGATTACGAAAATGAGGTCAAAATGAAAATCCAAGATGGCAGCCAGGAAATTTTTAGGTTTTTCCGTCATGGGTGTCGTTTTCATGGTTTTTGGGGTCGCTGATTACGAAAATGAGGTCAAAATTAAAATTCAATATGGCGGCCAGGAAAATTTTTGGTTTTTCCGTCATGGGTGTCGTTTTCATGGTTTTTGGGGTCGCCGACTACGAAAATGAGGTCAAAATTAAAATTCAATATGGCGGCCAGGAAAATTTTTGGTTTTTTCGTCATTGGTGTCGTTTTCATGGTTTTTGGGGTCGCCGACTACGAAAATGAGGTCAAAATGAAAATCCAAGATGGCGCCGACAAAATTTTTGGTTTTTCCGGCATGGGTGTCGTTTTCATGGTTTTTGGGGTCGCTGATTACGAAAAAGAGATCAAAATTAAAATTCAAGATGGCGCCGACGAAATTTTTGGTTCTTCCGTCGTGGGTGTCGTTTTCATGGTTTTTGGGGTCGCCGAATACGAAAATAAGGTCAAAATGAAAATCCGATAAAACGGGTTTGTTAAACATGAAATCGAAATTAAATATTAATAAGTTATACAATAGACTACTGGCCCGTGTTGAAAAAAATATGGGTCATGTGAACCACCAGGTGACCTATCTAGAACGATATAAGAGCATAAAATAATAAGATTCAGCACTATGCCGTCACTTGTAAGCTGTCCAACCGAGTGCAGGTGAGAATTCAAAAGTACAGGTAGAGTGGGTACATTTTGGTCATATATTTTTGTACGGCATTCTTACCATCGATAGATCCATGAAAAATAATAAGAAAACGTGTAGTGCCGTAAAAAAATGGTGCGCCACAAAGTCGCAATTTATTTTTTATTTTTCGACAATTTCCAGAGTAAATTTGGTCATTTGATTTTATACGGCATCAGTTTCATACTATTTGAATACTGCTTCTAATCCATTATTCCGCAACGCCGTACAAAAATCATGCGACAAGGGGAAATAATCGAGGGTTGCAAGTGTTGCAACCCCCTCTCTTTCCGTGGTCCAGGGGGTGATTTGACACAACATAAAATTAATTTATTTTGAAAGTATTTTATGCATAGATAATATTTTTTCATATGCCGTACATTTTCGTTGGTCCAAAGAAAAAAAAAAACAATCATGTTTTGGTCTAAAAAGTGATTGTTTTATTTATTCACATCATTAGAATGAAACAAATCAATTATATATATGCATCAATAATGTTTGAAGTATATATTAAACCAAAAAGTATACAAAACTGTTGATACTGGGATTGACAGTTTCAATTCTTGGATATAATATAAACACCGTTTTAGTTCAGTTAGACGTCATAGTGATTTTATCATATTATCAATAATTATCCCTTCAAAAATATGTTAATGCCGTACTGTATCAGATGGCCTATATCAGTACCCTAGGCCTGTATCAGTATCCTTAAAATGGTAGCGTCATTTTCATCAGCCTAAAAGATATGGTCTGCATTAAAATGTACGGCATCATTTTTTCCTAATTTATTTATGTTAATACTATTTAAAACAAGGGATAAAATTTAGAAAACTGCTATATTTCATTAATCTATGATATTTAAACTTTTGCAATAATTTTCAAAATTTCAGTTTTTGTATTTCTCTATAACTTTTTTTAGAACAGTTTCTTTTGAACGGCAATACTATATAGCAATTGTATTTCACAATATCATGTTAAAAAAAAGTTCCCGTACAGGATCAAATGACTTTACAGCTTTAAAAATCAAGGATACGATGAAATAAAGATAATTATTGATATACATTTAAAATGAACAATAATTTTTTGACGGCAATATTTTTAATAGTACTTTTGAGTGCTAGATAATGTTTTGGATCGGAAGGTTGGAAAGACGGGGCAGGCGAGCTCCTAGATTTCCTATTGATCTGCGGAATACTTTAAATGCAGTTCTTCAGGAAATTCCCCGAACGAACAACTCCGTTGAAGGCTTTCACAGGGAATTCTCGTCACTTCTATCGGCTCATCACCCATCTATATGGAAGTTTTTGGATGAACTTCGTCGGCAGCAAAGCCTGACTGAGCTGAAATTGGAGCAAATTTTGTCTCGTGGATCACACACAACTAGTCGGCCAAGATTTAGGCAAACATCGGCAAGATTGAAAGATTTAGTTGAATCATTTGGGGAGAGACCACTCCCAGATTACTTACAGGCCATTGCTCATAATTTTGAATTCCAACAAATATGATTAAATAAATACATAAAAAAAAACGAAACAAACAAAATGATTAAACGTAAAAAACTAAAAAGCATTAAAATTTAAAATAAATAATCATATCTATCTGGGGTCAAAGTCTACATACTGCATACGGCCAATTACCGTTTTTTTTACAAAATAAGCCAGCATTCCTTCAGGCGTGATCGAGATTCTTGACCTCGAAAGCACAAAACCGAACAAAAAATCAAATGATTTTTTTTTCCTTCATCACGTATAATACTTAAAATCTGATTTTCTGTATGAAAATCAATGAAAAAAAAACAACCATAAAAAAACGCTGGGTGTCAGTCCACCTCCACGTGGTGCCCGGTGGAAACGTGATAACGGCTAACGGACTATTTGAATGACAATGCCTATAATTCCATTTTTTTCCTGTTCATGTTATTTTACATTTTGTCTAGTATAACTTATTAATATTTATTTCGATTTCATGTTTAACAAACCCGTTTTATATATTATTACTAAATTTTGAGCTCATTTTCGTAATCAGCGACCCAGAAAACCATGAAAACGACACCCATGACGGAAAAACCAAAATTTTCCTGGCCGCCATCTTGGATTTTCATTTTGGCTTCATTTTCGTAATCAGCGACCCCGAAAACCATGAAAACGACACCCATGACGGAAAAACCAAAAATTTGCCTGGCCGCCATCTTGAATTTTAATTTTGACCTCTTTTTCGTAATCAGCGACCCCAAAAACCATGAAAACGACACCCATGACGGAAAAACCAAATATTTTCCTGGCTGCCATCTTGGATTTTAATTTTGACCTCTTTTTCGTAATCAGCGACCCCAAAAACCATGAAAACGACACCCATGACGGAAAAACCAAATATTTTCCTGGCCGCCATCTTGGATTTTAATTTTGACCTCATTTTCGTAATCAGCGACCCCAAAAACCATGAAAACGACACCCATGACGGAAAAACCAAAAAAAATCCTGACCGCCATCTTGGATTTTCATTTTGATTTCATTTTCGTAATCAGCGACACCAAAAACCATGAAAACGATACCCATGACGGAAAAACCAAAAAATTTCGTCGGCGCCATCTTGTTTTTCATTTTGACCTCATTTTCGTAATCAGCGACCCCAAAAACCATGAAAACGACACCCATGACGGAAAAACCAAAAATTTTCCTGGCCGCCATCTTGGATTTTCATTTTGGCTTCATTTTCGTAATCAGCGACCCCGAAAACCATGAAAACGACACCCATGACGGAAAAACCAAAAATTTTGTCGGCGCCATCTTGGATTTTCATTTTGGTCTCATTTTCGTAATCAGCGACCTCAAAAACAATGAAAACGACACCCATGACGGAAAAACCAAAAAAAAACCTGGCTGTGCCATCTTGGATTTTCGTTTTGACCTCATTTTCGTAATCAGCGACCCCTATAGTCATGAAAACGACACCCATGACGGAGAAACCAAAAATTTTCGTCGGCGCCATCTTGATTTTCATTTTGACCTCATTTTCGTAATCAGCGACCCCAAAAACCATGAAAACGACACCCATGACGGAAAAACCAAAAAAAATTCTGACCGCCATCTTGTATTTTCATTTTGTCCTCATTTTCGTAATCAGCGACCCCAAAAACCATGAAAACGACACCCATGACGGATAAACCTAAAATTTTCCTAACCGACGAATTGAGAACCTATAATTTTGAAGGAATTTTCTTTCAAGTCCTGACCGTTGAGGAGTTGCACCTTCCGTCATCAGCGCAGCCACATGAAATTATGATTATCAGACGCAAATACTTGAACAGCTTCTGAAAATGTATGGAAAACGTTATGTGCGCCTATGATATTCGAGGGTTGCCCTCAATTTCTCAGAGTTCCCATCATCAGAAACTGACTTGGTGACATTGGGACCACCTTGGGAGTACCTATACCTTTTCAAACAAAAAAATAATTTTCAAAATCGGTCCAGAATTGTCGGAGATATGCGCGGACACACATAAAAAAAACATACGAATAGAGAACCTACTTCCTTTTTAGAAGTCGGTTAAAAAGAGACGGAAACATTATTTATTTTTGACGTGTTAAAGTGCTTTCACAACCAATCTACAACAAATATTAAAATCTGTGATTAAAATAGATATCATAATTTTTTATTTTAATTCATTTAACACCAAATTGAACCATTTTTATGTTGATTGATATACTGTACCTATACACAACACATATTCCAGACTTTTTTCAAAGCCGTACGCGTGTACTTACTTACTATAAAATTATGTCACTTAAAATAATAATCGTATAAATGATCAAATTTTTCAACCGTAGTTCAACGCTCGAAATGCCCGTGTGTGCGTTCGTCGGTGTTATCGCTGCACACAAACATAGCATCGCACCGAAATTGCCTAAAGTTCCGCAAGTCTTGTCTGTACAAGGCCCCTTAAGAAAAAGTTTCGGGAAAATTCTCAGAATCCCGTTAATGTTTCTGACAGCTTAAAAATTCTATTCAATTATTTTTTCATTTCAACATTTTACTTCAAAAGTGTTTTTAAGATGGAGTATAAAATAATCACGTCTATCTTTCATCCGTTCTATTTAATACCATTAAGGCGAGGTTGCAGTACTTTGTTTTTATGAAAGCACGACCTCACCCCCCGCCCTGCCGCGCGAGCGATATAATGCCTAAATTTTGACTGTCTTCTTGGAGACAAATGATAAAAAAATTATACAATATGTTTTCAACAGTTACTTCAGAATAAAAAGTTCTATCTACTGATATAACTTTCATATAAATTCATGATGAAATGTCTTAGCAGTACACGTTTTAAATTGTGATTTAGAGTCATGTTTGATAAAAAAAAAGTATCGAGCCGATCATTCTAAATCGCGTTTCTATCTTTACGATTTACTTGAGAGTATGTTCAATTTTTATGTAATGATTTTTATTTATTAAAAAACTCATAATTTGTTCGATTTTCAAAGGTTCAAAAATCTTAAAAAGTACTGCAACCCCGCCTTAAAAGTAAATGTTTCAGAAATCTCTGTTTGATATGTTAAACGAAAACTCGACGGTTCCAATAATACGTTTAGTAACAGGTATTCGGTGCATACGAGCTTTTGGAACAGCTACTTTAAATATTTACGACCAATGAAGCAGGAAAATGAATACGTAATGATCTCGGGTATCTAAAAATCTAGGAATTCCAGACCGACGTGGAAATAGAATACATGATGAACGTTTAACGGAATGCTGTTTTATTGTTTTACAAGATATTTTATGTTAATGATTTATCATGAAGAAGTCAGGAGTGGTTTTTTACTACTAAGGATTAAAAATGTTATCATTTTAGCGCATAAATGCACAGAGGTGGACTTAATGCCAATGGCTTTTTGTTTTGGCTTTTGTTCATTCGACTATCGCTTATCATCAGATCAAAGAACTTTGAATCGGATTCAAGGTTTCATTATCTGCCCAGCCTATCACAACTATGTAGGGGTCGGCTTCCGCCTTCAGCTAAACTGGTTGCTAGACTTATTTGTCAATAATAAATCTTTCTCCCAAAATAAATATGGCCTATTTTCCAAAGACCACACTACGGCACACTCTATTATAATTCGTGAGGACATGAACCACTACCCCAGAGTGAAACTAATCAAAAGTGTATATAAACTGTGACAGACAGATTGACACTCGCTTCCTGAAACTTTCAGTTCCCCAGAAAGGTATGTCGGAGGCTTCAGCCAAGTAATTGGATTGACTCAAAAAATGTAATTACTGGCTTGCCGAAAGCTCTGAAGACATTTAAGCGAAATCGAAAAATTCTTTCAATTCTTCCTCAGAAATATCGAAGTGGAAATATTATTATGGTTTTCTGCGTAGGGGCGTTTTTGTCCTTTTAGAAGTTCGGTAATGATTTGTTTAAATCAGCTTACTGACCAAAAATCGTCAAAAAGTAAAAACGAGTTCCTATAATAATAATAATATAATAATAATATTCCACAACTATCACACAACGCCATCTAGTCCCAAGCTAAGCAGAGCTTGTGTTATGGGTACTAGACAACTGATAAACATACTTATATATTTCTAAATACATACATATTTTAGATAAATTACACCCTGTTCCTGTACCGTCACAGAACCAACAATCGTGACCATTCAAGTCCTGTTTCTATAGCCATTTTAAACAAACTTCTGTTAAATTTGAAAACATGCCAAACTTCAGATAAACTCATAAACCGACTACAGAACAAAGTTCTCCTCAAGAGAAGGTAATAAAGACCGAAAAACACTTTCAGAAACCTCCAAAATTTCCTTCGAACAATAAAACCTGTATCGATCGATCTCTATATAATAAGAACGATGTAAGAAGATAGAAGCCATCAAGTTTTACGAGCCCGTGCATCGGGTCATATAAAAACCAATAAAATACGAGCACAGAGGTAAATAGTTTATGTGCTGTATGTGGGTACGGCTTTTAATTTCGCTGCCTGATATTTTATTGAAGAGGCTGTTGTATACTTACATGTATGAGGGTAACTTGGCAGCGCATCTGAAGACCTTTGCCAGAATTACTGCGGTTTTCAATATCTGCCAGCTTTTAGGTTACTAATAAAAGCTAGCTGAAATAATAGATATAACATGAAACCATGATAATCATGAGGACGGTAGTTATGGTGAACACTAAAGAAAAACCTGTCATTTAGGTACCTACTTACCTAACATAATATTGTACTTTTTCGTTGGTACTTGCATATTAAGCACTGTTCCAGTATTTAAAAAAGTTATTTTCACCTGTTTTGTTTCTTCACTAACAAGAAATCGGAACACAACCCAGTATACATAAACAACAAAAGTGTACCGTACGAAAACACTGCCAAATATCTTGGTATGACCTTAGACGCAAAGCTTCGCTGGAAAGCCCATGTCAAAAAGAAACGAGAAGAATTAGAAATTCGTTACAGAAGCATGAACTGGTTACTAGGAAAGCATTCCGCGTTGTCAGTTTCTAACAAAATCCTGATCTACAGATCAGTCCTTATGCCAGTATGGACCTATGGTATACAACTATGGGGTTGTGCCAAAGAAAGCAATGTAGAAATTATACAAAAATTCCAGAATAAAGTACTCAAGAACATCGTGAACGCGCCTTGGTATATACGAATTGACGACATCCATCGGGACCTGAATATAGAGTTCGTAAACAGCATAATCCAAAAATATGCAGAAGCTCATGAACATCGACTTCATCATCATGTTAATGTTGAGGCCATCCAGCTCCTCGATAACACGGACATAGTAAGAAGGCTCAAAAGGACTAAACCTTTTGAGTTAGTGTAGTGTAATATAGTGTAACGTAATAATATCTGTGACTTTACCGCGAGTGTAATATAGTACCTAGCTATTTATATGGACACAAGAACAAAGTGACTTCACCTTAATAGACGCTAAGTAAACGCAATGGACGTGCTCTTAGATATACTTTTACTTTTAGCAAATTAAGTTAGATTAAAATTGCTTATTAGCCTTATTGGGCTAGATTGTAATATAATAAACAACGAAAAAAAAAAAAAAAAAAAAAAAAACCTGTTTTGTTTGAATGCCTATTCAAATACTTAATTTATGAATGTATTAAAACACGCTGCTAGTCTACGTAAGATTACATTTGATTTAAGTTTAAAATAACGAAACAATTCGTCTCGGTTCCCCAAAATACTTTTACATTACAATTCAAAACTTTCCCAACCACACACACGTAAATACATTATTCACCTATAAAATGAACCCGCGTAATAAACTGGGAACTATTTTAATAAACCCTTCACATTCCTCTCAACACAATAGATTACATCAAAACACACGCACACACATAAATAATAATATCTCCCTACATTTACAGTTTCTACTTCGTGAGTCAAATTCTTGATGAAAACGGGGGGAGGCCCGATAACCTCGACTCCTTTGATTAACGATCTACCCTCAAATCGGTTATAAATTAATTTATTAACACAATTTATTGGACAAGAGTTCGCTAAGTTTAAGTTACTGTTGTGTTTTTCGGCATAAAATTTATACTGTGTGAAAATTTCTTATTTATTGTTTCATGCGATGCGAACTTTGATTAAATTTATTTTTGGTCCTTCGAGCCTGAAAGTTTTGGACTGAAGAGAGCTTGAGAAGCTTTTGAGTTTGTGGCTGGTAATAATTTAGGTACCTACATTGGAACTGACTGTTTTAGTTTTAAACCACTTCTCTCAATTATCCCTGTTAACGTTGTACTGTTAAAAACAACAATCATTTAAATTGAAGTGGATTTACTACAGACAACTCACAAGCATACAACTTTGTTAGTTTCTTGTTTGTCCTTTTCACCAAAACAAACCCATCGGTGAAAACGGCGATTTGCCATTAACTACATCAAAGTTCGCTTCTAGACAAAAATCAGCACATGCGCAAGTTTTTGTTTCAGTTTGAAAATCAACTAACTACCCCATGCAACCTAATTAAAATAACGTCGTTAACAAATATTCTTCGAAGCAAAGTTTATTATTTAAAAGCTTCCAATAAACTAATTCCGAAAATCAATTAACTGCTTTAACCAACAAGCGGATTACAGGCATCACCTTAATCTCAGGTCAGGAATCTATCCAAAATAACGTCCGTCGGCATATCCGTGTGCGTTCGGGCGATACCGGACGGACGGCGGACGGAGGACGGTTGATGTCGTCTGATTCAATCCCTTGTAGTGATAAATTTACGCGTCAGTGCGTGTCGGCTGATGTGCGCCGTCCCTGGGGCTAAACGACAGCCGATGACTTGATCCAAATGCGATACTGCTAATAGGACAAGAGTTGGATAGTTGATGGGGCTTTGTTAGAGTGAAGTATTTCGTTTCATGATGGACTGCAGTTGAATTTTCGAAATTGTTATTTGATTACGCGAAATCTCGTTATGTACCTATGTTTGCATTGGTTTGCGGAAGCCCGCGTAGATTGTTTTTATACAGTAATGCGTAAGAGATGCGCATTCCTGATATGCAGGGTGCGGGGCGGCTCCAACAGCATCCTAAAATGATCTCTGGCTACTGGATTGCGCGATCGTTAACCGGTGCTGTAGGATTTCTGCTGGACCTGTAACGCAGATGTGTCCCTTTGTTCGTTGTGTTAATTTAATATTTAGTGTTGTTTGTTTTTCTTTTGTGTTTAATTTAGTTTTCTAACATAGTCAAATTGTTACTAACACTATGAGTTTTTTATTGCTTGAATAAATAATTGAATTATTATTGTCATCATCGACAGCTTGCACAAATATAGATCTAGTTTGTTGGCGACACGTTTGGCCGAGTGGCTGAGCGATTGGACTGCTGCGCTGCGTATTGCGGATTCGGTCCCCGTACGGAACAAATATTTGTATGGCCTTCAGATAGTTGTTCCGGGTATGGGTGTTTGTAGATAATACTGCAAGAATCTTCTTTACACACAAACATCTATGACAACACCTGTGTATACGTAGGTAACAGGTAAACCGCCCCCTAATAAACTTACACAGAGCTTTACCTACATAATCCTTCTGTTGCTATTTACGACACCCACTAGCGGTTGGGATATTTTTTCATGGCTAAGGATCTAGAAGGATTTATATAGTTAAATCCTTGCTTCTAGGTAATGCTACCTAGTTCCTTTTAAGCTCTTATGTGAATGTAAATTAATTTGATTTCAAAATCATCAGTCATCAGTATGTTGTCCTTATCCTAATTCATTTGGGATCAGCGCGGCATGTCTTCTTTCACTATTTAAGTAATTTGATTTCAATATAACTAGAAATATTAAAAAAATATTTGAAAATAATGGTAGAAAAGGAATCAGGTATGTGTACTCAACAGTGGACGCAACAATGGCTATGTGAATGATGATGATGACTTGAAAAGTCATAAAAACATTTGAAGTGATTGCACAAACTGAAGTTTAAAATAAATAGGTAGTTTTCTCAAAATAAAACGTTAAAAAAAAATCGTAAACGCAAGAAACATTCATAATTTAATCCACAAATTGCTGTTTACGTTAGCCACTAGCAGTTACATGACGAGTTTTTCTAGCAACGATAAATTTTAAAAAAAAATATTTTCATTTCTTTCAAGTATAATTTGTTTTAGAAAAAGCATGCACGCTGTAACAGTAAAATGCAAGCTATGTATATCCTACTAATATTATAAATGCGAAAGTTTGTGAGGATGGATGGATGGATTGATGTTTGTTGCTCTTTCACGCCAGAACGGCTGATCGGATCTGAATGAAATTTGGCACAGAGGTAGATTATAGTCTGGAATAACACATGGGCTATATATTATCCCCATATTAACTTAAGGGGGTGAGCAGTATTGCATTATCCATAATCCTCAACTGTTTTACAGCTTGATACTGAAAATACGAAATATCGCAAGGGACATCGAGTGTGCTGTGCAATTTTCACTTTAGGTGCCTGGTGCGAGCGTTGCAAATCCAAGAGAAAGCTGAAGTCCCTTACGTCATTTCAAATTTCCGGTATCGAACCACAATCGAACTGTCAACTGTCATGCTTATATTAAAATAGAAGGTCTATTTCAAGCAGTTTGTCACTGGTGTTCGTAGCCTAACGGTACAGAGACTTACCTGTAAGCAAAGGTACGCAAGTTCAAATCACAGTCAGAACTCACTTTTTGTGATGTTTTATTTTCAAAAATGTTAAACATGTTCGCGAGTTTGATCCCCAATCGGTTTTAACTTTTTGTAAGTTCCAGGTATTTGTTTTTATTTTGATGCTATATGATTTTCAAATCAATTCAGAGTAGATTAATTAATAAAATCTTCTTTTCATTGTGAATACAATATTATAAATCTGTAGACGTAGAGTTTCTGTATAATTGAACATTTATTATTTAGAAAAAATAACGTTTTCTTTTGTTGTGTTACAATCATTTTTAGAATTTTTGTATGTAGTCTGTGTGTCTTGGGTGTATTAGTTTATTATAGTATTATCACGTGTACATTTAAAAAAATAATATGATTAGTTTTTGTTTTATTGTAATTGGGGCTCTCCCTCAAAAGATATACGAATTTAAAGTATTTGAGAAGAACTTATCATCAATAGGTAGATACCGCGAGACTAGTCTATTTTAGCTATTTTCATAGTGTTATGTCATACGGTATTTTACTATGGGGACGGGCTGCAGACATCGAGTCTATATTTATTCTGCAGAAAAGAGCCATTAGAGCCATATATGGTCTACGAAGGCGCGATTCTCTGAGAGAGCTGTTTAAGGAAATTAACATCATGACAGTACCTTGTCAATACATCTATGAAAACATCATGTACGTTAGGAAAAATCTGCATTTGTTTAGTAAAAGAGGTGATAGACACCACTATAATACGAGGAATAGGGACCAACTAGTACAGCCAGGTTTCAGGCTAGCTAAAGTAGACTCATCTTTCATGGGGTACTGTTTAAAATGTTACAATAAAATACCCCCTCACATTCTTCAACTGAGTGAGACGAAATTTAAAACTTGTGTAAAACGCACACTATGTAGGCAGGCATACTATAAGTTGGGGGATTACATTGATGATAAAAATGCTTGGCTCAATGCTGGTCCTGCTCCACAACCTTAGGGGCAAATAAATCGACTACCATGTGAAGTTAGTGTAGAGGCTGCAGAAGATTGTAAAAATATCTTTGCATTGTATAGATTCAATGTCTTAATATTGTATAATTGCATGGCACATGTGTGAGTACTATGTACTATAAAGCCACTTTTTACATTTTACATTTAGTTATATTTTAGTGACGTTGCCCTGGTGGCTGGGAGAATGTCATGCTCACTCAAATGTCTCGCTGATGGTGGCGGGTGTGTCGGATCATTTGGTTCCCTTCAAAATGGTTGAGTTAGATGGTGCTGATCCATGCGTCATGTTCGTGAACGGGCGCTGTCAGTGGAGACTGGTCATCTCTTAGCTGCCATGGTTTATATATTTTTCTTTGATTTGTTTTTTATATCTTTTTACTCTGGACGCTCTTACTTGCACGTCTTGCTACATAGTTCTCACATAATATACCATCTCAACATGAATGATGTAATGTACCAAGATTTTGTAACAAATTCTGATTTAAAAGAGTGTCCATGGAGTTTCTTGCCCGTTCTTCTTCATGAGATCTACGTTAGGGAACTGGCAACTACAGTACTTTCACAAGTTATTATGCCTTGTGATTGTGACTGTAGCGTAGGAGTGCAATGCGTCGTTTCGGGAGTTGCTGCGTCGGGCTGCGCGGCGCCGGATGTTACCGGCGGCGATTGCTGTGGGTGCGGGGGCGCGCGGCGGCGTGTGCCGTGGCGGTGGGTGTGCGGGGCTCCGGGTCGCGGGGCGGCGGTTGCACGTTGCGGCGTGCATTCGTTGTTCCGTGTTTCGGGGTCTCGAGCATTCGTTGTTGCGGTTTGCGTCGCTGCGTGCTTTCGTGCTCGCAGTGTTCGTTGTTGCGGGCATTCGGTGGCGTGTGGTTCGGCGTGGTGGCTTTCGGAATGACGTATTGCACTCGTAGTTTCGTTCTTCTTCCGTCCTTCTGACATTCAAAAGTGCCTGTAATGGCTTAATTGAAATAAAATATTTGAGTTTGAGTTTGAGTTTGAATAAGAAACATACATGCAACGACATCTATTGCATCGAAAGGGTACTAATTAATAAATGTGTTCAAAAGATAACTTTTAAATCGTCTTTTTCAAACAGTTACGATAGCAAAAGGTACTCTTGATTAGTTTAAATAACGCTGCTTTGAAAATCTACATAGGGTTTTTTTTGGAGGATGGGAATCATCAAATGACTCCTCCTGCTCTGGGCAGAGTGGTAGGGAATGCCAAAATTCTACTGACTAAAAACCACCCATGTTCCTTCTTTGCCCTTTGTGCTGGGGCCGCGATATCTCTTTCGAACAACCCGCAGCCCCGACGAGCGGCGGCCTTTCCATATTGCTGACATCTCTTCGAGGCGCGCGTGGAACACGAACGCGCCGTCGACACGGCCTGTCGTCGTCATAAGACGGGCGGACGGCGAGCTAGCCCACTACTTACCGTCCACAGGTCCGCGCCTACGGTGGCCGGAAGCCATCACGGGGCCCCCGACGCCCGGAGCGTCTCCTGTTGCGGCTGGGACGAGAGGTTCTCTCTCTCTCACATTACGCCACCTCCTTTGCTAGCATCACTGCTTCGCCAAAGGAGGCGACGGCGTCCCATCCCCTCTCGCCCCGCACCATGGCTTGAACCAGGACCAGACGGGTCGCCGCCGCCGATCACCGCTAAGAGAACACGACGGGGCTCAACGCAGGGCAGACCTCCACGGTGTGCTCCATCATGTTTCCTTCCGCCTGATTTGGTGCAGGTACCTCCCGGAACAACCGTGTCCGGTGAGGACCTGCGCCAGACGGAAGGTGAGGGCGCCGTGGCGCCTCTCAAGCCAAAACTTAAAGAGGGGACTTACCACCACTGTGACTGTGCCCTGCACGGGGTTGCGACAGCAATGCGACACAATGCCATGAAATCACAACGGGGGGTCTGTCCGCCAAGCGGCAACATGCCGCGGTAGCGGAGTGGGCAACTCCGCTACCACGGCATGTAGTGCCTCCGCGCGCCATCCATGCAGGAAACTACATAGCCTAAACCCTATAGTGTGTGTTTGCTTCCCATGCATTAAATTTTGGCAGTTTAACTTCGTCTTCGACAGATGGCATTGTTCATTTGACACCATTTACTGAATTGCGGTGTTAATATTTGTCGTGAATAGTCAACAAATACAAATTGACAAGTACACAGTAAGAAAAACAGCTGTAAAAACTTTAAAATAAAACCCTAAGTAATTAAAATTAGATAAGACCCACGACATTAATTTATTTGTTCAGTGCGGGGATCGAATACAGTATGCAGCGTCACAGTCAAACGCCGAGGCACTGCGTCAACCGTGCCGTCTTATCGCTGTGGCTTTCTCGGGCATTGCTGCAACTTTGCTTAACAATGGCCAGATTGCTCTTTCCGTTTACAAATTGCCGCTGAATCTTACCCCAACTTGCAACATCACCAAAAATCTGCGACTGGCCATGGAACAGATGTCTTTGCAAATAAGCTGCTTTAAACGGGAGAGAGTCGAGTGGAATTAGATGTAGATGCGTAAAATCCACTTTCCGAAGAGTTTTCCCATCCAGTGCCAACAGAAGATGAACTTACCATGCACGTTCTCATAATTTGGAGTAATGTTCAAGCGCTATGTAATAGGGGGCGTTTGATGTCTATAGATATAGTATTGCCATCGACCGGGCACGAAAACCACGCTCCGTGGCCTGGCCTCTACTGCGAAAAAACTTTGCAATCAAACCACGGACCTCATCCTCAATAGTTGCACTTGGGACCACTCGATCAACGAGACAGTCACACATCAAAATTTCCCCGTGAACGAAGTCGCGGGTAGCAGCTAGTTACCTATATAGACAAAACACAGATTCAAATGAACTTATTTACAGTAAGGACTGATAAAATATAAAAATAAAATACTTAAAAATAACAAGAAAAGGTCTATCTTTCATGCATCCTCTCAAAGAACAAGCTCAAGAAATATCATCTTTCGTTGATCCTCTCACAGACTGTATGACGTCATCCAACCTGTAGATCCACACAAACAAAGGTGGGTACTAAAGTTACCACGTAACATAAGATATTGGAAGGCAATAATCTTGGCAACTTTTCGTATTACATCTCTGATTGCTACCCGAGGAGCCTTTTAATTCGAAAACTTGCTCTATGCAATTTATTTCAAGCTCTTTTTGTTCTTGCTGTTCTTTTCGCTTTATGACTGTGGTGGATGTATGGGTTCGCGGGGTTTCTACGAGTTGAGTGAAGAAAAAAAAGTACCTACAAGGCAGTTTTATCAAGAGAATGAAGTGTTAACTCAGTTTAGTTGACGTGAGTTTGGACTCTTTTGAGTGTTCGTGAAAGATTTGATTTCTTAATTTCTTATTTTACAGAGTTTGCTGTTTTTTATGCGCAAATTAAAAATCTGATCGTTTATTTTAATTTAGTATTCCTGGATACCAATGTAAATAAATTAATCATTTTATTTCTGGCTACAATGACCCCGAGATATCACCGACATATTATTATTGTCTCACTGTTGGAAAATAATCTGTTTTTATACAGAGAAGCTTTGAATCATTGATCACCAACCTTGCTCAATGAATTAGTGGGTCAACAAACCATATAACTACCAAAGGGTTAAGCAGAGGTCCCGTCGGGGCCGCGGATTCCCGTCGGGACCGCGGATTTTAGTATGAGATGACGTACTGGCTTCGGCACAAGGGCAAAGAAGGAACATGGGTTCGGTTTTTAGTCAGTAGAAGTTGACACTCCCCTTCGCTCTGCCCAAGAGCGGGGGGGGGGGGGTCATTTGATGATTTCCCACCCACCAAAAAAAAAAAGTGTTAAGCAGAGGTGTGCTTCCAAATCTAAGCCCACTTTTCTCGGGTTATATTTAAAGATGTAGTAGGGGGTTAGACAATACCGTGGAGTTATTTATGTAGTATCCGCCTCAAAACGGATAGTTAAAATTATGATGAAAACATCATTAATTAATTTTACTTTCCGGGCTCAACGTAGGTAGGTAATTAATAAATATACGGACTGAATTTTGCATTAACTAATATTAATAATATTTAGTTTTCATGTAATGCCGAAAATCAACCACCGCAGTATAATAAATAACACGTAAACAACATGTTTCACAAATAATAATTAGGTGCTCATTATCTATTGACTGATAGTTAATAGCTATTTTGATTAGCCGATATTTATTTGTATAACTTTATACAATTTATTCAACTAAAATGAAATGGTACACATTTATTATGTCAATGACAATACCTGAGTAATTAATCATTTTGTTTGAATTTAATTTAAAACGAATATAATAGTATCAATATACTGGCAGCCATGTTTCACACGCTACTAATAATTATAGGCTGCTTTCCCTCTGCGACATGCTTTCGGTCTGTGCGAGTCTCATTCAAGTTACCCCGCGATCTTAATTCCACTATTATTCTAGACCTAACACAAAAATATTTTTTTTTTAGTAAGCCTTACCTTACGTAGTGAGCGTTACCTCTGTTTGGTTAAGGCCTCCTCTAATATACCTAGGACCCCCTTGTACCAGCCATGGCAGTGCTGGGGGCAGTGGGCTTGCTTCGGTGATTATCTAAGATTTTAATACGGCTTTGAAATTAATCTTTTTGATTATTTCCGTTTCTCCTTACCTTTTAATAAATGTTTGATAAAGAGAGACATCATATTGCTAAGTAATGTCTTTCAGGCGCTATTTGGTTCTAAAGTTCGTAGTAATAGTTTTCATTAATATCTAGTTATATCCAAGTTGATAGTTGTTAGTGGTAAACTTCAAATTATATGCCACCACCAAGGTATCGTACATAAGCAAAACCGCTTGTTAGCTAAGTTATCAGTGAAGTTATATCAGTTAGCAATAGCTTATGTCATTATTTTAACACATAAAGTATGGAAGTTTTGACTCCTACTTTACCCTATGTTATACTGTACATTAGTGGTACTCTCTTAGCCTGGCTCAAAAAATCAACGATCAAAATGACGCATGACGGTTTTTTTTTTGGTTGGTTGGATATCATCAAATAACCCGTCCCGCTCTGGGCAGAGCGGTAGGAAGTGTCAGACTTCTACTGACTAAAAACCACCCATGTTCCTTCTTAACCCTTTGTGTCGAGGCTGCGGTATCTCTTTCAAACAATCCGCAGCTACAACGGGATGAGGCATGACCCTCATCTCGAATCAAACCCCAAACAACACTAGGTATTCATAGTCTGAAAAACACGAACTAATTCGTAGTCACCCCCAAAATATTTTCTAAAGGCCTAGTAGTGAAACAGATAGAATCCCCGGACAAAAGGGGTGGATAATAATGAATTATGTACAAAAATTACTGCGCGAGCTGTCGTTGCGAAAATAATTATAATTGGTGTCGCCTCTGGTACATACCGTTGGCTGCTGAATTAATTAGCACAGTCGGCCCAATGAATTAATTTGAACGCCAAGCATTCTGTTTGTTTTTTACCCGACTACTTTGTTTTCGTAATTTTAATGCTAATGGCTTGTGGGAGTTGGTGTGTGACTAATTATATGGAAATAAGTGTTTATGTAAAAGTGTATGGGTGTAGTTTTTGTGTTATTGATTTGTCGTTTTGTTTTGTCGTTTTGTTTTGTCGTTTTGTTTTGTTTTGATTGCACTGCCGTTTTGCTAGTTGTTGACACGCAAACTGCAGTACCACTTTTACTACAAATTAGTGAATTGATAGCAGAAAATAGACTTACTTAAGTCATAAGAATTTATTAAACTTAGGCTTAAATTCAAAACTGTTTGACTGTCATTAATCATGAATATTTGGCCTCTCTTGTTATTCCTCCGTGAGATTATGGTTTTCCATGTATTTTTCAATTATTCGAATGAACAAAGCCGCTATCGTTATGTATGTCAAGTCTCATTTAAATAAACTGTGATTAAAAAGCATACAACTAGATACTTAATAATTATAATTATTTATTCATAAAAAGTTCCTATAAGCAAAGTAAAAGTACTTAGTATAATAATAACATTGTCTAAAAGACACCACCAACTTTTTGCCAAACATCTAGTTGGAGCCAGACGCCCCTAAATCCAGCCAATGACCTCATAATGGGTCCATAACCATTGGACCACAGCAGACCGTAAGCCGTAACTTTTCCAATAACAATTCTCATTGATAAGGGTCTAATTGACAATTAATTAAATATTAAAACGAAGGCCAATCTGGTGCGCACTTTCTACTTCAAAAATTGCCCTTTCATATTGTTAGTTCATATGGTGCAAGTGATGAGGTACAAGCTTAAATTAGGTGTACTAATAACACTGCGACGGGCTGGTTCGAACTCATCAAATGACTCCTCCCACTCCGGGCAGAGCGGTAGGGAGTGTCAGTCTTCTACTGACTAAAAACCACCCATGTTCCTTCTTACCCTTTGTTTGGTTAATGGCTTAATTGAAATAAAATATTGGAGTTTGAGTTTGAGTTTACACACAACCCGCAGCCTTAACAGGAGACCTTATAGACCCTGCAGTGCGACTACATCTGATGCAACTTGCGTCAAGCGATTCAAATGCGTTTCAATTGTTTTTTTTCGTATAGGTACCATCGCTTCGCAGTGACTTGTGGCATAGGTTGCTGTAAGCCTCTCAACCGAAAGCTCTTCCGAGAGATCTCGCAGTAAGCCACAATGAGGACAACGAACGAGGAATAGCAAGGCTACCGCACATGCTCTAGACTGTCTTGGTGAGACCAGTAAAAGCAGTGCGTGTCTATTGAGTGAGTGTAGCCCGTCCACCTGTCCTCGGCCACCTGTCCTCGGCCACCTGTCAGGCTACCTTGAATTCATCATCATGATCATTTCAGCCACAAGACGTCCACTGCTGGACATAGGCCTCCCCCAAGTGTCGCCACATTGACCGGTCCCATGCGTGTCGCATCCAACGGATCCCTGCAACCTTCACCAGGTCATCGGTTCACCTACTAAAATTAAAAAAAAAAAACAATTAGTAATGATTTTAATCTTGAGAGCCTTAAGTTTTCATAAAAAAATAATCACTAAATTCTTTAGAAATATAATTATGCTAAACAATAGGATAACTTCAGTGAAATTTTCTAAAAAATAAATTATTCAAAACTAGTAAATTACTTGGCCAACAATTTTAATAGACAATCATTAAAGTCTTATAATGTTATAGTTGTTTTATTAATCGGAGTTTGTACTTCGTCTCCTCATTTAAAATACAATAAGAATTAAGTTTTATCAATTTAAATTCATGGATGTTGGTTTGAAATTATTGAAGTTAGTTTTGAATTACTGTAATTTGCACTAGTTTACGTAGTGAATATTCAGAAAGTTTTAGATTATTGTTATGTCACAAGTGCATTTATAGTACATTATGGTATATGTGTGTAATGTTGGTGATTACCGCCGAGGCGCCATTGAGACCCGAGCCGTCAGGTGAGGGTCTTAAGATAGCCGAGGACGGTAATCATCAATACACACGTGTATCATACGACGTTTTTCAACACACTTATGAAGAAAATAATACTAAAAAAACTTTTTTACAAAAAATAAAACCGACTTCGACAAAAAAAACACTCAAAAGTGAAAAATAAACTTGAGAAGAAAAATCAGTTTCTGAAGTCGGTGACTTTTGTTTCTTTGATTTCATTTTTTTTTCATTTTATAGATGTGAGAATATTATTATGCACGTGTGAGTTATAGTTCGGTTTATGGCCCTAAGAACGATGTAATAAGGCTCACTTTACGAGCAAGTGTGTTGAAAAATCTATTTTTCTTCTATTAGTAGTAGACTAGTAGTTTATCATATTTCGTGAGCCCAGTGGGTGGCCGCGTTAGTTTTATGGAAACTTTGGACGTTGCAACAAGTGGGCCATGGCCTGGTCTGCCCTGCTCGTTTTATTTTTTGTAATGATTTTATGTTGATATTCCTACAAGCGACTGTCACATAGCCTGAACAAAAATGAACATTAACTTAATATTTAAAAGATTCATTTTTATATGAAACGCTACTTCACTCCGCTAAGCCTACTATTAAATAGATCGCCACACGTTCAACACTTGGACCACACATTTAAGACGTGCACCATTTCGATTATACACGTAATGGACACTTAAGGGGAAGCACTCTCGTTTAAAACGAATAAATGGACTCCTAATGAAGTTAGAAGCCCCTTAATTACTCGATACAGACCTAATGTGACAAAGATTAGATCTTCAGATATTTAGGGGGCAAGATTAGATTCTTTTATAGGAGCCATCCATGGGAGAAAATGGGAAACTTCTTGCTGGGTTATGTGTGTGTACACTAAGAGATTTACAATTAAGAGCATATAACATCATCCCTAAAGGGTTAAGTAGAGATGAGGGGGTGGGGTGGGAGTTCTTTAAAAGTGGGTGTACAATTACCGATGAAATATCATAGAAATACTGAGGTAAATATTGTAGTAAATTAATATCAAAAATCAAATCAAATAATTATTTTTTTCGAAGAACAGGGATTGCCAAGTTTGACTGAAAGAGTAACCTTGGAGTTTCTTGCCAGTTCTACTTCTTAGGAAACAACCCGAACCGTGCACTTTTTCTCGAAGCTTTGC
Organism: Diarsia dahlii; assembly: GCA_949775195.1. Lineage (NCBI taxonomy): Eukaryota > Metazoa > Arthropoda > Insecta > Lepidoptera > Noctuidae > Diarsia > Diarsia dahlii. Next base: position 22,676,526 of record OX459199.1, read on the forward strand.
AAGTGTTCATGTATCCGAAATAAATTATTTTGATTGTAACTCGTTGTTTTTGTACCAACCAGTTGATTGTTAACGGTGATTTAAAGACGTGTATCGAAAGATGACCAAAACCACTGAAAGATGCAGGTTTTCGGTTTGGTGATAAGTATTGAAAGGTCACATTTTCTTTGTTACAGGTTGCAGGAGTAGTTGGCAGAGCTGATGTGCTAGCGTGCCTTTTCTTCCTCTCTTCTGTTCTACTGTATCATGGGTAAGTTAGCTACTTATCTGTAATTCATCATTTACCTAGCCTTTTCGACCCCAACATATCGGCTAACTCGATGCAGCTGAATACCAGTGTTTAACCTGTAACAACTGCCAAAGATCTAGGCAACCGGAACCAACTGCTTAACGTGCTATCCGTGGCACGGAGGAAACTCGGAATGTAACGAGCGGTCACCCATCAACAGACCAACCTAGGCAAGTCGGCTTAACTTGAAGATCGACTTGAGTGGCAGTTATTATTAAGCCAACGGGACCTCGTAGACATCACGTTCATTTTGTTCGTTGATCCCGAAAGCTAGGTCACAAAGACAACTGATGCCTGGTCAAAGTCAACCGCTGTAATTTGGACACCTAAGTGCGTCTTTACGTAAAGGCGGGGCGTCGCGCGGCGCGTGCTGCGTTTTTAATTCAAACACATGGCGATGTATGAAAAAGTTAACGATTTCAAACGTCGATTTTACGAGAAGTGATTTTTCGCTCGTTACTTTAAAATGCAGCGTTTGTTGCGGTGGACCAGTCTCTCAGTAAATTATTAAAAAAGCACGAGACGAACCTTTTGCAAGCGCCGCGCGACGCCCCGCGTCTCCGTAAACGAGCCCTAATGGGCCTACTACACGCTCAAGCTTCACCACACTTTTCGTTCACACTTCACAGTACATCGCGCGTATGGTTGGTAAAACTGTATTACCATTACAAACCACACGCGCGATGTACTGTGTGCATCGTGTAATCGTGCAGGCAAGACTGTGGGGAAGTGCGAGCGTGTGGTAGGCGCATAAGATTCGACACGAGAGTACAACCAAGCCATTTTAAAACAAAAAAGTTTTATTGCGTACAACGAAGTCTTATCTCACCTCTCAATAAATGCAAGCAAGGTAAGGCAGAGGTGTATTCAATAAATAGTAGACCCACACTTCACCAGTTATGTTAAAATCCTTTTTAAAGGTTAAAGGGGGCGAGCCTATTATCATCAACCAGGCACAAATCAAGACTCCGTGGATGCTATTGAGAAATTCATGATTTTGAAAACCAAATCATAATTTGCCTGACCTGAGAATTGAACCTAGCATCTCATGCTCAGCTGATTGCTATCGCGACTACTAGATATGAACGCGGCAGTTAAAAAAATATTCCTGTATAATTCATCATCAGCCTATAATGTTCCCACTGCAGGGACTCAGGCCTCCTCTCTAGGAGAGGGATGGGCTATAATCTACCACGCGGGCCCAGTGCGGAATGGTAGATGTCACTATCTTCGAATTTTTTGGTTCTAAGACATGCCGGTTTCCTCACGATGTTTTCCTTCACCGTTTTGAGAACAGTGGTGATGAAATAAATTACACAAAGTAATGTGCCTGACGGGGTTCGAACCCACGACTCACTGTTCGTAAGTCAGGGCCGCCACCACTGGGCCACCACTGCTCTCCTGTATAATAAAATTATAACAACACATTTATGGAACCTAACTATTATCATAAGTTGTGGTATAATACCTCATCAAGTAGTTCTAGACTAGTTGTTGTTACTTCGGCTTTGTTTCAACCCACAACTTGGTCAATTCTGAGGATATGTTCGCTAGTTTGACATGTTTAGGTCTTCTATGAACTTCAAGTTATAGCGTGTAATTGGCATATTTTACTTGATAAAGATAATGTATCTACCCACAGTTTTGAACTTGTGTTCAATCAATTATAATTATTAACGTTTTACATTGAGGCACTTTTTATTTTGGAGGGTTGAAATCTTCAAATGACTCCTCCCGCTCGATCTGGGCTGAGCGGTAGGAAGTGTCAGACTTCTACTGACTAAAAACCACCCATGTTCCTTTGGGTCTGGTTCATAATATCGTCGGTCACTACATCGATGGTCGCTGTATCGAAAACGTTCCACGTTCCGTTATTATGAACCAGACCCTGTTCCGTATTAGCCCTTTGTATCGAGGCAGTGGTATATCTTTCGAACAACCCGCAGCCCCAACGGGACGTTGAGCCCTTGGGTTCTCACTTTCACACAGTGACATGATTTTGTTTACGGGATAAAAGTGGCGATCTCCAACCACGTTCTAGAAAGAGAAAAACAGGTATTTGCTGAGAAGTAGGACGGACAGAGTTTAGCTCATAGTAAAGCGTCGTGCTTAGTGTCAGCAGTATAAGTTTGTTGACATTGTGACCTATTATGACTTTCCCAATGAAGTGTGTATCCATCATCAGCCTATAATGTTCCCACTGCGGGACTCAGGCCTCCTCTCTAGGAGAGGAATGGGCTATAATCCACCACACGGGCCCAGTGCTGGTTGCGACAACAACTCTCGTCTGGTCAGAGGATTCTTCTTTTTTTCTATAGAGTATTGAGGAACTTTACACCCTGTTCTTCATATCCCTAAACATTCACCAGCAGACCATTAACTTACCTTAAAAATACCTACAGCTTAATAACAGTGTCACAACGGTTGGGTTGAAGAAAACTGGTCCGATAGGTATATTATTTCCATCCCTTATTGGTTACATTCTCTTATTTGCGAAAGGGGGCGCCACTCTCGTCATCAATCTTACCGTAAATCATTATCTGACGATAATGATCCCATCCCATCCCATTCCATATACAAGATACGAGTATTTTTCATAATTTACATTTCAAAATTAATCAACGAATCTCATTTATTACAATTTTATTTTCTATCTGATCTTCGGAATTGAATATGGCTCGAATTTCAATTTTTCCGGCCCTGGTAATTAAATATTCATAACGTTGAGATGAGAAAATATAAATGGATATTTGCTTTGCAGTCAAAGCTTGAAACGAAATCACAGTAGGTAAAGGTTACCCTTTATGTACTTACTAGCTTATGCCCGCGGCTTCACTTATATGAAGGCTGGAAATTATCAGGGAAGGTAAATAAAACAAAAAGCTTCATCATTTTCATGTAAACTTGTATGAAAACAGAGATTTTGTTAAATTGCGATATTCATTAACAGCCTATAGATAGGTTACGTTCCCACTGCAGGGACTCAGGCCTCCTCTCTAGGAGAGGGATGGGCTATTATAATCCACCACGCGGGTCCAGTGCAGGTTGATAGATCTCACATGTCTTCGATTTTTTTGGTTGTAAGACATGCCAGTTTCTTCACGATGTGTTCCTTCACCGATTTGAGAGCAGTGGTGATGAAATAAATTACACAGTAGTAATGCGCCTGTCTGGGATCGAACCCGCGACTTACTGTTCGTAAGTCGGGGCCACCAGCGCTGGGCCATTATGTAAATATTATTCAGTAAATATTTTACTGCACAATATGTCATGCTGCTTCTCTAAGACCACTTCATGACATATTTTCTAGTACGGATAGTACCTCAGGTCTCTTTGCCATCAACTTAAACCCCAATCCATCACGTTCCAGGTCATCAGGTCGCCACCGTGTCTGGTCCAGCGTGGCGCTGGCTGCACTCAGCATGCTCGCTAAGGAGACCGGCCTCACCGCACTACTGTTCAACATAGCCTTCGACCTGTACCGTTGCTGGACTTCTAACAGGTAACCTGCAAGCATAAATAGATAATTTGGTTTGAAGTTCAAAAATGCTTGAAAATCAATATCATAAATCCGAAAGACTGCGTGACATAATCCTCACAGAAACATCGTCACAGCGTCTTTTGTTGCATTTCTTATTTCTCCCACAATCAACAGGTTGTCTGTCCACCGTAATCGTCTTGTCCACCCTAGTAACTATTGAAATAAATCATGTTGGTATTTAGGCAGCTCTGGGGTCTAGTAGGTGTCACTGTGCAGTGTGCACTGCATTGATTGCCTACACCTTGTTGAAAACGCAACTTCTAACAATTATTCCAGATTCTCACCATCGATAAAATGGCGGTGGCGAAGTGAAAGTTCCTATGGGCGTGTTCTCCGGGCACTCGCTGCACTGGTACTGCTGGTTGGAGCCAGGCTGGCATTACTGCAGGGCTCCCTACCTGCATTCTCGCCGCAAGACAATCCACCTGCTTTTCATCCGTCATTTAGTGTCAGGTAAGTTTACGATACTTAACGCTTTCTACCTCTTCATATTATACAATTGTATGCCAAAAAGAACATAGATTCGTCGATTTAGTACTTGACCAACATCATCGAGGTAGCCAAGTGAAATACATCTTTTTATTCGTGAGTGACTGTAGTAGTAAATCGTTAAAACCCCTGTTGTAAGATCACTATAATTGTACTCTGAATATAACGATACTATGAACCACTTTGTATTCTCGTGTCATGTAAGTATATACCTTCTCCAAAACCGGACTTCCTAAAAGCCTCTTTAAATAATATCTTCTTTTTTTTTTTGGCGGTTGGTAAATTATAAAATGATGCCTCCCGCTCTGAGCAGAGCGGAAGGGAGTGTCAGACTTCTACTGACTAAAAACCACCCATGTTCAATCTTAGTCCATTGTGTCCAGAGACGCGGAATATCTTTCGGACAACCCGCATTAAATAATATCTTTAATTTATTTTTCATTTATTTCCAGATTGATGACTTTCTGCTACCTAGCAGCGTTCAACTGGTGGTTACTTCTGTGTCCGTGGACGCTCAGCCACGACTGGCAAATGGGGTCAGTGCCTCTTATCACCAGTGGATGGGATCCGAGGAACCTGCTCACCTGTGCCGCTTTCATCGCATTGCTGGCTCTTTCATACCGGTGTTTGATGGATTTAGAGGTATGAGGACATTAAGCATCTGTCTTTAGCATGTTTTAAGTGCAGAATCAGCCTATGACGTGACATGGCCATATCGTCGTCGATACTGCAATAGCGCTGAACTACCATCTGCAGTACCGTGAAACTGCAAAAAGTAGCGAAATTCAAATTTACGCGCCGTGTTGTACTTGTCTGTCATTGGTGCGTGTTAGTGAACACACTACTTTGAATAAGTCAATCAGAACCTCTCTGATGCTTTGCTGCAATAGCGCGATGCGTTTCCGATCATTCTAAATAGTAAAATTATAAAGTTTTTTTTTTATCTGCTGTAAAGTTATCAACCTTGTAGTTACGCCTTCGATCAATAATGTACTAGATTCCCGATAAGCGCTTCAAAAACGGCCCGAAATATAAGACCACAAACGTATTTGTGGTCTTATTTCAAATCAGTATGGTCCAATCATAGCCAACATTAAGACGTCAAAATACCGCAGTATGCGTTCAAAAACTGCGTAAATAACCACCGTAACACCAAGGTTTTGGAAGGAATATCTTTTTTTCGGTAATTTAATATCATTATGTGCTTTTTCATAATATTTAATAGTAGTTTATGCGACTGTGCATAATGAAGGGCATTACAACACAAGTGTGGGTTTAAGAAACGAGCCGAAGGCGAGTTTCTTAATAGCATCACACGAGTGTTGTAATGCCTAATTATGTATAGTTGCATACACTACTTTATCTACCCAAATATCATAAGGGCTCTATGATGGGTTCAGGAACCATAGGGAAATGACCAGCATTGTTACCAGTGTAATGCAATAAAAAATAAACAGGTTATTAGTTGCATTCGTCGCTGCATTTACGATATCTGGCGGAGTGTTCATATCAATTTCTGAGTCACTATCACTCATTTTCGACAGAAATAAAGAACTTATCAGAAAATTTTTCAAAAGCTAACGAACAAATGACAGCTCGAGATGGCGGCGTTTCGGATATCTGTAATTTTTTTTAAATCTTAAGCAAACGAACAAAGTCACTATTCTTGTGTCACTCGAGATCAAAATTTCGTGCGATTTATAATTAAAATCATACTGAATTGGGGTTTCGTATCGATAGGTATCTATTTTAATGTAGATACTAGAATAGCACACTCACTTGAATTTGACACCTGTTCCAAATTTATAGTACATTACTGCAAAATACAGTAAGTAAGCCTTCCTGGCCAAGTATGAGTTAACCGGACCGAACCGCAGGTGAGGTCTGGTTATATACGAGGCCAGGATGGCTTTCTTACTGGTTGAGGTTTGTATAATGCTTTTCTCAAAAATTAAAGAAAGTTTAACAACAAATTCGTTTAATTAATATTGAAGGTTACATTCATATGTGAAAAACACAATAGCACTTTTTGGCCGACCCGGGAATCGAACCCAGGACCTCACGCTCTGCAGTCGAGCTTGCGACCACTAGACCAACGAGGCAGTTTAGGAAACAACTTTAGAAAAAACTTTTTAATAAACTGAAATTACTAAATACAATCATAAAATCCCACACTATACTTCTACAACATTACTAAGTACAAAACGCAACGTATAAAATGGCTGTTTAAGGTTCCAAAAATATATGTATCTCATAAAATGTCATACCAAAAAGAGAGATAGATATATATTTGGAACCTCCCTTCTATAACCATGTTATAATGGCTAAACTCTAATCTGTGTCTGGTACTATGTTTTTTTTTCTAAACAGATCTAAAGAGGATGACCTAGTGTCCAGTAAGTAAATTACATACTTACTTACTGGACAGTAGGAGATTCCAAGTTTAAAATCTCGCTTCTTACTGGACAGTTGTGAATAAGTCTCCGGTAAAGTTCACTTTCTGGATACTTTTTAGAGATGTTATGGCAACATTACATACCATTTTTGAGAAAACATAATTAAACTATAAATATAATTAAATCAGCGAATATTATAATTGTTTGGCCAATGTTTGCTACAACGCACCAACTATTATAGCATGTTCTTGAACAGGGAACGCTAGTTCCGCAATAGAATAAGCACGACATTGTACACAAAATGCTTTTATCCGTATCGCTTAGAGTTAAGTTTCATTTTAGAATGAATATTTTTGTACTGATGACTTTTTACTTTGGAGCGACATTTAAAATGTTTTGCTTCTAATCTTTCTCCGATGAAAGGGCTTAAATAAATATACTTTACAATGATAATTAAACGTTATGTTTACGTGTTAAGGTTTATAATCATCTGAAGTTGTTAATAATATTGAACTTTTTTCTAAGATGCTATGTAGATGTTTACGTGTGTGCAAACGTGGCCACTTGAGCGACTTAGTTTTGTTCCTGATGCTTAATCTAGTACTATTATTGATCGAAGAGTTACGCACTATTGCAAATAGTAGATCAGCGCTTTTGCAGTATCGTCGACGATATGGGACACAGGTCGCCTCTCCGTGAGAGACTGTGGGCTATTGGTGAATGACGGTTCTAAGACATGCCGGTTACCTCACAAAAAGATAGAATGTCGATAAGTCTCATTGAGCCTACACCATTACGTTATCGCAGCGTATTTTAATCTTACTTCAGTGTTGGCAAAATAGCTGAGATGTTCTCTATACGCCGGAATGGTAGGCCAGATGTTTGTAAAATTATTTTCATCCCCTGAAACACCAGTCCTATTCTATTCTGTTGAGAAAACTATCATATTTAAATACCTCATTTTTAATTTTCAGCTGCAACGCCACACACCCGCAGTAGTGGGGCTGATGCTGCTGGTGATACCGTACCTGCCAGCCTCCAACCTGCTCGTCACTGTGGGCTTCGTTGTGGCCGAGAGGGTGCTGTATATACCCAGGTAAACACTTCATCATCATCATCATAATCAGCCCGCAATCACCCACTGCTGAGTATAGGCCTCCCCTTTTTTCTGCCACACGTCCCGAAAAATAAAAACACTACAAACTATCACTATTAAGAAAAACATGTAAATAAAATATCCAGGAATCACGATATTAATGATCAAATATCAAGTTTCGATGTATGCAAACACTTCTTGTTCACTATATCGACAACACCTTATAAAGGATGATTATAGGTAGCTGTAATGTCTTCATGATATCGAGGATATGTGGTGGCATCTTTTAAACCACCACATAGAAAATATGCACCATACTGACGTCATGCAAAAATCCTGCATACCGCAAACAAATTTATTTGCTAAATTAGGACATTAACAACAGCCTCATAAGACCACGTTTAGCAGGAACTCTCCAGACACAATTCCTATCTGGTTAAAAGATCTCCCCTTTGCAATGGTAGATGTGAAATTAAGACCCTGTTTCTTATACCTTTCAAAGACTTTATTACAATGTCTTCATTTTTTGAACCTCCATTATATTCTTCATTTCAGTGTGGGTTCAGTAATAATCACGGTGTACGGCGTCCAGATGATGTGGCGCCGCAGCTCTGGCAGTAGGCTGCTGATCCTGGGCGTAGCTGTGCTGGTCGCTGGGGGAGTCGCCAGGACACACCTCCGGAATAGGGACTGGAGGACCAGAGAGACGCTGCTAAGGTCAGTACTGAATGTATCCGAATGGAAAAAATAGATCTGGTTGTGCAAACCCGTTTTATTTTTGACTCTATTCGTCTTAAATTAATATTTAGATAGCATAATAAAATATTAACATTTGATTACTTAAATGAACATCCTACCACCATAATCTGAAGCCATAACAAATTACTTATTTCTACTGAAAGAAGGCATTGAAATGTGAAAGAATAGGCAGAAGCAAACTTGAAAGTCATTATCTAATAACTTTCAAGCAATGACTTTTACACTTACCAACATCCTTGCGATATAGAATTTTAATTGAACTTGTTGTTATTGTTTATTTTTCAGAGCGGACTTGTCAGTATTGCCGCATAACGCCAAGTTACATTACAATTTCGCGAACTTCCTGAAAGACATTGAGCAACAAGAGAACGCCATCAAACACTACAAAGAGGCCTTGAAGTAAGTCGTTTTTAGCTACCAAACGTATGAATGCTTGATATTTCTCTAAACTGCGTCATTATAGGTACAAAAATGGGAAAGAAATGAGAAAAAAGTGAGTTATAAGTGAAGAAACTATGAATCACTGCTAAGGGCAATAAGACTGCTGGGTCGAAGTGGAATTGGGCGGGCCATCTTTGTAGGATGGATCAGGACCGATGAGCCAGAGTCGTCACGCAGTGGGTGCCAGAAGAAGGTCGTCTCCGAGGGAGGCCTCGAAAACGCAACGACTTGATAGCGTTTGTGACATATAAGTCGGAGAAACCCGCACAGAGGGAAGAGTGGAAGGCTATTGGGGAGGCATTTGCCCAGCAGGAAAAAAAAAGTGAAGAAAAATTATTATTGCATTTTTATCTACACACTGCTCATTCTCTTCTTTCTCCGTTTCTTCTTTCCCACTTAACAAACCATCATCTACTATGACTTCATCATTGTGTGTGATGAAAGTAAAGCCACTTTCACCAATTACACTGGAGCAGGCTTTCCTTGTACCAAATACATTATTTTTTTGTCATTTTCCAGACTATGGCCAAGTTACGCGAGTGCTCACAACAACCTGGGCACGTTGGTGTTGGCATCAGGACGGGCTGAGCACCACTTCTTGCAAGCTCTCAAGTACAACAGGGACCATGTCAATGCTCACTATAATCTGGCTAAATTGTACAGGTAAGTAATTCAACAGATTTTTTAATTATTTATTATTTATTTATTTATTTATGCACACACAAAATACAAAAAAAGGATAAAAACATAACAAATAGAAGAGCACAAAGGTACTATACAAACATACAACAACAACAATACGACGTCGGTAAAATGTTGTAAGGTAAGAGAAATTGAGTGTGCTGAAAAATTTACAACATTTGAGACAGAGCCGAAAGTTGCAAATTCAACGGCGCAGTCAATATTTGTCCGGCTTTTCTACTTTGTACCTAGTGTTTATTATTTTTAAATGTAGCCTGGGAAAGCTAGTGACTGATGGATTCAGTCATAGGCAGTTTACTGCCGAGTTCAATCTTGTTGTTTTTTAAAATATTTAGCCTTAGTGGTAAGAATATAATTTCAAATAACGAACGGAACTAAAGTACTTTTTCGTCAACTAAATAATATAAACTTCAAAATCCTTTCCAGAAAGAAGAATCGAATACCAGAATCCCTCAAGATGCTGGAACGTTGCATATCTTTAGAGCCGAGGTTCGTTCAGGCGTATCTTGAACTGCTGCTGCTCAAACCAGAAGACGAGAAGAGAGGAGTTCTAGACAAACTGCTAGAACTGGAACCAGAGAATTGGGAACATTTCTTACTTTACGGCAACTGGTTTAAGGACAGAGGTGAGACTATAAGACCAGCCTGTTTTTCTTCTGACTGAATATTTTATTTCTATGTTGAAGAAAAGTTTGGAGTAGTTCGACCACTTTTCGTGCTTTATTGGAGAGAAATCGGGATAGCGCATTCTTGCTAACCCTAGTACGGTCAGTTCTAGCATGAAGCTCAATGAGTCTTACCTGACATACAGTCAGTTAACAGTAATAACTGATCCATCTTCACTCACCACTTCATCTCTCTGCCTTCTCTTACGGGGTTAAATAATGCTGGGCACAGACTGTTATACACTCCACATTTCTCAGGCGAAGAATTCAATAAATACAGACATTCTGTTTTTCTCTATTTTGCATTCAAACCATTGTGCCTGAGCAGTCCTCCGAGATTTGTTGACCTGTAGAAACCTTTTCAATATAAGAAACTTTTCACCCAACAATCCTATTTCGTTTCCAGGTCTTCTCCCAAAAGCCCTAGACTACTACACCCGAGCGATGCGCCTGTCGTTCAGCGCGGCGCACGGCAGCGCGCGGGGCGAGGTGGTGTCGCTGCGCGCCGCCTGCCTCGCGCTGCGCACTGCGGGGCAGTACAGTCGCCTGCTGCAGCTGCTCGTGAGGTAACACTGACCTACTGTACGCACGGCAGCGCGCGGGGCGAGGTGGTGTCGCTGCGCGCCGCCTGCCTCGCGCTGCGCACTGCGGGGCAGTACAGTCGCCTGCTGCAGCTGCTCGTGAGGTAACACTGACCTACTGTACGCACGGCAGCGCGCGGGGCGAGGTGGTGTCGCTGCGCGCCGCCTGCCTCGCGCTGCGCACTGCGGGGCAGTACAGTCGCCTGCTGCAGCTGCTCGTGAGGTAACACTGACCTACTGTACGCACGGCAGCGCGCGGGGCGAGGTGGTGTCGCTGCGCGCCGCCTGCCTCGCGCTGCGCACTGCGGGGCAGTACAGTCGCCTGCTGCAGCTGCTCGTGAGGTAACACTGACCTACTGTACGCACGGCAGCGCGCGGGGCGAGGTGGTGTCGCTGCGCGCCGCCTGCCTCGCGCTGCGCACTGCGGGGCAGTACAGTCGCCTGCTGCAGCTGCTCGTGAGGTAACACTGACCTACTGTACGCACGGCAGCGCGCGGGGCGAGGTGGTGTCGCTGCGCGCCGCCTGCCTCGCGCTGCGCACTGCGGGGCAGTACAGTCGCCTGCTGCAGCTGCTCGTGAGGTAACACTGACCTACTGTACGCACGGCAGCGCGCGGGGCGAGGTGGTGTCGCTGCGCGCCGCCTGCCTCGCGCTGCGCACTGCGGGGCAGTACAGTCGCCTGCTGCAGCTGCTCGTGAGGTAACACTGACCTACTGTACGCACGGCAGCGCGCGGGGCGAGGTGGTGTCGCTGCGCGCCGCCTGCCTCGCGCTGCGCACTGCGGGGCAGTACAGTCGCCTGCTGCAGCTGCTCGTGAGGTAACACTGACCTACTGTACGCACGGCAGCGCGCGGGGCGAGGTGGTGTCGCTGCGCGCCGCCTGCCTCGCGCTGCGCACTGCGGGGCAGTACAGTCGCCTGCTGCAGCTGCTCGTGAGGTAACACTGACCTACTGTACGCACGGCAGCGCGCGGGGCGAGGTGGTGTCGCTGCGCGCCGCCTGCCTCGCGCTGCGCACTGCGGGGCAGTACAGTCGCCTGCTGCAGCTGCTCGTGAGGTAACACTGACCTACTGTACGCACGGCAGCGCGCGGGGCGAGGTGGTGTCGCTGCGCGCCGCCTGCCTCGCGCTGCGCACTGCGGGGCAGTACAGTCGCCTGCTGCAGCTGCTCGTGAGGTAACACTGACCTACTGTACGCACGGCAGCGCGCGGGGCGAGGTGGTGTCGCTGCGCGCCGCCTGCCTCGCGCTGCGCACTGCGGGGCAGTACAGTCGCCTGCTGCAGCTGCTCGTGAGGTAACACTGACCTACTGTACGCACGGCAGCGCGCGGGGCGAGGTGGTGTCGCTGCGCGCCGCCTGCCTCGCGCTGCGCACTGCGGGGCAGTACAGTCGCCTGCTGCAGCTGCTCGTGAGGTAACACTGACCTACTGTACGCACGGCAGCGCGCGGGGCGAGGTGGTGTCGCTGCGCGCCGCCTGCCTCGCGCTGCGCACTGCGGGGCAGTACAGTCGCCTGCTGCAGCTGCTCGTGAGGTAACACTGACCTACTGTACGCACGGCAGCGCGCGGGGCGAGGTGGTGTCGCTGCGCGCCGCCTGCCTCGCGCTGCGCACTGCGGGGCAGTACAGTCGCCTGCTGCAGCTGCTCGTGAGGTAACACTGACCTACTGTACGCACGGCAGCGCGCGGGGCGAGGTGGTGTCGCTGCGCGCCGCCTGCCTCGCGCTGCGCACTGCGGGGCAGTACAGTCGCCTGCTGCAGCTGCTCGTGAGGTAACACTGACCTACTGTACGCACGGCAGCGCGCGGGGCGAGGTGGTGTCGCTGCGCGCCGCCTGCCTCGCGCTGCGCACTGCGGGGCAGTACAGTCGCCTGCTGCAGCTGCTCGTGAGGTAACACTGACCTACTGTACGCACGGCAGCGCGCGGGGCGAGGTGGTGTCGCTGCGCGCCGCCTGCCTCGCGCTGCGCACTGCGGGGCAGTACAGTCGCCTGCTGCAGCTGCTCGTGAGGTAACACTGACCTACTGTACGCACGGCAGCGCGCGGGGCGAGGTGGTGTCGCTGCGCGCCGCCTGCCTCGCGCTGCGCACTGCGGGGCAGTACAGTCGCCTGCTGCAGCTGCTCGTGAGGTAACACTGACCTACTGTACGCACGGCAGCGCGCGGGGCGAGGTGGTGTCGCTGCGCGCCGCCTGCCTCGCGCTGCGCACTGCGGGGCAGTACAGTCGCCTGCTGCAGCTGCTCGTGAGGTAACACTGACCTACTGTACGCACGGCAGCGCGCGGGGCGAGGTGGTGTCGCTGCGCGCCGCCTGCCTCGCGCTGCGCACTGCGGGGCAGTACAGTCGCCTGCTGCAGCTGCTCGTGAGGTAACACTGACCTACTGTACGCACGGCAGCGCGCGGGGCGAGGTGGTGTCGCTGCGCGCCGCCTGCCTCGCGCTGCGCACTGCGGGGCAGTACAGTCGCCTGCTGCAGCTGCTCGTGAGGTAACACTGACCTACTGTACGCACGGCAGCGCGCGGGGCGAGGTGGTGTCGCTGCGCGCCGCCTGCCTCGCGCTGCGCACTGCGGGGCAGTACAGTCGCCTGCTGCAGCTGCTCGTGAGGTAACACTGACCTACTGTACGCACGGCAGCGCGCGGGGCGAGGTGGTGTCGCTGCGCGCCGCCTGCCTCGCGCTGCGCACTGCGGGGCAGTACAGTCGCCTGCTGCAGCTGCTCGTGAGGTAACACTGACCTACTGTACGCACGGCAGCGCGCGGGGCGAGGTGGTGTCGCTGCGCGCCGCCTGCCTCGCGCTGCGCACTGCGGGGCAGTACAGTCGCCTGCTGCAGCTGCTCGTGAGGTAACACTGACCTACTGTACGCACGGCAGCGCGCGGGGCGAGGTGGTGTCGCTGCGCGCCGCCTGCCTCGCGCTGCGCACTGCGGGGCAGTACAGTCGCCTGCTGCAGCTGCTCGTGAGGTAACACTGACCTACTGTACGCACGGCAGCGCGCGGGGCGAGGTGGTGTCGCTGCGCGCCGCCTGCCTCGCGCTGCGCACTGCGGGGCAGTACAGTCGCCTGCTGCAGCTGCTCGTGAGGTAACACTGACCTACTGTACGCACGGCAGCGCGCGGGGCGAGGTGGTGTCGCTGCGCGCCGCCTGCCTCGCGCTGCGCACTGCGGGGCAGTACAGTCGCCTGCTGCAGCTGCTCGTGAGGTAACACTGACCTACTGTACGCACGGCAGCGCGCGGGGCGAGGTGGTGTCGCTGCGCGCCGCCTGCCTCGCGCTGCGCACTGCGGGGCAGTACAGTCGCCTGCTGCAGCTGCTCGTGAGGTAACACTGACCTACTGTACGCACGGCAGCGCGCGGGGCGAGGTGGTGTCGCTGCGCGCCGCCTGCCTCGCGCTGCGCACTGCGGGGCAGTACAGTCGCCTGCTGCAGCTGCTCGTGAGGTAACACTGACCTACTGTACGCACGGCAGCGCGCGGGGCGAGGTGGTGTCGCTGCGCGCCGCCTGCCTCGCGCTGCGCACTGCGGGGCAGTACAGTCGCCTGCTGCAGCTGCTCGTGAGGTAACACTGACCTACTGTACGCACGGCAGCGCGCGGGGCGAGGTGGTGTCGCTGCGCGCCGCCTGCCTCGCGCTGCGCACTGCGGGGCAGTACAGTCGCCTGCTGCAGCTGCTCGTGAGGTAACACTGACCTACTGTACGCACGGCAGCGCGCGGGGCGAGGTGGTGTCGCTGCGCGCCGCCTGCCTCGCGCTGCGCACTGCGGGGCAGTACAGTCGCCTGCTGCAGCTGCTCGTGAGGTAACACTGACCTACTGTACGCACGGCAGCGCGCGGGGCGAGGTGGTGTCGCTGCGCGCCGCCTGCCTCGCGCTGCGCACTGCGGGGCAGTACAGTCGCCTGCTGCAGCTGCTCGTGAGGTAACACTGACCTACTGTACGCACGGCAGCGCGCGGGGCGAGGTGGTGTCGCTGCGCGCCGCCTGCCTCGCGCTGCGCACTGCGGGGCAGTACAGTCGCCTGCTGCAGCTGCTCGTGAGGTAACACTGACCTACTGTACGCACGGCAGCGCGCGGGGCGAGGTGGTGTCGCTGCGCGCCGCCTGCCTCGCGCTGCGCACTGCGGGGCAGTACAGTCGCCTGCTGCAGCTGCTCGTGAGGTAACACTGACCTACTGTACGCACGGCAGCGCGCGGGGCGAGGTGGTGTCGCTGCGCGCCGCCTGCCTCGCGCTGCGCACTGCGGGGCAGTACAGTCGCCTGCTGCAGCTGCTCGTGAGGTAACACTGACCTACTGTACGCACGGCAGCGCGCGGGGCGAGGTGGTGTCGCTGCGCGCCGCCTGCCTCGCGCTGCGCACTGCGGGGCAGTACAGTCGCCTGCTGCAGCTGCTCGTGAGGTAACACTGACCTACTGTACGCACGGCAGCGCGCGGGGCGAGGTGGTGTCGCTGCGCGCCGCCTGCCTCGCGCTGCGCACTGCGGGGCAGTACAGTCGCCTGCTGCAGCTGCTCGTGAGGTAACACTGACCTACTGTACGCACGGCAGCGCGCGGGGCGAGGTGGTGTCGCTGCGCGCCGCCTGCCTCGCGCTGCGCACTGCGGGGCAGTACAGTCGCCTGCTGCAGCTGCTCGTGAGGTAACACTGACCTACTGTACGCACGGCAGCGCGCGGGGCGAGGTGGTGTCGCTGCGCGCCGCCTGCCTCGCGCTGCGCACTGCGGGGCAGTACAGTCGCCTGCTGCAGCTGCTCGTGAGGTAACACTGACCTACTGTACGCACGGCCATATGTCATGGACTGTACACGTTCTGTCAAAATCTGTCCATTTGAGAATCTGTTTAGTTTCTCCAGAAGGTATTACACGTCGCTCTTCTGTAGCTTGCGGATAACAGGTCCGCAGTAATGGACGGTCCTAGATATAACAACGAAATTAGAAGACCTTTGGCTTGATTGAAGTTACTATCTTAACGAAGCAGGTTAAGTGGCAGAATCTGAATTAGATTAACAAAGGTTCCATATGGCGTGGAATTGGAAAGACTAGCCATGTTGTGATGGTGACGTTTGCTCCTCATAAACGCACGTCTGCAAAACCTAGATTCAGCTTTTCTCAGAAAAACTTATACTCCGATCCTCCCCAGATGGCACGGTGTCCGTGGAGACGGCCAGCCAGCCAGCCGGCGCCTGCTGGCGGCGCGCGCGTGGCGCCTGCGCACGGAACTGGCGGAGCGCGCCGCGCTGTACGCCAGGCCGAGGCATCAGCCCACACCTGTGAGTAGTACACCTAATCTTGTTGTATCCTAGTATTTCTCTATGGGCATCGGAAATTAGCCATTCCTTAATTTCTTTCTTTATTTTTTCCCATTCCCGATATTATTCATTATGACAATTCATTGTCGTTGTTCAGTGGACGATTTTAAAAAAACCTGGAATCAAAATCTTGCAATTGGGATGCAGGTGGTAAATAATGATAACACGAGCATTGCCATTACCTACGATTTTTGGTGTTCTTTGCTCGGTGCATAATAATATCAGAGTCAGAATATTATTGAGAATTATTCTTCTATTTCAGTAATCGATCCGTACCTACTACTCAATCACGAACCGACCTAATTGGAACTTTTTTTCTGAACACCTTACTTTGTTCATTGTTTTTTTCCATAACGAAATTAATTGCATTAATATATTTTCAGATCACATCAACATGTTTGCATCACAGCCAGCTGGAAGTGTCAGCAGACTACACGAACAAATTAAGACAAAACCAAGAATACTCTAGAATATTAGCTCAAAACACACTGCACAGTGGTTCAGCCGCGAATGGCGTGGACAAAATTGTAGATAAAAATAATTGCCAAAAAGCGGAACACAGAAAAAAAAGTGTTTCATTATCCGGACATTTTAAATTAACGCACAATAAGTCGGAAACAGGACAAAGGCAGAAAAGTTGTCCGTTACATAAGAAAAAGAAAATAAAAGATCCCGAGTTCACACCGTTTGTGTCGGACCATTTGATAAAGACTTATTAATTAGTTTTGTAAGTTAGTTTTTTATTGGTGGTGGGTTTTTTGTGTTAATTAAATACTTATTTTTTATATGTTTTGTTCTTCTGATTAAGATGAAGCTCAACTTAAAGATACTCTTTAAGTTAAAATTCGTTTTCTTTGGCTTGGCAGCTAGATGTGTCCCCGATATTAATTTTTATTAAAATTAAGTAAATCATAATTATTTTAATCTCCCGCTTTTCTTGGTTTGAGACATACTCGTAAGTTTGTAAAGAAACAGATTTTCTTATAATTTACCATTGCATTGTAGATTACTTGGTTAATAGATGCTTCAAAATCATTTATTTAACACAAAAAAATGTCCATCACCCAGTACACACTATTTTTTAACGAAAAATTAAAAGACTTTTGAAAGTTATTATGTAACTATTATCTAGTCGATAATATTTGTGCCATATTTAATAGTGTAAGATATAAACTAAGTCTTTGTTACAATTTTTTATTTATAAATACCACGTAACCGCAATGGATGTAATATAGAAAAAAAAACTATTTAATTGTTTATTTACTATTATAATGTAAAAAAAAATGTCTAACTGTTTTTGCAATCACAAATGGGCTCAGTAACATGACCCGTAATATAATCAGTATATTAATAAGCTGACCTATTATTTTATTGAAATCAGTTTAACATCAAACTGTTACAAAAGAGTTGCGGCTTAAAAAAAGTTTCATTAACGTACTAAAAGCTGTTTTTTTTTGCAACTGTTCTGTTTGAATAAAGTGTACCATAAGTGTAATATTATTGTAAATAAATAAATAATGTAGTAAGGTTGGACGGTATTACGATTAACATAAATATCGCACTCAGTTGCTTTAGGTGTATCAATATGTTTATTATCACGGGGAATTAAATTATTGATAACTACTTCATGAATTTTTATTTTGTACTTCATACTAATTGTATTGTATTTGTATTCCTAATATATTAATACGCAATCGAAACTGGGTAAGGAGCTACTGAACAATGCATTATATTAATAATCGAGTAAAAGTAAGTCTGCTAATGCTGTCTCAGAAGTGAGCTACCTAACAATGTCAATCTTAGCGCAGTTCACAAAAACTGCAACAAAAAAAGTTTTCCATCAAACTTGATGATTTGCTTCCTTCGCCATCAACAAAATAATTATTACTTCCGATCCGATTTCCACACAAGCCATGATCAGAGAAACTCAAGATCTACTCAAATCACCTACTTCCATTGTTTGCCAACAAAATATCGATTGACCAACTTGACAATGAATTAAATAATAGAAATTGAATTTAAAATTAATTTGGACTACGGACAAGATCACTTTGTTGCGCAATGTGCAATAATTATTATTAGTGATGTAACACTTACCTTATTTTTTTCTACTCTAAAGAGGTTGGAATGTCTTTATTACGTTCTGCTTTTATTATGATTGTCTGCTTATTTTAATTGACAATAGGGGATCGGACTGGGTCAAAATAATATGATTCTGTTTAGTCCGTAAGTTAGATTATCGAAAAATATTGAATACGTGTCTTTTGTTTTATCAAATCAATAAAAAATGACGAAGATAAAACGCGTCAAAGATCTTGTAGTGGGGCTTGAAACGTCACTTGTGTCATCAAAATGTACTATCATATGACGTCACACGAGTTTTCGAAGCACTGTATAGTCTTCATTTTAAGTTTACGTGAAAAAAGAAAAACTACGTGTCCAATATTTTTTGGAAATCTATCTGACGGACTAATTGTTTTTTTTTGTCCGATCCCCTATTGGTAAGGTTAGCAAAATCAGCCTTCGACTTGACTATAAGCCTAAACCTATATTGTATCTAGTTCTACTCGGTTAAAACAAAACTGCTGAAAAGTAGACCAGCTGAAACGGTACTTGTTACCTCATTACCCTCTTGGTTTGCCTGTATTACCTATAGTTTACATATAAAAAGATAAGTCACTTATTATAGGTAAGATATTAAAGTAGTTTGTGATAAGGAGGGATGAATCGCATGTAACTGCAAGAGTGATGAATAGGTATATGTATCTAAAAGTTGATAGAAGGAGAGGGAGAAGAAGGGCAATGAAAAGATGGATGGATTGAGTGATGAATTACCTATATAAAGGCAAAGAGGTAAATGATAGTTTAACGGTTGATAGAGGACAGTGGGAGATAACACATGTTGCGCCCCAAGTAACATGGGAGGAAGATAATGAGTATAGCATCTTGTACGGTGGTTACCTTACACCTAGTTTGTTAATGGTATTTGTTATGAGTAGGTACGCGCCGCTACCCAGGTTAGGGAATTTGATAAGTAAAACGATGTTTACAGTTACGCGGATTTATTAGTACTAAAGTAAATAATTAAGTAACAAATGGGACGCGCTGCACCGCATCGTGAGTGCAGGCGTCAGCATTATAACTAAACAATACAAAATGTACGGCTTTGCGTACACATCTTGCGCGTCCTCTACCGTAAGTAGGTATACCTAATAGGTTGCTTAAATAATCGATACTGAAGAGCATCGTTTACTAATTCTTTGATAGTGTTAATCTCCTCTTAATAAAATCTCGATAACCTCTCTTACAACATGAGCACCACAGGAGCTGATTAGTTTGCCTAAGTTTTGCAAAAAAGTTAAATGCGTCTCCATTGTATCTAATATTAAATTCTAAATACTTCTTAAAATATTAGGGTGTTATAATATTCTATCAATTAAATGAAACTAGCTACTTCGAGAAAGGTACTTAATTAGTTTCCGAAATTTAAAATAAAAAGTGTCCTAAGTTGCGTCATCGTTATTCGTGCGTAGTTTAGACGACTGAGCTGTAACTAACTCAAAAGTAGTACTCGTAAAAGTCTCGACCGTGTATTGATTACTGTGGTAGTAAATACCTACACATAGACTATTTTGCATAGTGATTGCATAGAGTATTTTGCATATATTAACGTAACATGCCTCCTAATTAAATGAACTATGTGAATTTCATAGCAGAAGATAGATTTGAACGGGACATCCAAGAAAGGAAACACGGAATGCACTTCTTGAGGATTCTTCACATTTATGGAAATATAAGTATACTCTTATTTCAATTTTGTGTCACTTTGTATCAACTTAAAATGTTGTATAGGTACCTAAGTTGATTACTTATAAATAAGCCCAGTCATAAGTCACTGACAGCAACACTTTAGAAAAAATAGCAAAACAGGTACCTAATACTGCGACTCCTAACCAGCTGACCAATTGTTACTCTCATCGTGACGAATGTGACCGACATTTCCTAAACGACAAAGATTTACATTCACAGACAAAAAGGTTTTGAATATTTGTCATCTAATAGTAGATTATTAACCAAGGGGATAAAGCAGTGTCTTCTGTCGCGGGTGACGATTTAAATCGCGAGCGTAACGAAGGACCCGAGGTTTACTCCCGAGCGTAGCGAGGGTGTTTAAAACTTAAATCACGAGCGAAGCGAGGGATTTAAGACGAGTCCTGAGTGTAGCGAGGGATTTAAGTTCACCCAAGACTAAGACAGCTTTATCACCGAGGTAAATACTCTACTTTTCGTACCATTTGCGAAAAAAATAACACAATAATAATATGAGATAAGCATTTAGGTATTAAAAATAATGACAATTAAAAGTAAAAGTTAACATTCGAAACATTGGTCCAATATTGATAGAGAGAGTTACATTTTTGTTCGGTACATTTATTGTTGATGAGTTGATTTGAGTATTTCTCTGTACTTGCATTTGAGGAACTTGCGTTTAAAAGCAAAGGCATCAAGCTCATGCGGCCTCGTCGGCTTTCGTTATTTTATTTAATAATCATAACTGCATAACGAAAGTAACCAAAGTAAAGTAAGTATACTCGAGTCTGTAGAGGATCAACAAATATGACAAAGATCTTCTCTTAGCGTGTGCGATCGCAATCGAAACCTTGTCGGCCCACAGCCACAACTGAGATATTAGTTTGGCGTTTTGGTAGCGTCTATCAGTTCCTTTAATTAACAAACAACAGGACATGCACGACACGATATAAAGTGCCCCGTCGTTTCTGGAACAGCACCACATTTACACTCCAGGGCAGAATCTCTACCTTATCAAGTTTTTCCTTGCTGCAACCAAACTGGGTCCGGAGTCTTAGATATATTCTAGGTCGGTAAGAGAAACTCATGGATAAGATGGATGGGCTGTGTGAAGATGATACAACTATAAAGAGGATAACTAGATGACAACTAAAGAATGGTGGAAGAAAGTCATGCAGCGGCGACCCCAAATAAATTAGGACAGGGCAGGAAAATGGTAGTGGTTTGTGAGAATGGTATGTATGAAGTAAGCAGCTAAGATACATTAGAGCAATCCTCTATATAAATAAAAATATACCAATCGAATTGAGAACCTCCTCTTTTTTGGGAAGTCGGTTAAAAAGAGGTCCTGACTGACTGACTCATTAACGCCCAACCCAAACCCTTGGACCTAGAAAGCTAAAATTTTGCACAGATGTTCCCTTTATAATGTAGACAAGGAATAAGGAAGGATTTTTCGAAATTCAAGCCCTAAGGGAGTTAAATAGGGGATGAAAGTTTGTATAGATAATCGTCATTTTCACGCGGGCGAAGCCGCTGGCAAACGCTAGTACCTAATAAGATGGCGGGTAATAAATGGATGAGAGTTGCCGAGAATCGAGTTCAGTGGCGTGTAATTGGGACTGCAGATTATGATGAAGATAAGATAAACATGACTATCAATTAGATACCCTGAATCAACCACTCCCGACCCGTGGTACAACTGCGATGTCCAATTGGTTCAACTGGTTGTTCTATGGGGAAATATCTTTACCAATGGTTCAACTCTTTTTTCTGATATTTATGATTATGACCCGTGGTACAACGGTGGAATTATGTCCAACTGGTTGGACCACGGAGGATAGGATGATAGTGTAAAACAAATGAACGTCTTTAAAACAAATGACTATCGTTAAGTGATCTAACAACGATTGCGATTGTAATAACCTCCTTCTTTTTAAGTCGGTTAAAAAATGGGTGCAAGTGATTGGTGCAATAAAGATGTTAATGAAGTGATATAATAAAAATAATAATAATAATGACGTCACTCATACATGCAACGCATGTACTCCATGACGCGCGCTCGCTTCGCTCGCATATTAAATAACACTAATATCTTCTGTCCCCGAAGTGCCGGGCCTCCGCCGGCCTCCTTCGTCGGCCTACGGCCCGGTGCCCATGCCGCCCATAAAGGATACTGTCTCGAGACGGCCGTACTATAATTTTGGTTAAAAGAGGTAGTAATTGCATTGCGCATTGATAGATAACCTTTTCCTGTTTATTACCAGTAGTTGTTCCATAGATACATTCAATTCCCAGAAGTACAACTAGTTGGACCAAGGAAAGAACAACTCACTCGAGTTGAACTATTGGTAAAGATATTTCCCCATAGAACAACCAATAGGGGATCGGACAAAAAAAAACTAATTAGTCCGTCAGATAGATTTCCAAAAATTATTGGACACGTATTTTTTCTTTTTTCACGTAAACTTAAAATGAAGACGATACAGTGCTTCGAAAACTCGTGTGACGTCATATGATAGTACATTTTGACGACACAAGTGACGTTTCAAGCCCCACTCCAAGATCTTTGACACGTTTTATCTTCGTCATTTTTTATTGATTTGAAAAAACAAAAAACACGTATTCAATATTTTTCGATAATCTAACTTACGGACTAAACAGAATCATATTATTTTGACCCTGTCCGATCCCCTATTGAACCATGGGTAAATATACTTTTCACTTCTCTCGCTCTAAAATGCGTCTTTATGTCGTGCGTAGGCGACATAAAGTCGCGTTTTATGCTCTAGAGCATAAAGTAAAATCTTCGTCGACGACCAAGGTAATCGGCATAGGTAATCGGCCCAACAGCCACACGAACAACTTCATTGAATAACCTCTTTAATTTAATTCGTTTCGTTAGTATTTTAAGAACGAGGGATTACTGCTTTTCATTACGAATACAAGGAAAGTTGATGGGAATAGGCTTCCCTCAATTACCTAAATCGTTTGATGGCAATAGGCTTGCTCCTAATTACATCATTTGATGGGAATAGGCTTGCTCTCAATTACCTAAATCAGTGGATGGCAATAGGCTTTTCCTAATTACATCGGTTGATGGCAATAGGCTTGTCCCTAATTACATCATTTGATGGCAATAGGCTTGCTCCTAATTACATTGGTTGATGGCAATAGGCTTGGTCCCAATTACATCAGTTGATGGCAATAGGCTTGCTCCTAATTACATTGGTTGATGGCAATAGGCTTGGTCCCAATTACATCAGTTGATGGCAATAGGCTTGCTCCTAATTACATTGGTTGATGGCAATAGGCTTGCTCCTAATTACATTGGTTGATGGCAATAGGCTTGCTCAAAATGTTTTTATAACTGAGCAGTATTTATGTCAAGTTTCCTACTGAAAAAAAAAAGTTAATTGACGGGAACAATAATTATTTTTACAATATTTACAAGTTGCTGTTTCATTTCCTCGCAATCGAAGTGAAAAGTAGAGTGTAAAACTCGTCCATAAAACCCATTTTACTCTCTACTTTATATCCATCCTCGCTCGCAAGCTCGCATCGGATGGATAAACGTCTCGCGCAAAATGGTGCGTTTTATGCACTTGGTGTACAATCTACTATTTCACTTCTCTCGCTCTAAAATTCGTCTTTATGTCGTGTGTAGGCGACATAAAATCGCGTTTTATGCTCTAGAGCATAAAGTAAAATCTTCGTCGAAGACCAAGGTAATCGGCACAGGTAATCGGCCCAACAGCCACACGAACATTTTCAACTTCATAGAATAACCTCTTTAGTTTAATTCGTTTCGCTAGTATTGTAAGAACAAGGGATTACTGCTTTTCATTACGAACACAAGGAAAGTTGATGGGAATAGGCTTCCCCCAATAACCTAAATCGCTTGATGGCAATAGGTTTGTTCTTAATTAGGTTGGTTGATGGCAATAGGCTTGCTCCTAATTACATCATTTGATGGGAATAGGCTTACTCTTAAATACATTGATTGATGGCAATAGGCTTGCTCTCAATTACCTAAATCAGTGGATGGCAATAGGCTTGCTCCTAATTACATCGGTTGATGGCAATAGGCTTGCTCCTAATAAGATTGGTTGATGGCAATAGGCTTTTCCTAATTACATCGGTTGATGGCAATTAGGCTTGTCCCTAATTACATCAGTTGATGGCAAAAGGCTTGCTCCTAATTACATTGGTTGATGGCAATAGGCTTGGTCCCAATTACATCAGTTGATGGCAATAGGCTTGCTCCTAATTACATTGGTTGATGGCAATAGGCTTGCTCCTAATTACATTGGTTGATAGCAATAGGCTTGCTCAAAATGTTTTTATAACTGAGCAGTATGAGTAACGACATAAGTCAGGTGTTATGTCACGTTTCCTACTGAAAAAAAAGTTAATTGGTGGGAACCATAACTATTTTTACAATATTTACAAGTTGCTGTTGCATTTCCTCGCAATCGAAGTGAAAAGTAGAGTGTACAACTCGTCCATAAAACCCATTTTACTCTCTACTTTATATCCATCCTCGCTCGCAAGCTCGCATCGGATGGATAAACGTCTCGCGCAAAATGGTGCGTTTTATGCACTTGGTGTACAATCTACTATCTTTGTAGTACAACCAGTTGGACATCGCAGTTGTACCACGGGTCGGTCACTGAATCAACGATCGAATTTAAGGTATCTAGTTATCGGCTATGACTGCCATAAATTCGAATTTAATGGTTCGATCATACTAGTACAGACAATTTGCAGACACGGCTCCAGACACTGATAAATTAAGTAAATGATAATAAAAGTTGTTATTGATTCTCTCACAATTGTTTTACAGCACAAAATTGATAGATTGATTGATAGATTTGTATTTATCGGTATCCGGTGAATACTATATTTCCGACGTCCTTACCGGTTTGACTGAAGAATACACCAAGTTAGACTTGGAATAAGTGGCAATCGAAGTGGAATAAGTATCAATCAGAAGTGGCATTAGTCGTAGTTAATAAAAACTCATTGCAGCAGGTCCATCTTGGTCAAGGAGAGGCTGAGTTACGGAACCGCAAGCTGAATCAAATCTCGGCTTAGTATGTTGAGGTCGTAGTTGATATAGCTGCAGGTTTTTGTAACTGCAATATCGTAATCGAAGGATCAAATTAGAACTGGCTGGTTTATTTGGGTGCGCCAAAGTTCACCTAAAATTTCAACTCCGATAATTGGAAATCCGAAAATGTTCTTCCTAACATTTTTCATCCTAACAATCGCAATTCCTAACTACTCTGTCTCTAATGTTTTAATTCCGAAGCATTCAACTTCATAATGTCAGTAGCAATAAACATCTATTACACTATTATTTGTTTTCCTATATTTTCTCAACATAACCATCTTTTACACTATTAATCAAAGTCATATATTTTGTTTATATTACTTTTTATTCATAATAATCAGTAGGTATTATAAAAGGTCCCACTGTAATAAATAGGTGGACAAAATTTTAGAAATCATTCAGACCGCTAAAATAAGGACAATAGTAAAAAAAAATATAAGAAAAAGACATTAAAATACCTACTTTTATAGGATGAGTTTGTTCTAGAGTGCCGGCAATTTATCAATTTAAGTCAAAATAAAATCACTTTATATAGTTTTTTTTTTTTCACAATTCGGGTAAAGAACTTTAGGTGAGCCAATATGGACCCGGTTTATTTCTTTTCGTAGTCGCTTTTCATTTATCCCTTCTTCTTGACTAAACATCATATAACTTCTAAGCCGCACCGATGTCTTCTTTAAGGCTCCTTCCACGAAATCATCTCATTTTGATCAATTTTGATCGGTTCGTGTGGGAAATCTATGAAGAATTTGAAGCTTCCTTTTGGCTATTATAAGAGACGAGTTCTTTTTCTGGTGAATAGTGAACAAGAATTTTCAAAACAATGTTTATATTAATGGCAATCACCCGTATTCAAAAGCCCTTTTCCGCAAAAATACCGATCGAGTTACGTTTGGTTTAGCCGAACATAACACTACAAACGATTCTAAACATTAAAAAAAATATAAATAACATCACCATATGGTCTACTGGTGTACCAAGGAGTCACATTTTCGACTTCAATACAAAAAATAGCAGAAAAAAAATGTTAAAACATCGCAATTTTTACAAAATGTCTCGACATTTAAGATTTTTTTTCTATACCTTAGAATCACTTTAGAGAAAATTCAAAAACTACGTATTGATTTTAAGGTAACCTTCTAATAGAATCGTATTTTTATTTTATCAATAAACGATAATTTCATTTCGTAAATTGAATCCAAAGTTAACTATATTATCGACCGCGCAAACTCAATCTCGCCAGTACGAATCGGCCACTGCCAAGGGACGGACGTATCGCTTTGTGTCACAAACGCTCCCGTGTTTTTCGTAAACATATTTTCGAAATTGTAAGCCGATTACCACAATTTGATACACTTATTAATTTTGATCAAACATGTTTTTTTTGCTAGTTTGTAAAGATTGCTAAAATTTTTTTCATCTTCAAATCGAATTCGAATTTCAAGATCGATTGTTATTGTCGATTGGTACTTCGATATATATTTTTAACCGACCTCCAAAAAAGAGGAGGTTCTCTATTCGTGTTTGTATGTCCGCGAATATCTCCGTCAATTGTGGACTGATTTTCAAAATTCTTTTTGTCTTGGAAAGGGTATACTCCCGAGGTGGTCCCATTGTCACCAAGTCAGTTTCTGATTATGGGAGCTCTGAGAAATTGAGGGCAACCCTCGAATGTCATAGGCGCACATAACGTTTTCCATACATTTTCAGAAGCTGTTCAAGTATTTGCGTCTGATAATCATAATTTCATGAGGCTGCGCTGATGACGGAAGGTGCAACTCTCAACGGTCAGGACTTGAAAGAAAATTCCTTCAAAATTATACGTACTTATGGATCGATAGTTGTATTCTTTCAGGCTATTAGGTTGAACTGATGATAGACGGTACATCTCATTAACCGACTTAAAAAAAAAGGAGGTTCTCAATTCGTCGGCTAGGAAAATTTTTGGTTTTTCCGTCATGGGTGTCGTTTTCATGGTTTTCGGGGTCGCTGATTACGAAAATGAAGCAAAATGAAAATCCTCATAGCGGCCAGGAAATTTTTTGGTTTATCCGTCATGGGTGTCGTTTTTATAGTTTTTGGGGTCGCTGATTACGAAAATGAGGTCAAAATGAAAATTAAAGATGGCGGCCAAGAAAATTTTTGGTTTTTCCGTCATGGGTGTCGTTTTGATGGTTTTTGGGGTCGCTGATTACGAAAATGAGGGCAAAATGAAAATTCAAGATGGCGGCCAGGAAATTTTTTGTTTTTCCGTCATGGGTGTCGTTTTGATGGTTTTTGGGGTCGCTGATTACGAAAATGAGGGCAAAATGAAAATTCAAGATGGCGGCCAGGAAATTTTTTGTTTTTCCGTCATGGGTGTCGTTTTCATTGTTTTTGAGGTCGCTGATTACGAAAATGAGGTCAAAATGAAAATCCAAGATGGCAGCCAGGAATTTTTTTGGTTTGTCCGTCATGGGTGTCGTTTTGATGGTTTTTGGGGTCGCTGATTACGAAGATAAGGTCAAAATAAAAATTCAAGATGGCAGCCAGGAATTTTTTTGGTTTGTCCGTCATGGGTGTCGTTTTGATGGTTTTTGGGGTCGCTGATTACGAAAATAAGGTCAAAATAAAAATCCAAGATGGCAGCCAGGAATTTTTTTGGTTTGTCCGTCATGGGTGTCGTTTTGATGGTTTTTGGGGTCGCTGATTACGAAAATAAGGTCAAAATAAAAATTAAAGATGGCGCCCAGGAAAATTTTTGGTTTTTCCGTCATAGGTGTCGTTTTCATTGTTTTTGAGGTCGCTGATTACGAAAATGAGGTCAAAATGAAAATCCAAGATGGCAGCCAGGAATTTTTTTGGTTTGTCCGTCATGGGTGTCGTTTTGATGGTTTTTGGGGTCGCTGATTACGAAAATAAGGTCAAAATGAAAATCAAGATGGCGCCGACGAAAATTTTTGGTTTTTCCGTCATGGGTGTCGTTTTCATGGTTTTCGGGGTCGCTGAATACGAAAATGAAGCCAAAATGAAAATCCGAGATGGCGGCCAGGAAAATTTTTAGTTTTTCCGTCATGGGTGTCGTTTTCATGGTTTTTGGGGTCGCCGACTACGAAAATAAGGTCAAAATGAAAATCCAAGATGGCGCCGACGAAATTTTTGGTTTTTCCGTCATGGGTGTCGTTTTCATGGTTTTTGGGGTCGCCGACTACGAAAATAAGGTCAAAATGAAAATCCAAGATGGCGCCGACGAAATTTTTGGTTTTTCCGTCATGGGTGTCGTTTTCATGGTTTTCGGGGTCGCTTATCACGAAAATGAGCTCAAAATTTGGTAAAACATAAAACGGGTTTGTTAAACATGAAATCGAAATTAATATTAATTTAGTGATACTAGACAAAATGTTAATTAACATGAACAGGAAAAAAATTAATTATAGGCATTGTCATTCAAATAGTCCGTTAGCCTTTATCACGTTTCCACCGGGCACCACGTGGAGGTGGACTGACACCAAGCGTTTTTTTTTTGGTTGTTTTTTTTTCATTGATTTTTATACACAATGTTCAAATCAGATTTTAAGTATTATACGTGATGAAGGGAAGAAAATATTTGATTTTTTGTTTATTAAAACTGAGTACACTACACACCCCTGATTACGCATTGCATATTCGCCAATTATATGCTTTAGCGTATGTTCCATCAGAACAAGTTATCAACGCTTTTGACGAACTGCTCGAATCTCAGTTTTATATTGTGCATTCTGGCCTCTTCCGACAAGTCGTTGATTATTTTGAAGATAACTGGATCGGAAGGTTGGAAAGACGGGGCAGGTGAGCTCCTAGATTTCCTATTGATCTGTGGAATACTTTTGATGCATTTCTTCAGGAAATTCCTCGAACGAACAACTCCGTTGAAGGCTTTCACAGGGGATTCTCGTCACTTCTAACGGCTCATCACCCATCTATATGGAAGTTTTTGGATGAACTTCGTCGGCAGCAAAGCCTGACAGAGCTGAAACTGGAGCAAATTTTGTCTCGTGGATCACACACAACTAGTCAGCCAAGATATAGGCAAACATCAGCAAGATTGAAAGATTTAGTTGAATCATTGGAGGAGAGACCACTCCCAGATTACTTACCGGCCATTGCTCATAATTTTGAATTCCAACAAATTTGATTAAAAAAATACATTTAAAAAAAAACGAAACAAACAAAATGATTAAACGTAAAAAACTAAAAAGTATAAAAATTTAAAAGAAATAATCATATCTATCTGGGGTCAAAGTCTACATGCTGCATACGGCCAATGACCTTTGTTTTTACAAAATAAGCCAGCATTCCTTCAGGCGTGATCGAGATTCTTGACCTCGAAAGCACAAAACCTAACAAAAAATCATGTTTTTTTTCCTTCATCATGTATAATACTTAAAATCTGATTTGAACATTGTGTTTAAAAATCAATGGAAAAAAAAACAACCAAAACAAACACAAAACCTAACAAAAAATCAAATATTTTTTTCCCTTCATCATCACGTATAATACTTAAAATCTGATTTGAACATTGTGTATAAAAATCAATGAAAAACAACAACCAAAAAAAAACATTGGGTGTCAGTCCACCTCCACGTGGTGCCCGGTGGAAACGTGATAACGGCTAACGGATTATTTGAATGACAATGCCTATAATTCTATGTTTTTCTTTTCATGACAGTTATTTTACATTTTGTCTAGTATAACTTATTTATATTTATTTCGATTTCATGTTAAACAAACCCATTTTATGTATTACTAAATTTTGAGCTCATTTTCGTAATCAGCGACCCCGAAAACCATGAAAACGACACCCATGACGGAAAAACTAAAAATTTCGTCAGCGTCATCTTGGATTTTCATTTTGACCTTATTTTCGTAGTCGGTGACCCCAAAAACCATGAAAACGACACCCATGACGGAAAAACCTAAAATTTTCCTAGCCGCCATTTAGGATTTTAATTTTGGTCTCATTTTCGTAATCAGCGACCCCGAAAACCATGAAAACGACACCCATGACGGAAAAACCAAAAAATGTTCCTGGCCGCCATCTTGGATTTTCATTTTGGCTTCATTTTCGTAATCAGCGACCCCAAAAACCATGAAAACGACACCCATGACGGAAAACCCAAAAAATTTCCTGGCCGCCATCTTGGATTTTCATTTTGGCTTCATTTTCGTAATCAGCGACCCCGAAAACCATGAAAACGACACCCATGTCGGAAAAACCAAAAATGTTCCTGGCCGCCATCTTGGATTTTCATTTTGGCCTCATTTTCGTAATCAGCGACCCGAAAAACTATGAAAACGACACCAATGACGGAAAAACCAAAAAAAATCCTGACCGCCATCTTGA
The DNA here is from genome assembly GCA_949775195.1 of Diarsia dahlii. Taxonomy (NCBI): domain Eukaryota; kingdom Metazoa; phylum Arthropoda; class Insecta; order Lepidoptera; family Noctuidae; genus Diarsia; species Diarsia dahlii. The sequence goes on from OX459199.1 coordinate 22,707,068, forward strand.
ATTTTCATTTTGACCTCATTTTCGTAATCAGCTATCTCAAAAACCATGAAAACGACACTTATGACGGAAAAACCAAAAAACTTCCTGACCGCCATCTTGGATTTTTATTTTGACCTCATTTTCGTAATCAGCGACCCCTATAGCCATGAAAACGACACCCATGACGGAAAAACCAAAAATTTTCGTCGGCGCCATCTTGATTTTCATTTTGACCTCATTTTCGTAATCAGCTACCCCAAAAACCATGAAAACGACACCCATGACAGAAAACCAAAAAATTTTCTGACCGCCATCTTGGATTTTCATTTTGACCTCATTTTCGTAATCAGCGACCCCAAAAACCATGAAAACGACACCCATGACGGAGAAACCTAAAATTTTCCTAGCCGACGAATTGAGAACCTCCTTTTTTAAGTCGGTTAATGAGATTTACCGTCTATCATCAGTTCAACCTAATAGCCTGAAAGAATACAACTATCGATCCATAAGTACGTGTAATTTTGAAGGAATTTTCTTTTAAGTCCTGACCGTTGAGGAGTTGCACCTTCCGTCATCAGCGCAGCCACATGAAATTATGATTATCAGACGCAAATACTTGAACAGCTTCTGTAAATGTATGGAAAACGTTATGTGCGCCTATGATATTCGAGGGTTGCCCTCAATTTCTCAGAGTTCCCATCAACAGAAACTGACTTGGTGACAATGGGACCACCTTGGGAGTATACCTTTCCAAACAAAAAAATAATTTTGAAAATCGGTCCACACTTGTCGGAGATATGCGCGGACACACATAATAAAAACATACGAATAGAGAACCTACTTCCTTTTTAGAAGTCGGTTAAAAAGAGACGGAAACATTATTTATTTTTGACGTGTTAAAGTGCTTTCACAACCAATTTACAGCAAATATTAAAATCTGTGATTAAAATAGTAGATATCATAATTTTTGATTTTAATTCATCTAACACCTAATTGAACCATTTTTATGTTGATTGATATACTGTACGTATACACAACACACATTCCAGACTTTTTTTCAAAGCCGTACGCGTGTACTTACTTACTATAAAATTATGTCACCTAAAATAATAATCGTATAAATGATCAAATTTTTCAACCGTAGTTCAACGCTCGAAATGCCCGTGTGTGCGTTCGTCGGTGTTATCGCTGCACACAAACATAGAAATTGCCTAAAGTTCCGCAAGTCTTGTCTGTACAAGGCCTCTTAAAGAAGCCGTGCCTTTTTTAAAGTAACACCCCTTATAGGCCTACTTGGAGGTATATAATATTATATCTTCCCTATAATAGCCATCATAACTGCCTCCGTGGTCGAGTGGTTTAGGCGTTTGCCTTGTGACCCGGTGGTCGTGGGTTCGATTCCCACGGGAAGCATACTTTGTAAAGTGGTTTCTAGTTTGATTAGGACATTGCAGGCTTGAATCACCTGATTGTCTGATAAAAAGATGGTTCCGTGCGTCGGAAGGCACGTATAAGCCGGTGGTCCCGGCTGCCAAATGGCGGTCGTCAAACCATGTCAGAGGCCCTTGCGGCGGCTTAGAAACTCTGACACTAGGGTGTGTGGGGTCGTTAGACCTTACTGCCCACACGATAAGAAGAAGATAGCCATCATGGTGATAATAATTATCATTGAAGCAGTAGGTTTTAGGGAGGGGAAAAAAGTGCATTTTAATAAAGTCATCATTTGCCTAGGTCTCCTCATAACTATGTTGGGGTTGGATTCTAGTGTTACTTTATAATTTACCAAAAAAAATCTGCCAATCTGCCCCCACACTATCCTTTAGTAAGACTGGCTGTCGGGCTTTCGGGTAATTGAATGACAGCCAGGACCAAAGGCTTAACGTGCTTTGCGAGACACAGATGGTTCTAATTATACGTATCAATCAACTACCTACTGTATCTTTTTAAACATAAAGTTTATAAAGATGTAGGATTAAATAAAGTTATCTGAATCGTTAACTTATCTTGCAATTGCAACACAATTAGAATAAAGTTCCTTAACTGGAAGAGAATCCGTATTTACCGCCATTGACGTCTTAACGCAGCCAATGTTTGATAAGATAACGCTCGCTGTTGTTCCATCAACAGTTACTGTGATTCACACAAACATGCGTCTACGCATCTCCGCTAGTTACTTAATTACTTTTGTTAGTTAGCAAAATAAGAATACTAATATTACATAGGTAGTAAAGTTTTTCATAATAACCTGTGGTGCTTTACAGCGTATTCGCCATTTGTGAAGTAAAAACGGGTAGATCGAAAACATTTTACCGACTCCTACCTGATTACCTGCGTACAATAAGTTACATCTGCTGTCAAAGATCACGCATAAAAATCATTTAGTTCTTCTCGTAATTGCTTACGCAACCGGATCTCACGGCCAGTCTCTTAGAAAAAGTTTAATTCAATTCACGGCAGGGACCGTACAACCCCGCTTGAGAGTTAAGCCTTTGGACAGGGTAACCCGTACATGGGGTAACTCATATCGCTGTGTTACCTTTTGTTCGAGTTACACCCTCGAACCCCAGCGAAATGGGTAACACTTTTATTAAGGTAACCACGTGAAGGGGTTAACCCCTTCAATGACTTAAGCCTTTGAAGAGGTTACCTTCCCGAAAAGCTTTTTTTCGTGTTACCCTGGATTACCTAATAAACTTGAGCTGCAAGTAGGTGGGGGGATACTTGCACCCGTGCGCACCTTACTGTTTTTATTTAGTTATTACGAATTTGACAACAATTGATGCGTGACATTAAAGCGAACTAACAATTAAGATGAGTAAGACAGGTAAGTGATTATTATTTAAAGTACTAAGTTAAATTAATAGTCTCTCTAGTGTTAAGTGGCCGGACCACGTTCATTTATACCCATGTATATACCCAATTTGTTCCTATTTTAGTAAGTAAGTAGGTATTATAACTACCTACGATAATTATTAGATTAACACCAAGGTAATGCTATTTTTTATGTAAGATCAGGCGAAGTAACAAATATAAATTCTCACATTAACCCTATTCTTAGCGCTGTGTACAATTTGATACATTGAACTTTATGAAAATCTAGAAACGTTCCAAAAGGTATTTTCAAAACATTTATTATTTTATATGGAAAGACGAAATATAATCCAAATTCTAAAAAAAAATATTTTATCATTTGTTAATCCAAATAATTATGCAGTAGAAAACAAAATAGCAAACCGACCATTGAAGTCGTCTGGGCGTTGCAAGATAAAAACACTCAAATTTTATTATATTTAGGTCAAATTATTTTCAAAAGCTGTTTAATTCAAATAGGTATATTGGCTACTTAGAAACGCTACTTTCAAGTATCAAAATGGTCTGAAATCGTAAGTAATTTACTGTTTTTTCTTAGTGTATCAGATATGATACACTGCCAGATTCAATCCTTTTAGATAATTTTTAGCATGTATCAAATATGTGACATTGCTTGATTTGAACGGTTTCAATTTATTATATAGTTATTACAATATATCTATTTTATATTATTTATATTGTCATTATTATTGTTTATTTTTGGGGGAGTATGAGGAACAGGGTGTAAAGTTCCTCATACCCCGTTGAAAAGGGAGGATCCTCCGACCGGACGGGTGTTATGTCCGGTGGGCTAACTGCCCGACATTTGTCAGGGATAATGTTCATAGCGCGATGTAGGAATAGCGCAAATTAGTTCGCAGGTGTTGCGATAGATGTTGCTAGTCGCCACATCACTCCCCTCCGAGACCGGAGGTCGAAAGCAGGTTAAGTCTTGGCGCTTGTCAGCCAGTGGATGGTTCCAGTGAGTCGGAACCGGATGCCGCATAGTTCTCGGTGAGTCGGAACTGTCTGCGGTGATGCCCCAGTGAGTCGAGGTGATGCTGCGTATGCTCCAGTGAGTCGGAGTGTGCAGTGCTGCGTAGTGGCTGGCTGCTGCGTCGACCAGGAGAGAAGGGCGTCTCTGCTTGCTGACCGGCCGAAGTGCAGTGAGCTGTGCCAAGGTCGCTGATGAGGCTGGGGGTGATGACCAGGAATGCGCTTCCGCTGCATGCTGGTGGTCAGGATACCCCATGAAGCCGTGGCTGCTGGCTGACGGTATGACTCGCTGCTCGAAGGCGAAGGGGAAGTGATGACGACGTATGAAGTGCTTGCACGAAGGCTGCGTTGACGTTCATGCTCGGGGTCACCAGTTTGGGGGTGTGAGGAACAGGGTGTAAAGTTCCTCATCCCCCATAGAAAAGGGAGGATCCTCCGACCGGACGGGTGTAATGTGTCCGGTGGGCTAACTGCCCGACATTTGTAAGTCGGGATTTTCTATATAGGCTTATGTCGCGGATAATGTTCATAGCGCGATGTAGGAATTTCGCCAATTAGTTCGCAGGTGTTGCGATAGATGTCGCTAGTCGCCACATATTTTTAATTTGTGTCATGCAAAAACAAAGTTTAAACGTGGTTTAATAATAACTAAGAAAACGGAGAAAACTCGGTATGTAATGAATGGTCACCCATCCACAGACCAACCTAGGCAAGCACGGCTTGACCTAAGACCTGAAACCTGCCTTCGACCCGACAACAACAATTAAGCAACAACATCCAATTAAAAAAATACATTGACGGATCAAAATTTTGTAAAAAACATCACTTATCGGTATCGTATTACCCCGTATTATCTGGGTGGTGGAGGTCAGATAGGCAGTCGCGCCTAGTGATGTGCCTGGTGGGAATATTGCCACTGCCGGTAAAATACCAAAATTGCCAGCAGCATTGGAAATATTGCCAAAGTTGCCGGTCAATGTATCATATCTATCATAACTTATCATTTATAGTTGTCCCGTACAATGTAGATTAGGGCCTATCAATGCTAATTATAAGTGTATTACATAGTTTCCTTACTTAATTTGACTTATAATTAACAAATACTTTCCGAATATTCCCACTCCTGGCAATATTCCCGGGAATTTTGCCAATATTACCGGCAACGGCACATCTCTAGTCGCACCATGTAAAATATGGTACTCAGCTGCATCCGGTTAGACTGGAAGCCAAACCCAACATAGTTGGGAAAAGGCTAGGCAGATGATGATGGTACAAAAACAAAGAAACGCTCGGTAACTCGCAAATTGCCGAGTTTTTGTTCTGGAACCAAGAGCAAAATGAAATTGTTTGAAGTACTGAGGTTGAACTGCAGTATTGCTTTGTCCTAACGGACTCCGACACCAGTTCACCTCGTCTAGCATTGCTATGTTCTTAGGAAACCTTAATATTTCATCAGATGAGGATAAATCAAGTAGTTGCTTCAATATCTTTGGTAATATATACCCTCAGTCATCGCAATGAAACCCTTTTTTTTTGGCTGGTAAATCATCAAATAACTATATAAGGTCAACTAGCTGACCCACGCAACTTCGTCTGCGTCACATAAATATAGCTATATCCTTTCTCGATATATCGACTATCCAACATAAATTAAACTAAATCGTAACAAACAAAAAATCTTATCTTTCCTCTTTATTAAAATAGTTTAGATGGTTTAGATTAGCTTAGATTAGATTAAAGTGTGAATTACTATAGGTATCTCTTACTGTTAAATATACTATAACACTCTGTACTTGTAAACATTATGATGCAGTAAATATTTTGAATTTGAATTTCCCGGAGGCCAGCCAGAATCCCCCGTTCCTACAATGCGACGCGCGAATTATTTTGCCGCGCGGATATTTTTACATTGCGATATCTTCTAAGATATTTATTTAAACTGTATAGAGTAAAGGGCACAAATATTCTATATTAAATTTCCGTTCTGACAATCACATTTATTTAGATATAGATTAATACCATATGGGTTAATAAGCTTCGCAAAAAATAATTCTTTTTAACCTAAAAGTTTAACAGTAAAAAAAGGTTACAGTGAGTCAATCTTAAAAGATAGATATATGCTGTCGCGGACTTTTTTTTAGAACTTTTAAAGAGGAACAATTCTTTCATACATGATATTTGCGTAACTTAAACCGTTTTCGCAGCGCACGCAGCGGAAGCTCTCAAAAAGGAAATACCTTTTCCCGTTTTTGTAACATTTTTCATTTGTGCTCCGCTCCTATTAGCCGTAGCGTGATGTTATATAGCCTATAGCCTTCCTCGATAAATGGACTATCCAACACAAAAAGAATTTTTCAATTCCAACCAGCAGTTCCAGAGTTTACCGCGTTCAAACAAACAAACAAACAAACAAACTCTTCAGCTTTATAATATTAGTATAGATTAAAATTTTATAAGGTCCAAAGGGTGTTACTATAATGATTTTTAACAAAACTAAAAGAACCAAAAATAATAAAAGGGTGTTCTGTTTTTAATTGTATTAAATGTTTTTTTTTACGTTAGCGTGTTTTATTTTTGTATGGTTAAAATAACGTTGGAAGCCTGGCAGTGTAGCAAATATGATACATAGATTTTATAAGGTAGATTAGGCAATGTATCTTATGTGATACATTCAATAAATCATAAAATAATATAAATACATTTTTATTATTATTATTTCTACCCACAATAAATACGTAAGAACGCATTTTATGTATTTTTTTTTCAATATTTCTAAAAATAAAAACCTTGCCAAGTATAGGGTTACTGGCATTTCTACATAAATAACATTTGCTTGCGTTATTTGATGCATCAAATACATAACAACGATGCACAGTACCTCGCCTCAGCTGTGGCATTTCACAGAATGACAATTCTTGTTGTAATACGTATAGTAGGGAAGCTACAACACACACTTTAAACATAAACACTGCTAAATTGCTTTTACTTCAGTAGTTCCGTCCGAGTTCCCAACCAATCAAATGATGAATGATGAAAATAAACAAGTAGGTAGGTATATACACGAAAAAATAAATATTATTACAATGTTTAGCATGTGTGACGAGCAAAATTGAACTATAAGATCATAGATAATAGCTATTTTTCCATGTTTACAAGTCGCTCGGCAAGTCGGTACTCGGTACACGCAAGATTGGCGGACCGCCGGACGCAGTACGAATGTCATGTGCGGTCGTGTATGCAATTTTTAAACTAATATCGATTGTAAACAGTGCATAATACAATGTCTTGAGTTGGAATGGCTTACCCTGTTACAGTGTTACAGGGTATTGAAAGGGTAACCCGTTCGTAACAGGGTTTACTATACCCGTTCGGAGGTGTAACATGTATTATAGGGTTTCTTTTTGAAGCGCTTAAAAAAACCCCTTCAAAAACCCTTTCAACGAGTATCCGGACGGTCCCTGATTCACGGCCGCTGTTTTCACTGCGGTCGAAAAATCGCAAAAATAATGTACCGGGAAAACTAATTAGCTCCGTGTCGTTATACGCTTTCTAGGTGGTGGGCTACGACTGCCATCAGTGCTGACCGTACCGCGCGCGCGACCGCCCGGCCGCCACACAACAAACATTTACCCACCGGCTCATATAAAAACGCTGATATCAACGCAACTGCATTTAGCAAGATCCTTTGTTAGTCAACGGTGAAAGGTTCGGAAGTATAAAACAAAAAAATAGAACAGTTTAGGATCAGTTAAAGAACGAGATGCGGCCAGGGGTCATCCTGCTGTTGCTGGCGATTGCGGCAGCTGAAGTGGTGGAGGAGCCGTGGGTGGAAGAGGAAGATGTAGACGACTCATATGATGACTACGAGCAGCCCAGGAGTAGGCGCGATGTTCATGATGCGGGGCCTTTGGACGAGCATGTTCGTGTCAAGCGGTGTTGTGAGCCGAGACAACGAAGATCTGCGGATTACGTGAGGGTACCACGTCAGCTCCACCAGTATGAAGTTCATGAGTTAACTGATGATGGGGAGATGGAATCCCCGCCTTACGAGGAGATGCTCGCGGCAAGCGCGAACCACTACCACAGAGTGTACGCCCCGGCTCCGCGGTACTTGAGACCTGATGTGAACAGTGCTAACATTGTTGAAGCGGCCAAGCTTGCTCCGGTAGATGCTGTAGTGTCACAACCAGTTCAGTTCATAGCCAGTCCACCGGTGGCTGTTCCATTGGCTTCGAACCCTATTCCTCTTGAGCACCCGATCCCGGTGCCTGTGGCTGCTGAGCCATTGATCCAGGCTCCGAAACAGCTGGCTTCAGGAGACTTGTACGGTGCTTCGACTGGACATCATTCGAAGCATGCTCACGGACATCATCAAGGAGGAGGACATGCAAAGCACGGAGGACATAGCGCAGAACATGGTGGAAAGGTGTAGTATTTTTTATTATTATTCGTCAAAGGACTCGCATATTAGGTAGGTTGGTAGGTACATAATATTAAAAGCTCACTAATATCAACTATTAAGAACCGTTGATTAATCACTACCCTCTTGCCGGCGCAGCACCCAAAATTGGTCCCTAAATTTTTTCCGTTGCCGGCACAGGGACCATATTTGGTCCCTAAAACCGCGTCGTCACAATATTGCTTGTAGCCTCTATTCCTCTGTGTGTAGGATCGGTTTCTCTTTTCTACTTGAACTATCGAGAATATCCGCCTTAAAAAAATGCAACACTGGCCATCTTATATGTGTCTGTGGTTAAGAAATTAATTGTCAAAGTCAGTCCGACGACATTTTGACGATTGACGTAACAACAACAACAACATCATTGTATTTTTGCAAAATTTTGCTATTTTTGTGAGTATTTTTGAGTAAATTACGGATTTATTTGGTTAATTATAATATAGGTAACGTGTGTGCAACGGGGTTTTACCCAGAGGTAAGTATATTTCAAATTCTGTGTGATTTTCGGTGCCGTGTACTTGTGTCACGTGACTTTTGTCGGAGTGTTTTGTTTTATAATGTGTGTTTGTTGTGTTTGTTTTATGTTTCGTAATATTTACGCATAAATTCCTCTATGAATGTAGCTTTCAGATAGTAACTATATTTTTAAGTTTCGTGAAACTTTATATAGTCGTAATATTTTTTTAATTTTTTTTTTAAATGAACCGTAAAAAAAATACAAGCTCCCCTCATAGTAAAATAATATTAAATAAATATTATTTTACTATGAGGTGTGTTTGTATTTTTTTTTCGTATGAATATAGAACCCTTCCACCAATAAAAGCCATAAAATATATATGGTATCGATTTACTTTTCGAAATAATATTTTTTAAAGTTCACAAAATGGTTTTTGTCAACCCTATTCAATGTTTACCAATGCATATAATAAATTTGATACGAAATTTCAACAAACACTTAACACTAACCGAAAGGACCATTAATATGCTCTAACAAAAACATAACTTGAGATTACGAACGCCAACGACGCGTAAGCAAAAAATGTTTACATTAAGTGCGTGCCATCTGGCGCGTGGCGTTACGTCATCGCGTGGGCCGACGGCGCGGTTTTGAGTGTCGAAGGTCTTTGCGCCGGCATGCGGCTACAAGCTATCAACAAAGACTTTGAGACCATTCATATATTTTGTTGAATGTTAGCAAACTGATAAGAATACTGAAGATAATTAGCTGATCATCTATTGTTCTTCTAAGTTGCCTTTTGTCGCACTATGTGTGCACTTATGGGAATTATTGTTTTATTTTCTGTAGGTCATACCTAGCCACTCTGTATCCAGAACCAGACTATCAATTTATTTCTAGGTAGCTAGATGCATTAGTTCTGCAAAATTAAACGACGATTCACGGATAAAAAGTGTCTTAAAGATGTTGTAAGTAGGCAATATAAATTATAGTTCAAAGAACTTAATCAGAGGAAATCACAATACGTGACGTTTGGGCAACGTGGAAGTGTCAACAACAAGATTGGTTGATAAGATGATACTTAATTTAAGACCACTTGAAACTCAAATGTAGGTAGTTACTTATTTATTTATTTATCAATCTTATGCCATTTCTATGACGGCACGGTTGGCGCAGTGGCTCAAGCAATGGACTGCTGCGCTGCGTGTCGCGGGTTCGATCCCCGCACGGAACAAATATTTGTATGACCTACAGATAGTTGTTCCGGGTCTGGGTATTTGTGTATGTGAGTTTAAATGTTTGTGAACGCACCCACGATACAGGAGAAATTCCTAGTGTGGGGCAACGTTTTTCTAAAAACAAAAAAAAAAAAACTAATTTTTAAAACATCTCATAGGTCCTTTATCGATAATGTTCCAAATGGGATAGTGTGAGAACCCAATAAATATTTCATTAATAGATTTTTAACATTATCGCCTAAGTATGTATTAGGTTCAAAGGTTGATTGCGTGAAAATTTTACAGTTACGGGTAGCTTGATTTATGGAGGTATATAGGCTACGTCTTTATCACTGATATATGTACCTAGTTACATACATCCTACTTCCTATTAATATTATAAACGTGAAAGTTTGTGAGTGTGTATGTTTGTTATTCTTTCACGCAAAAACTACTGAACGGATTTGGATAAAATTTGGTACACAGATAGTCCATAACCTGAATTAACACATAGAATAGTTTTTATTCCCATTTTATCTTTCCGTGGGATGATTTTCGAGTTGTAGCTAGTCACACTATAATATTATAAAGGCGAAAGTTTGTAAGAATGTATTGATGGGTGGATGTTTGTTAGTCTTTCACGCAAAAACTGGTGAACGGATGTGGATGAAATTTAGAACACAGATAGTTTATAACCTGGATTAGCACATATGATACTTCTTATCCCGGTTGTAAGATCCCGTGGGCAATTATCGAACTCCACGCGGGCGAAGCCGCTGCCACAAGCTAGTATTATATTAAATTAAAAGGGTTCCATTTTTGCTGACAGAGGTACGAAACCTTGTTAAAAAGTAAATTAGAGAATTTTGACGGCTTTAAAAGCGAATATCTCAACAACCATTGAACCATTTCAAATCAACTATGTAGCAGTTCATAGAAGATACTTACTCCCCAAAATTTTAACACTGGCGCCAACAGCCTTGAAGTAAAATGACTGTGACATACGGACAGGACAAATCTGATCTACAAGATTATCGTATTTGTAAACCCTAAAAGAAACAAAGTACCTATGAATGGCATCAAAAGGATGGTTGCTTTCTCCTTTATCTGTTGCATGGTGTCCACGACATCATTGTGATCTTCTTTATTTTTTGTGTCATTTTTTAAAGTTATTTCAATGATACAGTGAACAGAAATATCGTATTTTTTTCCTGTTCAGTAGTGTTCAGACGTCCTTCTTTCGAAAGGAAAAATCAGACGATAAGCGTCTGAAAGCGTCGAAGAAATACTAAGTGTTTAATAAATTATAGGATCTACACATGAACTCAAGCCCTTTTCCCATGGGGGTAGGCAAAAACCACAGAATGCCACTTGCTACGATCCTTACATACTCCTTTTGCCTCGTCCACATTCATACATCTGGTCATACGCGCACTCTGGCTATAGGATAGGACACATTTTAGAAATAATTTGCCAATGTGATTCTCCTGCCCTTATTCCAATTTATTTGGGGTCGGGGCAGTATGGCTTACCTACTCACTTCTTTATTACCTTATGGCTAGAATATGGCTAGAAAGAAGGTTTCTGCTGAGATTTCCTAATCTCAGCAGAAACCTTCTTTCTAGCCATATTATTATCATCCTTCACACAATCCATCGACCATTATTTGGTCTTCCTCAACTCTTATAGCCAAACTGAAACAAACTACCGACCTAAATCATACATATTTATGACCTTAATAGGGTTGATGACCTTAAAATGTTTAGCTAGAGAATTTCCAACCACAATAGCATATTGGATTTTGCGTGTAACCGATATTGCAAATAGGAATCTAGTTATTGTACCTACATTTGTTAAGGCTATTTATTGTTAGCCCAATAACGCAATATTTTATAGGTACCCATGTAGATAGTTACTATGTATTGGCAGTTAGTTTTATGGATGCCAATTAGAAATCCAGTTATTAAAATTAGAATGTGCCCAGGGCATGAAGCAAACGTATAGTAATAATGGGTTTGATTTGGAATAAAAGATTGCATTCTTCCATCGGTCAATTAAAAGTATGTTGTTATTGTGCGAAAATATGTAGGAATGTAAAAATACGGTCTGCATCTGATTAGACTGTAAGCCGACCAAATACCTAGTTGTGAATTTTTAATTTCAATTAAGAAATAAATATTTCAATGTCAAAATTAGAAAAACGGAAGATTGTTAATTAAAGTACTTTGGAAGACACATATGTACCTACCTATAATTTAATTATAAAAGATAATTAAAATTCTTATAAGTTCAGGAATTACTTAGGTAGGCGGTAATAAATAAGTCAACCTTGAATTTTGAAAACAGTTTAATTATTTATCGTTTACTGTTAGGAATCTACAATTTTTTTAATTTTGATTGTCGTCTGATAAGTACTATACGTTAGATATATTTTTGGTCAATACCTACCTATAATACTTATTTAGAATAGTTACTGGCATGTTTTGTCTGGAAGATTAGGCCGAGGTGTACCGCATCCCCCGTTGGATAGAGCGATACCGTGGCATCGATATAAGAGCTAAGAAAGAACATGGTTGGTTTTTAATCAGTAGAAGTCTGACACTCCCTACCGCTCTGCCCAAAGCGGGAGGAGTTATTTGATGATTACCCACACTTCAAAAAAATGGTGTGCCGCATCTATAGTAGGTACATCCACATTTCGTCAATTATCATTTAGTCCCATATAACCTACCTACCCTACCTAGCCTATTGTTATCAATGGTGTCGAATCAAGACTGCTACGGACAAATTCTTCGTGGATGAACTAAGAACCTTACCTAGTGTAAACAATGTTAATTTCACATTACAGACTTCCAAAGGCTACCACCACGATCATCACGTAGACAAGGGAGGTAAAGGCTACAAGACCGATGAGCTCCATAGGAAGGAATACGAGGAAGCTGCTGGGAAGAAGAAGAAGCACCATGACCACGCTGGACATAAGGGCAGTCATGAAGAAGAAGCCTTCGGACAGAGAGGAGCCAAGTTCGATGAGAAGAAGGGCCACAAGAAAGGACATAAGACTAAGGGTAAGTTAAACGGGAATAAAAACATTTTTTTGTATGTATGTTGGGCTAGAATTTGGCAGATCGGTCCACAAGTGCGAAGGTGCCGAAACACTGTGTTAGAAGATATTATTACAATTTATCTTTAACTTTCTGGCTCTAGGACATGGGTAACATGAACACCTTTAAATTATGGTTATTTCGAGATAGGTGTTATGGTAAGATAACCTTGAACCCAAAAGATTAATCTATGTTGATGAAATTAGAAGATTCGGTGATTTTGTAACTACCAATAAACTACTAGAAATAGCATTGCAATAAAATATTTCGAAGCTACACAACATTCCGATAATCGATTTCAATGCTTGTCAGTTACAGTAACTCATCAATTTACATAATAACTTCCTATAAAAGAGTAACTTATTTTACTTCTTAACAAGTTTTGAAACAACAGACACAAACTAAACTGATAAATTAATATTAAGGCCAAAAGAAAATAAAAAGACAAACACGTATTATATAAAGTTACATTACTGATTACACAAATCGATTTAGAACGAAACAATTATTTGGGCATAGACTCAACGACACCAGCTGCTATAATAGAAAATGTAACAATTTGCGGCAAGAGAAAGCCAAGTTACGTAAAGTTATTTGTTATTCGAATTCAATTTGTATTGACCTCAACCGCAATACTACGGTTTTCCATTGATTCAATCACAAAGAGCAACTCGCAAACTTTACCTACACTCCAAAGCCTTTTCATTGTCAAAATCAAGATTGGAAACAAGAGTCTAAATTTCATTGCAAGTGTACGTGACTAAAGTTCTATTTAATTTGCCTTCGCGCTTATTTCGGAAATATTGTGAGTTAGTATGACAAAAAATGTACCTACTTACTCAAAATGTGGAGCGTCACGACTTTAAATGTAATCCTTTTGTACAAGCTATTCATTGTTATAACCTTACTTGTTACAGTTTGTCGTAACCTTGCATAATGCCCTCAATAAGCAAATATTACGTGGATTGACGTGTCCTACAGACCTATTATACTTTATAATCGAATTAACCTTATCTAGTAATTGAAATCTTTGCTTATTTATTGATTTTAGTAACATAAGCCGTAAACCTCCCAAACTAATACCTGTATAACAATACTCCACAGTAAAGTAAGGCTGCAACTCTTCTCTAATAATAATAACGTCAGCTGGAAAATTCACATCATGTCAGAAAAGAGCTATACCTTCGTTCCAGTTACCGCAGTATCCAACAAGCCCGGAGCACAAATCATAGAAACTTTAAATGCATTTAGCACTAAATATATCGTTATACAAATCGTTTTCGTTCCGTTTCTGATAATTGTTGAAGATGACAGAAATGGAATAGTTTAAGAGACTTAACTTATCACATAAAAATTTTTACCCAATCCGTCTAATCTTCCAGGCTACCACAACAAATACCACAAGGACGAGTTCCACAAGGAACACAAGTTCTACGATGACTTCCACAAGAGCGGTGAACACCATCGGTTCGGCAAGTTCAACGCCAAGCACGCCAGCAACGAGAGTGGAAAGAAGAAGGCTCATCATGTCAACGCAGGACACGACTTTGTTGAAAAAGGGAAGAAGGGATACACGTAAGCATATCATTTATCTTAATAATGGAAATAACAGGCCAGATGTGAAGTAGGATAAACTATGCTAAGTAGATGAATTATAAATGGCATTGGCCCTTTTAAAAAATCAGACAATATTTGTATACAAAATGTAATAAAGTTGGTGGACTTAGGCACACATAAATGGCGTCGGGCGCGGACACGGCGCGGGCGGCTTCCTACTCCATTCAAATTTTATACCATGTCCATAGAAACAACGGGCACTTTAGGATACGCGGGCGCCGAAATGGCGCGTGATATCCACGCCCGATCCACGACATTCCGTATAACCGTATATATACAGCTGGATGGTCAAGGACAAATTAAAATGAGAATTGTAGGAAGTAGCTGAAAGATATTTTTAGAACATGCTAGAGGATGCTGCATAGCCCTCTCAACTTATCCGCTTCCTAATCATTCAATCAACGAGATTGTTCTCCGACTAGTTAGAAGCAAGGATAGTCTGCTGCAGTTTTAAAATCATTGGTAATCTGATACAAGTGAATAATAGTCGATCGAAAGATCTTGAATTTGCGTCTGTTTTACAAAAAATAACTATCGCGTCCATAACATGTGTGGAAGACTGTAAATGTAGGAGAAACACAAAGAAACGGTGGATGATTTGGCTGGAAAAAGTGTGACTTCGATTCGAGACGACAATTTAAGTAGTATTCATGGAGATATGCTGCGACCCCATTTAATTTGGTTTAAGGGCAGGAATTTTAAGACACATTCACATTTTAGTCTCATAATAAGTTAATTTCTATATACATATAATGTTTTAATAAAACCATCGTCTTATTTCCAGCAACAAGGGCCACGTGGACGCCGATCACAAAGGCTACCACGGCAAGCACGGTCACGAACATCACCACGAGAACCACGCAGACCACGGCAGGAAAGGAGGCAAGGAGGGAGCATCCCAGTGGAGCTACAAGAAAAACTAGGTCGTACGTCTTAGGTCTTAGAGTCAGTCTCCTTTGGGATTCTGTTGCGTTATATGCCATTTAGGGATGTCGGTTAGTAGTTTGGTGCAGCAAAGTTGTTTTGTTTGAAGGTTTGCTGTCAATGCTTTTTGTGAGTTTTGGTTCATGACGAATGTCTAGGTTTATGATGGTCATACATAGAATATCAACCTGCTTAATTATATAACCTAACGATAATGTTGTACAATATTAGAAGTTTAAAGATACAATCATTAGGATGACTTTTCTAACTCATTTTACAATTCCATAAATACAAAATCGCCATCAAAATTGATAGTATCGTAATCATTATTTAGTCGGTTACCTGACCCGATGGCGTAATTCTAAAGATAATTATTTCCATGGCTTCTTAACGATCGCATAATAGTTGTAATTAAATGGAAATTTAAATTGACCCCAAACCAGCGGTGTCACAAGTTGTAGGCGATGTTTGCTTTCAGTACAAAGCAATAACTTCTAGAACATTAAATATGGTATTCCAATCATCAATATACCAAGGTCTTTACACAATAGTGAATGGAAAGTGCTTTGATGAAGTGTGTATAATTTCTTCTATTACATTATCAAAGCTTTCGATCTACAAAATTGATTATTTCCTAATTTCTACAAAGATTTTTTCCCTAACGTTTGAAGGTGAGTTTCTTTCTTGCTTATTAAACTGGTAATGACTTCCTATCTAATAAATTACCCTAAATAAATTATGATCTTCATAATTTTATAGGTACTTATTCTGTCAAAAAAATTTTTCTTGGGGACTTTCTTCTTTTCTTTTTGACTTACTTCACTTGATAAAACAATTTTAGACTCACTCTCATATAAATTCCACCCGCCTTTCTATGTTAGAAAACTTAAATATTCACTTGAACCAAAACATAGACCGCAACACAAACATTGATTTGCGTAATTTAGCGTGTCGAATCGGACATGTCCCATGAACAGTGCAACACTTTTTGTTCGTCTGCACTCATTTTTTGTGAGCTCGTTAATTTGGCAAACTATTTCAGTAGGTTACTTTGTCGCGACGTCTTTTTTAATATCTTGTTTTATTTTATTAAAATCTAGTAATTGTTGTACGAAACGTTTGTATTAATTTCAATAGTTGTCGCCAGTTGATGTTTCAACATTGATTTTTATAATGCATACTTCAGTTGAGAATATACTATTTTTTCTATTATTTGAGCTACATAGGATTTCCTTGTGACTGAAACTTGCTGTGTTTAGCCAGAAGAATGTTTATTGTTATGGATTTTCATAGAAGTCTTGTTCGGCACTGTTACCTGTCATCAACGTAGTAATATTATTGGAGTTAGAATGTACATAAATATATGTATTTATCTATTGATATACCCTCAAACAAGATCTAATGTGCGGGATCGTCGAGAGCTCTTTGTACTCATCTTTGAACTCAACTTTGAGTGAAATTGTAAAGATTTAACTTTATTATTAGGTATTTTTATGTTACCGTATTAGAAATAGAACGTAAGTACATAACTATACCAAAATTAAACACAACCGTAGTTGCTAGGTTCAACTATCGTTAGTTAAGGGCAATTATCGTAATATTTATTACTGTTAGTGTTTTTGTAACTTTTATATTATTTTTGTAATGTTTTTATTAAAAGAAACTTATATTGGTAGTTTGTTTTAATTTTATGACCATTTTCTATACCTATAACTAGTTCAATTCTATAACGGAGTTTGAATAGGAACGTGTGTGCTGAACAGGACTGTAGTGGAGACGTACAAAACTTTGTGATTTCTTGCAATCGTTGACTGTGAAATTTGAACTGTAGTTGCAGTGTTAGAAAGGTGGCTTGCATGGTAACACTCCACCTTTTTTTGGGTCAAAGTGTTTAACGTAAATAGACACTGAAAGGTGAGGTCTTCGTGGGTAGAACACGCTTTGGCCACATAAGTCGACATAATCACTGTAATTCATTTTCCAGACTTGGCTCATTCCGCATGCTTGACAAACTTTATTTCTGTAAATTTTGAATTTTTTTAGTACCTTGTCAAAAGAGAAACCTGCCTGTAAGCAATTAATTAAATTTAAACATTTAGGTTAAGAATGAAATAACTCACGTATAGTTATTGACCGACACGACCTGGATGAGTGGATGTCGCATCTTATCCGCGCTATCAATTGCTTGTTTCAACAGATATTTGGCTACACCCTGCCCTGTTACTTCTGCTGCTGTACCCAGTATTCGAATCTGTAATGACATGAGTATTTGTAAATATTTTCAATTTCCTTAATTTTATCTATCTCAAACCCATTTCCGCTAAGCATTTAGGATATTTACAGCATTGAATCTACATAACGCATTGAGGTAGGTACTTACTATTCTCGTAAGAGGGTAGACAGAGAAACTTATATATATTCTTCTTCCGAACTTTTTCTCCTACAGTCCGTGCCAAATGCCAATACGATAGCAGACGAAAATTATTTGACAGCGCAAATACTCACATCATAAATATATTTAACATTGTATTTCTTAAACAAATTGGGACTCTTAAGGCAATGGGCGCAGAAATACATGTGGTGTCTTTCGGGTATAGAATCTGTGCAGTGGCCCCACTGCTCGAACTCGCCGATCATCCAGGGGTAGACCTGTTCTGCCACCGTGAGGCCGATCATCTTGTGCTCTTTGGTGCGAGGCAGATACTCCATCGCCAGGAGGCGCTCCCCTGAAGAAAAACCACGACGTAAAGTTCAAAATTACGCGTCAAATATACCTGGCATGTGTAGTCAAGAATATTGTACGTCGTTGCACGAAACTTTCCCAAAAACTATGAAAAGCAAAACCAGCAGCAAGGTAATAAGCAGTACCTTTGTGCTCTTCTATTTGCTATGTTTTTATCCTTTTTTTTGTATTTTGTGTGTGCATAAATAAATAAATAAATAATAAATAAATAAAAACTTGCGAGACAAGATATCTGACGTCGTCAAACGAAGTTGTACGACTTCACATGGTGTCTTTATTAATTTATCGTGGGATATTTCACGCTGTCAATAATAGTGTTGTGATTTCCAAAGAAACAATCATTCTACTAAGGCTGACGACGGCCGGTCTAGAGCAAGTATTATGATCTAGTAATTCATAACCCGGACATACATAAGTAGGTACTCGAGGACTCGTAGACAATTCGACATGATGGATCCTGGGATGAAAACCTCAGAAAATGTTTACCATAATCGTTTTACGAGGTCTTTGTATTCAAGTATGAACTACTTTTCATCATCATCAGCCTATAACGTTCCCACTGCAGGGACTCAGGCCTCCTCTCTAGGAGAGGGATGGCCTGTAATCCACCACGCGGGCCCAGTGCGGGTTGGTTATACGATATTAATACTAACACGACTTAAATAAAATAACGAAATATTATGGACCAACAGGCAACAGTAAGACAACCGCACAATACCAAACTTACCCGTGTATGAATATTTAGCATTGAGCATTTTCAAATACTCGCAGTCAAGGGGCATCCACAAGCTTACGATGCTTGGCTCACGAGGCCAGTAATGTGTGTTCAAGAACGAAGTAATCAACAATGCGTGGCTGTCATCCCCTCGTTTTATAGATACGTTCTTGAGGTCAAAACACTAGAAACATAGATACATACGAAGTGTTTCATATAAGTTGCGATGGTATGAATCGTGGGATATCAGGCATCAGTGGTTTTTTTTTTAAATATGTTATTTGGTTAAATATGTGTGTGGTTGAAACTACCCAAGCTAGCCCTAGGAGACGATCCGCATTAAAAATACAAACATTTTTCTTCAACATAAATAGTTTGCATTTTTTTTACTAAATATCCGCAATTTTCACTTTTCCATTATTTTTCTTCCGATACAGCGAAATGATCCTTACACTAAACAAAGTTGAATGGTCAATGAACCATGAACCTTCACGCTCTGGGTGGAGCGAAAGGGAGTGTCAGACTTCTACTGACTAAAACCCCATGTTTCTTCGTAGCCTTTGTGTTCCGGGGCCGCGGTATGTCTTTAGAGCAGTCCCGCAGTCCCGGTAGTCCCGCAGCCTCAGAGTCCCGCAGCCTTGGAGAACCTATCACTTGGGCACGTACTTCGAAACCAAGTCGGCCGGAGAAACGACAATTTCCGCAGGTTTCATGGACGGCTCAGAACAAGTGCGTATGCGACGTCTCCCTACAGACAATGGCCCGCCTGCCATCTTGCGCTGCATGCCCTGTCACCTGGTAACCTTGTAACTGCATCAGTGGACGCTACACTAATGAGAAGTACAGGCTAGGAATACTAACAGGTTTCACATCAACTGGAGTCTTGAGCCGGTATGTCGACTTTTGATTAACTCTGTTAACGAGAACGTTGAAGTATGGCTGGACTGGAACCGCACTACCCAACCTGAGTGCATTGCCCCGGAGAGTGTTCAGACACTGCAACATTGTGGACGTTTTCCTGTTTCTATTTCATGGTTTAAAGATAATTTTGCTATTGTTTTGTATGATTTGGCTTGGGAATTTTTTTGTTACATGGTTTCGGGAGATGGAAAGAAATTGACTGTATTCCAGAATATTGTGACGGATACTGAACAGATGACGTGGATTTCATAAGCTGTCATCGAATGCTGTAAGCATTTTTATTCTTTCGTGTTTTTTTAGTATATGTCACCTACATTTTGCGATTCATACATTTTTAAGATATTTTATTACAAGACTGATTTGTGTAAAATCAGTGTTGTAAAACAATAGGATTAAAGTTATTTAAAGAACAGACAAAAGTATTAAAAACTTTTTAACCTAACCTAGCCTAGTTATAATACCATTTCAAATTCAGAAACCGTGACAGGAGCCTTAGAAACTGTCACAGTGGCCGTCACTATGCCACCATATTATATTTTTGGTTATTTTTATTAAATTTTAAGTGTAAACGAAAAGACCTAAAAATGTTAAACAGACATAAAAAGATTTAAGAAATTACATAAAACTGAAGTTATCATTCTCGGATGTCCCACTATGTCCGCGTTGTCCAGTATACTCAAGCTATTTACGGCCAGACACACCGTGAGAAGGAAACCTCAAGTGGCGCTTAGTTGCCTCAGTGGGCATCCAAGGAGGAGTTACTCCGACAAGAAAGATGTCACCTCGAACCGTGTCGTGGTAAACTCACAGATTCTTCTAAACACTCTAATTATCGGCTAGTCCGTGATAGAATTAAAGAACAAAGATAGTTTAACTGAGAAGTTTGTTCTGGGAATTTTGCTTCAGCTTAGATACTATGAAGTGGTAAAGAACAGGCGTTTTCAGTGATTGTTGATAATAAGGATGTTCAAAAAGTAGGTACTGATTATTTTGGTGGATTTCGTGTTGCGAGTGTCACAAAAACTTAAGATTGGTCTGATAAGCAGCAGAGATTGTGGTACGAAGGCGAAAAACCTCATTCAGATATTTGATTTTGTGATGCTAGATTTAGGCACCATGCGTGTGCATAGAAGAACATCTGTTTAGATAGACCAGTTGAGGACCTATAGTGGGCAGCTTCATTTTTCAGGGCGATACGCGATTCCGTTTAGGCAAACTATAGTCCTCGAAAAGTCTCCCAGCAGCGGTAAAGCTGTAGACTCAGGCTGATTTTTGTAAATTTATACTAGTCCTAATGTATTTTTTTCAGAGACGGGCAGTCTTATTGTGTGTTTGCAGTCTCGTATTGTTTATAGGTGCACGGCACCGAGAATGAGGAGCGCGTGCGCGTGAGACGCGCGCGGCCTGCCGACGTGCCGCGCGTGCTTCGTTTCGTGCGCGAGCACGCCAAAGTGGCCTTGCCCGGCCTCGTAGCGCCCCCGTCTGCGACACATCTTGTCCTGTGTGACTATGTCGCTAGGGCATTGGCACAAGGTATGCATATTATATTTTTCGTACCACTTGCTCAAAAAAGTGACATTCTATGCCACAAAAAGCGAACATAACAATAGTCATTTTTAATCTGTTAAAAACAGGGAAAGAAAATTGTACTGAATTTCATTCATCCCCTAGGGAGAGAATGTGATTTAAATTTGGAATAGGTACGTACCGAAATTTATACTGAACTACATCTGTGTTTACACCATTGAGTTTGTATGCATTATAGGTACATCTTTTTGAAAAAAGAATACGCATTTATTATGCAGTTATGATTATTAAATAAAATTACGAAAACCGACGAGGCCGCATGAGCTTGATGCCTTTGCTTTTAAACGCAAGTTCCTCAGTTGCAAGAACAGAGAAATACTCAAATAAACTCATAAATGTACCAAACAAAAATGTAACTCTCTCTATCAATATTGGACCAATATTTCGAATGTTAACTTTTACTTTTAATTGTCATTATTTTTAATAAATGCTTATCTCATATTATTATTGTGTTAATTTTTTCGCAAATGGTACGAAAAGTAGAGTATTTTCCTCGGTGATAAAGCTGTCTTAGTCTTGGGTGAACTTAAATCTCTCGCTACACTCAGGACTCGTCTTAAATCCCTCGCTTCGCTCGTGATTTAAGTTTTAAACACCCTCGCTACGCTCGGGAGTAAACCTCGAGTCCTTCGTTACGCTCGCGATTTAAATCTTCACCCGCGACAGAAGACACTGCTTTATCCCCTTGGTTAATAATCTACTATTATACTCTATAAAGATTAAGCTGTACAAGAATATTTTGGCGCGTAACTTACATCCTGCTTTTTCATACTCATTAGGACTGCCAAAGAATCTTTGGAACTCTGTATTTCTGCAAGTCATGTCATGTATTTTATGATGGCAATACGCTTGAAGGGACACTGCAAAAGTGATGCTAAAATAGAAAAAAGTGTAAATTAATAGATTTAGATTAAAGCCTTCACTGAAAAAAAGTGAAAAATGTTCGCTTTCTAACTGAAATATTGCACATTTCAGGTATACTTAGGTATAATTATTATTTCTCACACAATCGATCCATTTTCTTCGCGCTCACACATTTGCAGACGACACACAACATTTGCACATATTTGCAGGAACGGCGTATTTTAAACGACGCGCGTTTCAGGAACGCGCGTCGTATAAAATACGCCGTGCCTCATCATCATCATCATCAGCCTATAGTGTTCCCACTGCAGGGACTCAGGCCTCCTCTCTAGGAGAGGGATGGGCTCCATGGACGCCGTGCCTAAGACAAACAAATTCCTATAACTGGAAAAGTGGATGGAATTTATTCCTAACTCGTTACCTATATAGGTCACTCGATGCTAGCAGAACAACAAGAATCGCGACGAGGCTGGTCCCACATCCGAGGATTGGCTCTCAGCATGTCTGTGTGTCCCTGGGACGCGTTGATGCTCGAGAAGTGGGCTCGTTGCGTCCGGTGTACCCGCTCGCGGAGGCTGATGCATTTCACCGCCCATTGCCTCCGTGCTCCAGCCCTCCACGATAAGTATCGTGTGCACAATATATTGCAGGTGCGTCGTAGTATTTATTAGATACTCAGAGTGGAGTAAAAATTAACAGTATTTCGTCAATCAACAGTTATTTTGCGCCTCCTTACGTGACAATAATTATGGAAATTTTAGTAAGCAATAATTTACTAATTTACTCACTTTGAATTTCTTTCAAGATTCACATTGACTGCCAGGAAAGTGTCTAAACTGGCTGTAAGTGCCTACCTTAGTAAGTACTTACAGCCTAAATACTATTTCTCTATGTTAGCTGTTCAAATAGGTCTTCTTCGTATCGTGTGGGTAGTAAGGTCTAACGACCCCACACACCCTAGTGTCAGAGTTTCTAAATCGCCTTAAGGGCCTCCTGACCTGACATGGTTTGACGACCGCCATTTGGCGGCCGGGACCACCGGCGTGCCTTTCGAAGCACGGAATCATCTTTTTATCAGACAATCAGGTGATTCAAGCCTGCAATGTCCTAGCCAAACTGGAAACAACTTTTTGCATAATATGCTTACCGTAGGAATCGAACCCACGACCACCGGGTCACAAGGCAAATGCCTAAAACTACTCGACCACGGAGGCAGCACCATCAATGACTGAACTGGAACTAAAGAGTCTATAGAAACGAAAGAGCTTCATAACATTTTTTATGTCTCAGGTCATCTTGATCGTACCTCAAGATAGTTCCAGAAAGTCCGAGATAATCAGCTTGCTGGTTAAAAATGCAATACAGAGAGGTCGCGACGTTGGCTTCCCAGTTCTGCGGTTCGATGTTACTGATGATGATGTGTAAGTTTATTTAGCTGAAATAACTAATGGGAAAAGGAAATCAACTGTAGGAATAGAAGATAAGACACACAACATTGATCGTAATGAAAGTAGTAGGACACTACAAGATAACTTCAACAACAGCAATAGGATCGATCATAAAAAATTCTTTCAAACAATAACACAACATCATGCCTGGACCTTAAGACCGCTTTCAGATTAGGACGTTAGCAAGCAAGCAACTTTATACAAACACCGGGTTGTTACGACTGTTCTTAAAAAAATGTGAAGAAAAGTGCTTCTGCCGCGCGACTGTAGTGCTGCTAACTTTTGACTAAAAAGCATGCATAGAATCTACAACATCCTGAAGATAAAAATTGTTTTCATACTAAGCTTCTTCAACTTTCTTTTACTTTTCCAGTGGAAATGCATTGGAGAAACTAAAACTGAAAAAAGAATGGCAAATAATGTATGATGTTCTTCCTGCTTCGCTAAAAGAAAAACACTTAACCGAGGCATCAGCGGACACAGACGGATCGAAGACGAATAATGAGCCGGCGACGGCAGCTTCTAACTTCATAGCCGTTTATACCTCTGTTCCAAACGATTCATTACCTGCTGTATAACGGCACTTTACTGACAGTTATAAACTAAACAGGTTTATCAAATATTGTGTTTTATTTACATTAGGTGTAGGCTTCTACAAGCCTACCTACCTAACTGACTGGGACCATGAGTGGTGAGTCCTCTACTCTTGCTCAAGTAGACAGGTACCTAGCTCAAAATGAATCTAGGTACATGCCATGAAACTAGTTGTAGAAGACTAGTTGTAATATCTAGTAGGTACATTTTTATACAAATTAAGAAACTTTGTTCTTGCATTTGAGACGGAATTTGCACGTTTGTATCAAACGACGGTGCTCAACTGCTCAATACACTTTAGAAGAAATAAAATGAAAAGTATATTTTATCGTGAATTATTAGGAAACTATTACTTAATTTACTTTTAATACTCTACCTCAAAAACTGGGCGGAAAAAAGACGAATTCACAGAAAACTACGGTCTACCTATACATAAAATCTGAAACAATACACACATACACAAAAATTCTGAGGTGCGTGTCTTGGGTCTACTGTCTTGTTAGTCACACCAAACCCACGCCGGCTATCTTTATTGTATGAACACAAGAAGAGAATACCTACAAAGCATAAACTGTAGGTAACTCGCCGAAGGAGTTAAGAGGTGCAGAAGATTCGGCCTAGAATTTGTCATGCGGAAAGTAGTAAGTTAATGTAAATCTTGTAACAGTTGACACCCATTGCAGTTGGTATTTTTCAGTAGTTACTCAACTCTATAAGTTGTGGTAGAGTTGAGGGAAGATTTAACTACAGCCAAAGAAGAAGATATAATTAACCAAGGATTTTTTTTCATGTAAGACATCATTTTATTTACGTGCTAGCCGACTAACACTATATTATTATTGCCACAAAAGTGATTGCCAATCTACCAGACTAGTCGCTATTATGCCTATCAGCTTTCCCTCAATTCATACAATCAAATAGTTTCCTAATGTAATCTACGACATATCGGAATAGTTTCTCAAGTTTATTTTGTCTGCGGTATTTGCTCAATTTCATGCTATGTTGACTTATCATGAACTAAGTATTGAAATACTCGCAGCATTTAAAGTAATGAAACATTTAATTTTCTGCCAGGTTACCAACGTTACTAAATCTTTGAAGGTCATAGAAACTTTGTAAAAGAAACTAATTAAGATGGTGGTAATTAAATTGGTAAATGTAGCTGTGATAAATAAAGGGACTTAGTTGAATTTATTTATAGAAAGTCGTCAATGATGAATGAGGCGTTGTTCTGCGGTGCGGAGGCTTTAAAGTAGGTAAAGATAGTTATGGTTGATAGTTAAAAACTCTTCAAAGGAATGTTTGTAGTCACGGGTCGTCACACACGCCCTCAACCACAAAATTCTCTTTTGTGGTCACAAAAGAGAATTTAAAGAAACCATTGATGAAATGGCCACAAAAACTGCTAACCTGCTCGAAGGTACTCGAGAAGAACCGAACATAGGTCAGCCAGCCGTTGTGAAAGACCAAGGCGGCTGCAATATCGAGTTATATAAAATACAAGATTTGAATTATTGTGTTGAGTTGGTATTGAACTGAACGCGTCAAAGCAACTGTACTTTTTGTGTAACGTGAGGTAAAAACATTAAGTAACGATATTAATCTATTTGTTGTACGTGATTGAGTTTTAGTGGTAGGTGATAGTGATCTTGTTAAATTAAAATTGAATTTAGTTTAATGAATTCCCTAGAATAGTAATCTTGTTAAGATAGTGATCTTGTTAAATTAAAATTGAATTTAGTTTAATGAATTCCCTAGAATAAAAAAGTAATTGTACTGAACTCAAGATACCTACTACGAGATTAATAAAAAATTGAACACCTACCAAATCAGAATCGACATTATTTTCAGAGATTCAACAATGGCGTTAAAATTCGCGATGATTGCTCTGGGCCTGGTCCAGCTGGCCATGGCTCTGCCGACCAACCCTGACAGCATTCTTGAAGATCTCTTAATGGTAGATGACACCGTGTCAGTTGGATCTTACGTAAGAGAGACCAGGGCTGCTGCGGTAAGTTTAAACGTAATGATTATCTCATGATCAAAAATGTGAAGTAGTTTGCATCCTTAATGGTCTTGATGCTTCAGGGTAGCCCGCGAAATTCGCTTTTTTAAGTTTTTTGCTATTTTTCAATCAGTGTCAGGTCGTATGTGTGTTAAATAAAATAGGATACGCGACCGTAACAAATGTGACTTTACTGTGTTATAAAAATTAAAATCAACAATACAACCCTCTCAGTTCATATAACTTCCTTGAGTGACTATATTTTGATAGAAAAGGCATGAAGGCATAGGTACTTACATGTCTATTATGTACCTACTCGTAATTTCAGCAGTCACCTCCTATCTAGCCTTAACATCCTTCACACGGTCCAACCACTCAAGAATACCTTATCATACTCCTCATTTTCTTTTTTCAAATCCTCCACAGCCGGATGACTGGCACAAAACAGTGCAAAACGAAGGCGACGGCGAGATCGGCTACTCTCGCAAGAAGACTGGTGGTGGAAAGAAAGGATACCAACACTTTGACTCCTTCCACAAGAAGGCAGGAGACAACTACGAGTTTGAAAAGCAGGACTCCTATGGACAAGAAGAGAAGGGTCAGGATGGAGCCTACAGCAACAAATATGAGAAACTAGGTGAATCAGAAAAGCTAATTAGACCTCGAAAGATTTTGAGACGAATTTTTAGATGGTTGTTTTAAAGTGAAAATGAATTAACCTCACTGATTTTAAAAGACCCCGAATTAATTAAACCCGCCGCGGCGTTTTGAAAGACACCGAATTGAGTCCCGCCGATAACATACCAATCTTCGATTTAGAATCTGTATTTCTTCATAATAAAAAATATTGTCTTGGACATTTCTTTTATTTCCCAACTCTTGTTTATAAGTTAGTCATAAAACGTTACATTTTTGCAGCTGAAAGGGAACATGAACCCGAAGAGATTGAATACGAAGAGGAGGAGCGCCCTAAAAAAAAGCAGAAACAACGGAAAGAAGAAACACATTCAGAACTGAGGTAAGTGTTGAGCATGATCATTTTGGAATGAACGATGGCTCCGGTTGTTTAATAGGAAAGATTCAGTTTATGTAAGTGCCTACTTTTATAGCTGGTCCAAGGCAACTTTCATGCTCTGCATCATCCGTAGGTACTCCGGTATGGACTGCTACTGAGAGTTAGGAAGCACTTTGCTTGAACTGGAAATGGAACCCAGGGTCCATGACTTGAGGGAGAGAACCTCTCAACGTCCCAGCCGCCGCGGAAGGCGCTCCGGGCGTCGGGGGCCACGTGAATGGCTTCCGGCCACCATAGACGCGGGTCTGTGGACGGTGAGTAATGGGCTAGCTCACCGTCTGGCCGTCGTCATGACGTCAACAGACCGTGTCGGCGGCGCGTTCGTGTTCCACGCGCGCCTCAAAGAGATGTCAGCAAGGAGGGGCCGCGGATTTTAGTACGAGATGACGTGGCCTCGGCACAAGGGCAAAGAAGGAACATGGGTTCGGTTTTTAGTCAGTAGAAGTCTGACACTCCCCTTCGCTATGCCCAAGAGCGGGGGGGAGGGGGGGGGGGGTCATTTGATGATTTTCCACCCACCAAAAAAAAAGGGTCCATGACTTTAGCAGTCTTGCCTGTGACTAGAGTAACGAGGTAGTCAATAAAGTATTAATAATTGATTGGTATTTCAGAGAGGGATCTGACGATGGCAACGGTGGTGTCGAAGCCTATGGCCATGATGTAAGCGACTACATTCTACCCGAGAAATACACGTGGGGCGAAGCTGATGAACAGTAACATTATTTATAGTTTTTGTAATATTTCTAGACTGATAGATTGTAGAAATAAAAACTTTTACTTTTCAATTCTATTATGGTAGGTACCTACGCCATCTGTTAGCGGGTATTAGTACTTCTAGGGCGTATGTTAGTGTGCAATATTTTAAGTATGTTTCCAATGTAATAAACATAAGTATAAGTTAATAAAAATAAAAAAAAGATTTGTGTTTTATTTTTTGAAAAACTTTTATCATCCATCACCTACCCTGCGCACATGCGTTAAACGGAATGGTAGCGTTGCGTTTTGTTTTCTTTTGATGTTCCGATAATTTAATTGAATAAAGTAAATTAAGTACATAACTGAAATTACAGGCAATGAATCTTAAATGCTTCATTTTCATCTGATAAATAAAGAAATATAACTTTTAAGACGCGTCACTAAAATTTTCACTAAATCTGGGACTGTGTACGTTGTCAAAAAGCATAGCTACTAAACGTGTTTGAAGTATGACAGCACAATATTTTTGACGTTTGTTTTGCTTGCGCTACTCGTAGAAAGGTATTGTTCGCTTTTTCAAATAGACTAAAAACTCAAGCATACGTAGTAATTGTGATGTAAATATTTCCTGGCGCGGTGTTACAACATCATGGGGCTGAAAACAATCGATATTTTGGCGACATTGCTCCTAAATCTGATACAATACGGTTACTCGGGTAAGTTGTAAGTAGCCAACGATTATTTAATTGAATCAATTTATTCTGTGTTACGGAGGTAATTCTTTTTAACAGAGCGCATCCTGTCCTGCAATGAAACGATACTTGGGACGTGTCCAGAGAACCAGAAGTGTAATGCGAGTTTGCATGAGTGTGAGTGCCTAAAAGGGTTCGTGCTTGTCGGAGATGACTGCGAGACACCGGCCGACGCAGCAGGGTCACACAATGGCGCGACGGTAGCTATAGTTACCATCTTCACGCTTGCCCTACTCATAACAGGCATCGTACTAGTAGTTAGGAAGTACAATTTAGTTGATTACGTCCGTCAGAAGATTGAGGCAAGACGGACCCATGATGTCATGTATGAAGATGTTATGATTGGTAATGATGACCCACCACTCAGTCCCTAGTTGCCTTGCCGTTTGTAATTTATTTATACAGCTTGTAATTGTTATATTTAATGGAAAGGTTATTGGATGTGTTTTGCTAGGAAGTTTAACTAAGATAATTTAAGAGTATTTATAACTGATTATTAGAGCCTCATAAAGGCTTCTTCCAAAACATTCTTACACTAATTTCAAAACATATTATTTTAATGTTTCCTGTTTGAAAAAACAATTTTGTTCTATGTTTTCCTTAATTAAAGCCAAACAGGAAAAAAAAACATTTTTTGTGCTAAGTACCAGCTGAATCATGACTTAAGGTACTAAATGCATTAACCACAGACACAAATATTCATATTGAGACCAACAAGTGGCCTTTGACCATCTACTATTATTACCACTTTGATTTTATTCTTGTTAATGGTTTTAAAACAAACCATCTAGATTAAAATAGAAAGTGTTTTAGAAAGTAACAGATAATGGGAATGTTTTGGCTTTAAAGCATTATGGGTGCAAGTTTTAAAAACAAGTTTATGATGTGGTTTAAAATTGATTTTGTTCGTTTTTCAGACCAGACTAATGTTTAATTTAACTTTTGTTTTCTTCATTCATTAGTACATTCTATTTTTTCTATTTATCTTCGGGGACGCCGGCAGACACCAGACGGGCGATCAGTCCTTTCGTTGTGGATTATTTCGCCCAGTTCCCCATTTTGGTGGATCCCCTTCATGGGTTACTGGTGGTCGGCATCGCGAATCTTCCTGTTGCCTTGCAGAAGCTCACCAGTTTCATTAGTACATTACACATTGACAATGTTTGTCTCAAGGAAAGTGAAATTGGCATCAGATCAAATATCCAATGTACATTCATGAACAAGAAAGGTCAAAGAAAACACATCCAAGTACTGGATGTTGAAATGTATTAAAATAAATATTTTCTATGTTGTTGTTAGCTATGTGTATTAATGTGTATGTTCCTTATATTGTCTTTTGGGAAACTAAATATGTAGAAAGACAGATATTTTGAGTTATTAAATTACAGTTGTTTCAATGCAGCTCTTGATGTATTCCTTGATGGGAGATTTATAATTTATTTAAAATTGTGTGATTTATGCGAACAGTTGTACTATTTGATTACTTTTAAGACAATGTAAGGAAAAATACACTAAGGTGCTTCAAGTTTCTATCGCACACAGACAAATGTTTTGACACAGACTTACTAAGTTGTTAAAATTATGCTGTTAAAAAAAATATAAAGGTAGCGTATTTGCTGCCCCAGGATATAATCTATCTCCTTGCCAAATTCTATTATGATCCAATCAGTTTATAATATTAGCATGGATGTTTTGAATGAGCTATAACAGCGATGCAAACAAAATACTAATGACCTTATAGATTATAGTTCCTTGAACTTCACTCCATTAATGATCTACTATCATAATCAAATAAAGCCTTTCTTCTTTATCTCAAATAAAAACAAAAGGACACTTTGTCTGTTAGGAATTTACATAAAAGTATTAATTACTGATAATATTTGTGACATCATAATTTCACAGCCAGTTCTGTTTTGTGTGACCGTTGTATGTGTGCGGTAAAAATGCATGCTTTATGTGTAATGAATCACCTTGCCTATGTATAGGTGAACAGATGCCTATAATTGTGTATGATAATGTTTAGGATAGTTCTTGGTTATCAATACTATGTTACTCCCTCAATTCTTTACGTGATAAATTGTTAATAAGTGTGGGTTAATTGGGAATAATGTAACAAGTTTATCTGTAAATCACTGCTGGTATGGATGTGTACCACTAGCTAGACCGAAACTATTTAAATCTCTATTTGTATAATTATTATTAATGGTTTAATTCATGTGTACTAATGATATTTTAAAAATTTGATAAAAAAAGACCTATGTTATCACTTGGCTGTCTTTTTATAAGCTGTAAGAATATGTTTCAAATTTTGGAAAAGTTATTCTTTCTGAAACTAACCATGTCTGAACACCCCACTATCTTTTAACTATTAATGTATTTACTTTAAAGTCTATTGCTTGTAAATGTAAGTAAATGTGTCAAGAGCACTGTACATATACCACGAAGAAACTAAAAGTTATATTTAAAAGTTATTGTTATGGCAGAATTAATTCAACCATAAGTTTATCAGACATATAACTCTGGCAATTGGAGAATACTGCACAGAAGTTATTGGCTCCAGTACCTATCCAATAACAGTTTATACAAAATGGAGAGGAGGACAGACATTTTTCATCAATCATCATTATTTGATAACAACTATTGATTAAAAAAACAATCTGTAATCTAGTATTATCGCATAGCACAAGTTAATAGTATTATTGAATGTGAATAAACGTTTTATTATAAATTGGGGCTTCAAAGCAATGAAATATTGTTATGAGTAAATTCTCATTATTGTATAAAATTGTATATTTTTTTACTTATATTTTTTGTTTTGTTAGCTTAAGCATAATATCAGTAACCAGTATGAATTAAATATTTATGTTTTACTATCAAACATTGTATTCTATTTTAGTTATAATCAAGTTTAGATTTTGCTTCTGCTCAATTTAGCCAAAGACTGATTGGTGTTGCCAGTTATAAACGAAATATTATTTCCCAATTTATTATTTGTATAATTTTTCTAGTTTTTGATATGATGTCGGTAAAATGTAAAATGATACAGGATAAGTTTTTATTTTAAAATTATATTGGATCAAGATGTTTAAAACAATACAGTATCTGCTTGTATTTTTTCAATTAAAAGTATCTCAACTAAGAATAGATTTTATTTATGATTTAGTTATTTATTGTAAATCAAGCACTCAAATGAATACTTACATGTTAAAAATTCATTAATTCGTCCTGAAAAATAATTATTTGTAACAGGATTTGGCACAAAATTCTTTATTATAACTAGATAGAGTTAAAACAACTTAAGTAAATTGAAAAGCTAAACCCTGAAAATGAAGAGATAGAAATATATCATTCAGATTAATTAATAGAGAATCTTTTCATTTTACATTCAGAAACATATCCCAGCTATTTTATAGCTAACTAGCGGACGTCACACGGTTTCAACTGCGTAGGACCTGTTCCCTTAGCAATACAAGGATAAAAAGCAGCCTATGTCACCCGGGGATAGTGCAGCTTCCTAACAGTGGACGAAATTTTCAAATCGGTCCAGTAATTTCAAGTTTATTCATACATACAAAAATACAAATCTTTCCTCTCTAAAATATTAGTTTAAATACACACTTCTGTACTGTAAGGTTCTCAGATGTGGTTACATAACATAACACCAGGCCTGTGATCTCCAAAGAGTGAGGCAGAAGTGAACCTAATAGTTTCAGGTATGGTCTAGAACAAAAAACTCGCAATAATTGGGAGAAAAAGTGCCTTTTGGCTTCGTTAAGGATCTTTTTCCAACCTTTATTTTTGTACGATTGTGTGTAAAACAGCTAACGTCCAAATACTCGAACGTCACTCAATTTTAAGTTGCACATAAATCTCGTGCTGTCTTTGTTACTTCAACGCAGAGTGACAGAGATAGCAGGAGTTTTGAGGGTTACTTATAATTGAGTGACGTTTGAGTATTTGGGCGTAAGTATCATAGCTTCATCATTTAGTTTGTCTTTAGTTATTACTTTGCGAACTTAGTTTTGCATTTAGCTTTAGTTCCAACAATATATAAATACGAAATAAAATAAGTAAGAGGTATACTTCCAGAATTTTATCTAATAAGTACCACAAAAATATTAAATCGTTGTGAAACATTAGATATACAATATCCTAGAAATTTTTTTCTACAGAAAAAAATACTTCAGCAGTTTTCTCTAAAAATGTTCTTTTGAGACCACCCTTAGTTTATAAACATACATAGACTGCCAAAATCATTACCCTTCCTTTTGGCTTCGCCGTAGTCGGGTAAAAATTGATTGGCTAACCTAGATCTCTCTATGTTAAAATATCTCTTACTTTTGAACATTATTTATTTTTTTGTTTAAACCTTTGAACCCATTATAAATATGGCTAAGTATTCTAATTTATAATATGTAATACATTATAATTTTTCTGTGTATTTTTTGCTTTAATAAGTATAAAATATAATGTAAACTCTTAAGTATATTACCGTGTATCTAAATAGTAAGTCATAAATAGCTAAATATTGAGGTTATATTTTTGAAATAAATACTCTGTGATACTGTGGAAGTGTTTTTTATTTTTTTGGAATAATTTAATAACACGTAAATCTAAATAAACTCTTTTGCAAAAAAAACGGGCACTTCATATTTTTTTCTCTACTTCAATGAAGAAGGACAAGTAAGAGGTTTTATTAATTTGACGATGTATTGGCATGTTATTTGAAGAATCCTGGCATGATTCTGTACGTTCCAAATTTAAATTTTGAAATTAACAAAAGGAAAATAATGATTATTGTAGATTATTGTAAAATTGCTTTACTAATGGCGCGAATTGATGAAACGATTTTATTACTGATTACTAAAATTTTAAAACTTTTTGGATATTTTCTGCAAATTAAACAATTTTATCTTTCTTTTTACATTAAATACCACTTTTTGACATGAGTGATAAAGCGATAAGGGCCGGTAAAATTATAGCCCTACTTGAAGAAGGTTGTTCGCAAACTTACGTGTCTCAGCGGCTAAATGTGAGTCGTTCAACTGTCCAGAGGACTTGGCAACGGTATCAAGAGACCGGTTCGGTTAAAAGAAGACCCGGTTCGGGAAGAAAACGACGCACAGAACCAAGAGATGACCGCTTTTTGGTGAGTCAGGCCTTGCGGAATCGTAAGGCGTCAAGTGTGGACCTGAAGAAGAGCCTTGAAGAAGTAAGAGGAGTAGAAGTTAGCTTGTGGACCGTCAGGAGGAGGCTTTTGGCTGCCAATATCAGGAGTTACCGCCCGGCTCGGGGACCTAAATTACTCCGTGAGCACCGTGTTGCTCGACTTCAGTTTGCTCGAAACTGTGCTTCATGGACTCTGGAGGACTGGAATAAAGTATTGTTTTCTGATGAAGCTAGAATCTCTTTGTGTGGAGAGGACCGACGCCGCCGAGTGCTACGAAGACCACGGGAACGCTATGCGGAAGTGTGTTTCGAAGAAATCACTCCTTATCGAACCATTTGAAGTTATTAGCACACATGCACGTAGCTCACACGACCAAGTTATATACATACCCTTACCGACATCCTACCGGCTGCGCCAGTTAACTCCCGGAGGCACTGCCGAAGGTTTTTAAAAAGAAACGACAGGAGTCTGGAATTAAACGTCTTCGCGACCAGACTCCTGTCGTTTCTTTTTAAAAACCTTCGGCAGTGCCTCCGGGAGTTAACTATTAATTCCAGACTCCTGTCGTTTCTTTTTAAAAACCTTCGGCAGTGCCTCCGGGAGTTAACTGGCGCTGGCGGAGGCTCCGTTATGTTTTGGGCAGCAATTAATTCGACGGGGCGTACGGAGTTAGTTCTCATAGAAAATGGAACATTAAATGCACACCGGTACATAATGGAAGTCCTAATTCCATATGCACAACCCGCATTGACTGCACTTGGGGAAGATTCCATTTTTATGGACGACAATGCTCGCCCGCACAGTTCTGGCGACGTGGAAGCGTACATGCAAGAAGTTGGGATCCGTCGTTTAGATTGGCCAGCTCGAAGTCCTGACCTCAATCCAATTGAGCATGTCTGGGATGTTCTAAAGAGACGGGTAAGATCAGTGCAACATGCTCCACAAAACATCAGGGAGCTAAAAAGAGTCATTGCAGAAGAGTGGGAACGTATTCCTCAAAACGTCATTAAAAACATCGTGGAAAGCATGCCCAGAAGGATTCAAGCTGTGATTTTGGCAAGAGGAGGTCACACTCGTTATTAGGTTATTACATTTGTAACTTTATTTAATTAAACAAAGTAAAAAAATCTTCTAGTCTTTATTGCCGACCACTTCTTATTGTTTGGCCGTGTACATCGGTTTTAAAGAATTCATAGATTTTTTTTTTAAAATTGCCACAGTTCACTTCACGCGTATTAAATTACACGATTATAAGTATACAGACTACGTCAAACAATTAAATTTCATTGAATTAACTCAAATCGACCTTAGAACGTAAATTTCCTAAGGTGCCCGTTTTTTTTGCAAAGGAGTGTATATAAAAAATAAAGGGAGATTTTAGCAGTGAAACGGAACGCAATCAGAACGTCTAAGAGGCATTCAATACCCACCCTCCAAAAAAAAAAAGCTGTACAGGGTGGTGTCTAGCACCATCCCTTTTTTACACTGGAATAAGAATAAAACAATACTTCTTTATAACTTCGTAGTAGGCCACCTGGTCTTGAACGCGGTTTAGATTAGTTACATTCAGTTTCATTGGTGGCATCCACACTTACTTTTACACTTACAGCTCAATATTTTGACTACAAAACTTTTTTGCAAAAAAAAAACAACCGACTTCAAAAACACCAAAAAGAGAAAAATAAACTTAAGAAGAAAAATCAGCTTCTGAAGTCGGTGGCAAAAACATGAAGTCAAACAAACAAAAAGTCACCGACTTCAGAAGCTGATTTTTCTTCTTAAGTTTATTTTTCTCTTTTTGGTGTTTTTGAAGTCGGTTGTTTTTTTTTGCAAAAAAGTTTTTTTATTTTTTCATTTTTAGTTGTAATAAGTACCTATATATAAGTATATATATATCCTATACAAATATTTACTATGCATTTAACATTCAACCAAGAAACCTAACCTTTAAGATTCAACTATTTTTGCTTTCAACTCTTAACCGTTGAGGAGTGGTACTACTCCTCAACGGTTAAGAGCATGAAGACAAGTGACTGCTAGATGCGAACACTTGAATAGCGTCAGAAAAGGCACGAAACACGTCATACGTGTCTATGTAATTCATATATAACAACTAAAAAAAACCGGCCAAGAGCGTGTAGGGCCACGCTCAGTGTAGGGTTCCGTAGTAATAATTCTTTTTTTGTTTGAAAAAAGATACGTTCAGGATAATAAAATATGTAAACGAAGTTAAAAAAAATGCTTGCATATACGATTATACTACAAACTTAGTCCAGAAATTATTTTGTACAACTTTTTGTCTTTTTTGTCCAAAAACTGTTTCCATCCAAGTTCAAAATGATTTTCCTAGAAAGTCCTTATAAAGTTCTACTTTTCAGATTTTTTTCATATTTTCTAAACTTATGGTTCAAAAGTTAGAGGGGGGGGGGACACATTGTTTTTTACTTTTGGAGCGATTATTTCCGAAATTAATGACATTATCAAAAAAATGATTTTAGTAAACCCCTATTCATTTTTAAATACCTTTCCAACAATATATCACACGTTAGGTTTGAAATTAAAAAAAAAATCACTTCCCACTTTACATATAGGGGGGCTACCCTAAAACATTTTTTTCAAATTTTTATTTTACCACTTTGTTGGCGTGATTGATACACATATTGGTACCAAATTTCAGCTTTCTAGTGCTAACGGTCACAGAGATTAAGCGAGGACGGACGGACGGACAGACAGACATGGCGAAACTATAAGGGTTCCTAGTTGACTACAGAACCCTAAAAATGTGTATTGTACACATCTGCATACCCCCTCAGAGCATACAGGCGTGATGTTACGTCATGATAATGTATATTCAATAAACATCCAAGCGATTCCAGCAATTACGACAGATTTGCCGTCTATTTTTGAAGAGTTCCATTGTATATCTCCGAAGTTCAGCACCAGATCTTCACCAAATTAAAATGGGACCACCTCAGGAGTATACTCTTTCAAATAAAAAAAGAATTTTGAGAATCGGTCCACAAATGGGGGAGAAATCAGGTAACATACATAAAAAAAAAAAAAATACATACACACGAACATTTATAACCTCCTCCTTTTTCGAAGTCGGTTAAAAAGGGGGTTCAGACTCGCAACTTGTACATCTACGCCTCTAACAGTCTCTGGTTGTAACGCTGCTCTCCTTCAATACGCGAATATTCTTCTCAGGATTGGCGTCGCATGGTAACACGTGATGTACTTCGTCACATTACACAATATTAGAACGAATGATGTTAATAAAACTGGACATTCGTATATCACTGGAAAAAAAAATAATAATTATGCGTTAATAACTTTAAAAGGAGTGAAATTAATGCATTTTTAATTACAAATTGGTTTTTGACAAAAATGATAATTGCCAAGCTACTATTGGAAGATGGTAATCAGAATGACTGCCTCGCTGGTCTATGGTAGCAAAGCAAGCGCGACTGCTGTCCATGAGGTACTATATAGGTTCGATTCCCAGGCCGGCCAGTGTTATTGGGCTTTCCATCAGGAATTTCACAGTAGCAGCCACAAGGTGTGGATTTGGGCCCGGTTGATAGCACTAGGCTCGACACCACTACATGGGCCTTGAACGTAGCTAGCGCATTGTGGGTACACCTCTACCTAACTCTTCAGAGATTACAGCCGTGATGTTTTATTATGTGTAATTGCCATAAAATTCTCTGGGTGCTACTTTGATATTCCATTTGGAAAACAGCCTGAACTGGAGATAAAAGAGACAATCCACTTTATGCTAGACAGTAGGAAGCCAACATTGCCTACTCTTTAGGGCGGAGGCATGAACTAACTCTTATTTATAATTATATTATACTAGCTTTTGCCAGCGGCTTCGCCCGCGTGAAAATGACGATTTTCCATACAAACTTTCATCCCCTATTTAACTAACTTAGGGGTTGAATTTCGAAAAATCCTTCCTTATTCCTTGTCTGCATTATAAAGGGAACCTCTGTGCAAAATTTCAGCTTTCTAGGTCCAAGGGTTTGGGCTGGGCGTTGATGAGTCAGTCAGTCAATCAGTCAGTCAGTCAGTCAGTCAGGACTTCTCTTTTTATTTATATAGATAATTATAATTATTATTATTTCTGTAATCACATCTGCTAACTCATTTTAGGAATGTTTCTTGCGCTAGCAGAACAAGTTAAATGTTCAACTTGTGTAGTGTCTGGGTCACCACGATACAGGCTGTGCCTAGTTTGGGACCTACTGTTAATCCTGTGAGTTTTCTGTTGTGTTAGCTAAATAAATGAATAAAAAAAAAAAATATAAAAATATTCTCTTTCTAAGAGTCCGATGTGTCTCATTGTAGGGCAAACGCCTCCCTTTCCTCCGTCGGGGCTGCAGGATGATCGAAAGAGATACCGCGGCCTCGAGACAAAGGGTTAAGAAGGAACATGGGTGGTTTTCGGTCAGTAGAAGTCGGACACTTCCTACCGCTCTGCCCAAAGCGGAAGAGTCTGATGATTTCCCGCAATCAAAAAAAAAGCCTCCCTTCCCTCTTTCCGTTTAACTCTATCTATGGCTGTTTGGGCTTTGGGCTCAATCGTTTTGAAAAGTCCAGCTCGTCAGGCTAATAAATCTATTAAAAATGTATAAACTCACCACTAAAAACATTGAGGAACACGACGAAGCTGTAAGCATAGACTAGAACGAAGTGAATAGTTCTCGTGTCCGCCGACGTATCGGAGCCCCACACCAGCATGGGCAGCGTGAACAGTATGCTGACGTCAGCCAGCGTGAAGGCTTTCAGCACTCGAATGATGGGCACTGGAAGTAAAGAAAAGGAATTTTAGAGATTATTTATCATCATCATTCTCCTGCCCTTATCCCAATTCATTTGGGGTCGGCGCAACATGTCTTCTTCTTCCATACTTCCCTATTTTTCGTCATCTCAGCAGTCACCTCCTTTCTAGCCATATCATCCTTCACACAGTCCATCCATCGTTTCTTTTTTCTTTGGGTTTCTTTGGGTTTTAGAGATTATTTATATAGATAATTTATGAAAATAATACAGGGAATTTTCTAATATCATTATCATTTGTGGTTTTCTTGGGTTTAGCCGAGGCCATGGCGTGTTTTCATTTAATAAACATTTTTTTAACGCACCCCAGGAATTTCTCCTGTACAACTACCTGTAGTAGGCCTTACAAATATTTGTTCCGTGCGTGAATCGAACCCGGTAGCGCAGTAGCCAATCGCTCAGCCACTGCGCAAACTGTGGCATCGC
Organism: Diarsia dahlii; assembly: GCA_949775195.1. Taxonomy (NCBI): domain Eukaryota; kingdom Metazoa; phylum Arthropoda; class Insecta; order Lepidoptera; family Noctuidae; genus Diarsia; species Diarsia dahlii. The sequence continues at coordinate 22,746,509 of OX459199.1, forward strand.
AGTATCGGCTGTACCCGACCGCTGTAATCCAAGTGCAGTAGACGCACGCTTCAGTACTAGCGGCACATGACGACGCGCGCTCGGCAGCACGCATTGTAAAATGACTGATTAATGTTGTTACCTTTATTTCGTGTGGCGAATGGTGCTGCCATCGTCATTAAAAGATGTGCGGTCGCTACAAACATCACTATACCTGGAAAATTAACGTTATAAACTTTAAAAAAACCTAAATATTAAGGTTCTTCTCACTAAAGAGAAAAGTAATAAAAAAAATTGAGAAACAATCTTTCACACAGAACTTGGGACAAATAACACACATTAGAACTTTGTTTAATTACGATCCGAACTTTATGGATAGATTCTTTCTCATCTGCCTAGCCTTTACCCAACTATGTTGGAAAAGATCTTCTTAGATGATAAGAATAGTTGGTCGCTGAGTTGAACACAAGACAATGTTTGTTATAATTATGTTCTTTCTCCAAAATTAATTTACTGTTATGTTATGTATTTATTATTTTATGTTTACATTGTTTATTGTTATATACTTTTGTTTATTACTGATTGTCTGTAGTAAATCTTAAATTTAACTGACACCTTGCTAATTGTATCGAGTCTGGTTCTTCTAACCAACCTAACATACAGATGTGTGCTGGGGAGTTTGTTCCGCCACTTCTTCTTTCCAGCTAAACACTAGGAAGTATGGATGGGTGGGCGTTTTGGGGGACTGTCTTATAAAAATTTAAATAGTAAAGTAAAGTAAATTTTGACGTTCAAAAAGTGCTGATTATCAGCCTAGTTTGAATAAATGAGTTTTGATTTGATCTACAAATGACAGCCAGTAACAACGGCTCGTGCTTTTCGATACACGGAAGAAACTCAGTATGTATCGGTTCGCCACCCATCTACGGACCAACCTAAGCAAGCGTGGCTTAACCTGAAGATCAACCCAAGCAACTGCTTGTTACTTAGCCACACGTTCCTACTATGTAGATAGGAATTTCTACTAACCACAAGTAATAGATGAGAACTGCACATAGAAGTCCTTCTCCCATATGAACAGGTCATTGTCTTCCTCACTCTTATCCACGTGGGTCCACGCCCAACAGCTGGCTCTCCAGGACTCGGGCACTGACTGGGATATGTTTATTGGTATTGTTCTGGAATTACATGAAAGTACAATTTAGTTTTTTCGAAGGGGTTAATATATATAATACTAGCTTTTGCCTGCAGTTCCTTCGCGCGAATGTCGGAAATATCAAAAAATTACGATTTTCCGTACGAAATTTCCTCTATTGCACCCCCTTTGGGGATTGAATTTAAAAAAATCCTTCCGTAGTAGATGCCTATGTAATAACAGGCAGCTTTGCCTTTTATATATAATTACAGATGTATATAGGGTCTGTTCGACACAGTAAAAGAGTGTCCATGAAGTTTCTTGCCATTCTCCTCATGAGACCAACGCTTTGGAATGGGCAACTACAGTACACTCACGAGTTATTATGCCTTGTGACTGGGACTGTAGCTTAGTTTATTTAGCTTCATTAGTTTAGTAGTTTACTGCCGCACTCGGAGAGCTTCAGTGGTTGCTTGGGCCGTCGCTTGGTAAAGGTTTTTGGCAGTTTTGTCATACAAAAGTATGTCAGGCCTTTGTTGGGTGGCGGCTTGAGTAATCGTTGGATATCTCTGAGTGCCGCAGTTAGTTTAATTCGACTATTCAAAAGTGCCTGTAACTGGCCTGCTTGAAATAAATATTTTATTTTGATTTGATTTTGTAAAATAAAATTATGGGAGTGGATTTAGAACAATAAGGTTAGTTACAGTTTTTCACCTACCATTAGTGTACAGAGAACTTTTGGGACCCCTGGGTCCCCTGGCGTGTTCGAATGTCTATTTCTAAGACGTTATTAAGATTGAATAAAAGGATTGGACTTATACTTACAGATTAGTAGAATTGTTTTCAAAGCCACATATGGAATTCACACCTAAACTGAACAGACTGTCACTTCTCCACACTCCATATGCTTCTAGCATTATCAGTATTATAGCTAGCTTCCAAAATGACTGAAATAAAATAAAATAATTATTATTTTCAATTTTCTTGGTTCACTGTCACGGTTGTGAGACGTTGGTTGTTTAAGTTGTCTACTGCAGTTGCTTCTTACGCTTTATTTTAGTTATTGCAATGTTTCACTTCTCCTGCCCCCGTAGCATGGAGATTTTATCTCTATTCTACCAAGAATATACATAGATTTTTCCATACAATTTGACATGAAACCTTGCTACAATCTGTCATTTTGTCGATTCTTCCGTCGACAAAACCCGTTTCTTCGGTGGTCATGCTAAGCCGGCTGGTGTTTTGTTTTTCTCACCAATTTGTGAGAAAGAATACAGAGTAGGTATGACGCACCTGTCCTATCTGAAGAACGGTACCAATAAGCCCAGTGTATGTCTTTCTAGGGCGTCCTCTCCCAGCGTTGCCACTCACATCTGCCTTGTAAATTGAGTGAGATAATGATGTACTAATAATTGCACAGGTTTTATTGTGAGACCTTCCTTGTGCTATATCAGGCAAAGTAACAAAAACCTACATCTAAGAATTTTTTTTTTTTTTTTTTTTAAAACGTTGCCCCACACTAGGAATTTCTCCTGTATCGTGGGTGCCTTTACAAACATTGAAAATCACATACACAAACACGCCCAGACCCGAAACAACTATCTGTAGGCCATACAAATACTTGTTCCGTGCGGGGATCGAACCCGCGACACCGAGCGCAGCAGTCCAATCGCTTAGCCACTGCGCCAACCGTGTCGGGATATTGATCACTATTAAGTTTTCACACATACCTTGAACTCTGTATTGTACAGAATATGCCTCTGTGCTTCCCTAGACATCAACACCAGGTCAATCATCACTATTACTGGATCATATTCTATGTATTTATCTACAATCTCTTTGCACTTCTCCTGAAAACAAAATAGTAAATAGTTTTAAAAGAATATCTTGTAGATTGACAATGTTTTGGGTAACAATAATTACCTGCAATCTATTTAGACAAGAGGAATACAAAATCACACAACTTTTTTGTATTGTTTTTATTAATTTTCCGCCTTTTATTCTTGCGTCTAAATAATGAAAATTTCTCATTTTTTCGTGTACTATGAAATCCCGGCTTATGGCAACAATAAGTTAACATTATTGAGGTCTCTGAAGATAACTGTTTCTTTGCTATTCAGGCGTTTTTTGCTAGATTAATACAAAGTAAGTAGCACTTGAATATATTGGACACATACACATTTTGTTAGCTTCAATACAGACGGTCCGTACGTCCGGTATAGCGCCGCAGCTCCTGTGCCACAGTTCACACATTTATATTCATCTGTTACACTCATTTTATCTCTGAAATAATTAAAACACGAAATAAACATTGCAATAGTTTTGTTTTCACTTGTCAAACGTCAGGTTCACCGTTCAGATCATGGCCGCGTTCCGTATTACAAAATAATCGCTCACAGCGCTCACGTCTATATTTTGCGTTCCGAATTAGATATCACGATTATGACAGCTAAGAGCTGTCATCAATTCGGAACGCTCGTAAACGCGTTTACAGTGCTCACTCGTCACGTGATAACAAAAACTTAACCTGCATGAGAGAAATTCGTCGCCCGTTAGGCTCGTCTTGTATATTTACTTGAATACTCATGGTTATGAGACTCCAAAAAGATTTCAAAGAACTAATTGAATGTATTTGTGCGACTCCAGCCAGTGAACCTCAGCTGTGAACACACACACACACCCAGACACACACACACACGCATCAGACATCTGTCATTTTTACCCGACTGCGGCGAAGCCCAAAAGGAGGGTTATGTGTTTGACGTGTTTGTATGTATGTATGTATGTATGTATGTCCGTTTCTTTGTTCCCTCATAACTCCTAAACGGATGAAGGGATTTGAATGAAATATACGTCGTTAGATTCGTCTTGATGGCGCGAGTGTTATAGGCTACATTATAATTAAAAAACAAAGCAAAATTGCGGATTTTGGGGGCCAAATCGCGGAGTTCAAAAAAAAAATTTTGTCCTATACCATCGAGTGGGGTATAAAAATAAAGGGTTTTAAAAGGAGATTACAAAAATATATAACACTTATATGTTTAAAAGAAATTCAAAGTGTCAAATCCTATAAACAAGCACAAAAGTTAAATCATCTGCGAAGAATTTAACGCGACCAACGAAAGAACAAACACTAACAAAAGAACTAAAAAGTTGGAAATAAAAAAGTAGTTAAAAAACTAAAAAACCCGACTGAAAAAACTGAAAAGCAAAAAACAAGCACATTTTTAAATTAAACAAAACTTGGAACCAGGCGGGGTTCATTTGAATTTTAAATTAAGAAACGAAAAAAATTAAAAAAGTAGTTAAAAAACTAAAAAACCCGACTGAAAAAACTGAAAATTAAAAAACAAGCCCATTTTAAATTAAACAAAACTTGGAAGCAGGCGGGGTCCATTCTATTTTCATTTTTTCTTTTCATAATTTAATATTCAAATGAACCCCGCCTGCTTCCAAGTATTGTTTATTTACATTGATTTTGACAGCGCTCACGGTGATATTTATTTGGGGCATGGTCGGTGTAATCGCAAGATGGCGCATGTCATGACGTCATCTATGACGATTCAAGGGACATCGATATCGCGCTCACAGTAATTCGGTACGGGTTTATGGACGCTCAAATCGATTACAGCGTAATTCGGAACGCACCCCATGTCTCATGACAGTTAATTTGTCAGTGTCAAAATGGTTTTCGTTCAAAAACGAAAATACTCTCCTAAATTATAAAACTAACTTTATTCACACTTTACTATTACCTTGCTTTGGAATTTATTTTTTATTTTTACAATTTAGGATTTTACTATACTGTAGTAATAAACTGGAAAACCATAATGCTTGATAGTTCACCCAATTTGGTAAAGATGGCACTATTATGTCGATTTCAAAGCTTTTTGTTGACTGCCCCCGAGTGATGAACTTTCCTTTTGATTATTTTATGAAACAGTTTTACGTAGGTGGTTACAGCTTTCCTAAGATATTAACTCTAATCCCTCTATCGGACAATCAATCAATATTTTATATTCGGGTTCGTAAATAAAAAATTGGTAGGCCCGTAGGCAGGTAGGTAGGTACCTACTACCTACGGACCTACCTATTACTTTTCTTAGATAGGTACATGGAAACGTACAAGTTGGTTGGATGGTGTTGGAAGGTACATGTAACTTAAACTGTTTAAATAGGTAGGTACTGTAAAAATTTCGAAGTGTTATATATATATAACACTTCGAAATTTTTACAGTACCTACGTAAAATTTCGATGTTTGCTAGAAAGCTTCTGCTCTAGATATCTAAAACTTCGACTTAATTTGAAAGAAGCCAAAGAAATTCGGCTTCGGCGGATAATATCTATCAACCAGACTTGTAAGAACCACCTACCTTCGCGAGCTTTTGAGTGGTAGGTAGTGACTATAGTAGGTACTAGGTAGAATATTATACCTACTTATCAAAGTCCTACCCACCGCAAACTCTGGAGTCCTTATGGACCCTAGGGCTGTGACCTATGACTGCGAATCAAATCCATCATAATCGTCTTGACATCTTAAAAAATAGGTCCCTACTGATACAAGAAGATCAGTAGGTAGATAATAATTGGACTAGCAGTTGCCCGCGACTTCGTTCGCGTAGAAATTTTGACTCTCTTGTCTGGACTGCCTGTGGATGGTACCTACTATGTCAAATCGAATGCCAAATGCCAATCGAAGCGATTATATTCCCTTAACCCTATTCTTGGCAAAAAAATAAAATTAATATTTTCAAATAATTTTCAAATATGATGTTAATTATGAACCTAGGATTTAGGGAAAAATATATAAAAAAATCGCACATGACCAGATAATGAGATTCTACATGTATCTTTGAGGATACATTGCCAGCTTAGTAGAGAACTTTGACCTTATGTTTATGTGTCTTTGAGGATACGTTGCCAGGTTTGAAGAAATAAAATACACAACATTATCTTTATAAATATATGTATAAAATTGGCATTTAATAACAATAATATAGTTAAAAAATCAAAATCAACTTAAAGACTATCTAAAACAAAAAAAAAATTAAGTTGCCAAAACATTTGAGGTGCACTATAAGCTGAAATAATTACTTATCAGTATGGAATTTCACAAAACAATTTATTTCTGGCTTAAAACACAATCGTAACGAACACTTGGCATATATTACCGTAGTTTGGCCCTTGACACAAACTTTACATTGCCTTTCGCACCAAACATTGGAAAATGGCCGACCTGATCGTACCTTACATCCGGTGGAGGTCGTGGTGCTACAGGTGCCTGTATTATTTTCGACAGTGTTGGTCCAGAAACTGCACAATTGTCTACCATATCTCCCCGCCCCATTTTCAGGAAGCTCTGTGCTACTTGATACTGATACTGGTAGCCTGTATGCCACTGCTGGGTAAAGGCCTCTCCCCAGGACTTCCAGTTGTTTCGATCTAAGGCTAATGTGGATCCCGTGGTCGCTGGTGTCGTCCAGATCGTCTCACCATCTTCTATGAGGTCTGCCGCGACTCCTTCTGACTGTCAGGGCTCCAGACTGTGGCTATTTTGGCCCACAGCTCATTTGGAATGCGGCAGACTTGCCCAGTCTTGTCCCACATAAGCTTAGCGGATTTATGAGCAACGTCAGTCATTGTGCTTTGGGGTGCAGTGTTGTGTTGCATACACGGTCGGTTAGTTTTGATTGCTCGATATTGTAATCAAAAATGTCTTCTGTATTTTAAAAAGTTTATAAAATACTCGTAAGGAGTTTTGAATTTATTCTTAGCCCACTGAAAATTTAGAGGCTTTTGAAAAATACGTCGGGGTGTGACTAATCTTGCAGTCCTTCCGGATGTTGTAGGTCTTCTTGGTCGGCTGTTAGAGGCAATTAATGGAGATTGTGGCAAAGATTGTCAAGGAGAGCCATTTTGCGTCAATGTAAATGGTAATCGAGCTGGATGCGGCTGAGGTGAAGGCAGCACAGGCGAAGGCACCAAAGACTGACTGAGTAACAGCGTCTTGAACGTGGTTTTGGTGCTAGAGCACAAATTCTTTTTGCTCTGGAAAAAAATGGTTACATCTCTGCCTGAAAAAAATATTCCACTCGCACACTCATGCCAAGCATATAATTTCCTTTCCCCAAAACAGAGTTACAAAAATAATATAAATGATCTCTCTCACTTGGCAATGTATCCTGTAGGATACACTAAACTTGTACAAAGAATCTTAGTACATCTAGCAACGTATCCTGTAGGATACATTCACTTTATTTGTTAGTTTTCGAAGCCAAGCGTAATTATTTCTCCTGCTTAATTAATTTCCAGCAAAAGTACAAACATATGAAATCTAGTATAACACCAATTTCTCACGAAATTTTAAAAGATTTTTTTTTAATTAATAATTTCTTACCTCCTTCCGCGGAGTTGCACTCAACTGTTCAACATTTTGATAAATTTTGAAAAAGCAGTTGACGTAAACTGTCATTGTGACACATGTGTGCTTTCAGAAACGTATACTTTAAAAATAAATAACTGAACTTTCCGTTTTACATAAATTATAAAAGAGCTATGTTTTTTTTTTTCATGATGTATCTTACAAGATACATTGTCAAGAAAAGGGTTAAACCAGCCCTGTCGTAAAATCTATTCCTACCTGAAATGTCTTAGCTATATTCTATCTCTCTGCCAATTTTCAGGTACAAAAAGCCAAGGATTTCATATGGACTTACGGGAGCCCTGAGTCCAGGTCTTCCTTACAAATTTCTTAGCTTAGATCTCCTACTCCTAAACTCTAGACTTGTTAATTTTCAGGTTGTTAGTACAAAAAAAAACAGGTACATTTTTACAAACATGTGAAAGCCCTCAGACCTCCTTATTCTGGCCATGTTGCTAAACTCGCTAAATCTGTTCTTAGTCAACGTCTACTAACTATAAAGTACCTTCCTGCCAAAATTGTAGCACAAAAAAAGGAAGGACTGTCATACAAACTCGCGTGAGCCCTTAGACCTCCCTAGTCCAGCCCTGTCGCAAAATCGGTTCTTAGCAAACTTCTACTCACCTACTACGTCCCTGCCAAAATTCAAGTTAGTAGCACACAAAATGATGGACTTTTAAACAAACTTGCGAGCGCCCTTAAACCTCTCTAATCCGGCCCTGCCACAAAACCTGTACTTAGCAGAGTTTTACTAACTATAAACTACGTGCCTGCCAAAAATCAAGTTTGTAGCACAAAAAATTAAGGATTTTCTTACGAACTTGCAAGAACCCTTAGACCTCCCTAATCCAGCCCTGTCACAAAATCTGATCTTACCAGACGTCTACTAACTATAAAGTACGTCCGTCTCAAAAATCAAGTTTGTAGCTCAAAAAATGAAGGACTTTCATACAAACTGGCGAGAGCCCTTACACCTCCTAATCCGGCCCTGTCTCAAAATCGGTTCTAAGCAGACGTCTACTAACTTTAAACTACGTCCCTGCCAAACATCAAGATTGTAGCACGAAAAATTAAGGACTTTCATACAAACTTGTGAGGGCCCTTAGACCACCCTAATCCGGCCCTATCGCAAAATTAATTCATAGCAGACGCCCACTGACTATAAACTACGTCTCTGCTAAAAATCAAGATTGTAGCACGAAAAATTAAGGACTTTCATACAAACTTGTGAGGGCCCTTAGACCACCCTAATCCGGCCCTGTCGCAAAATTAATTCATAGCAGACGCCCACTGACTATAAACTACGTCTCTGCTAAAAATCAAGATTGTAGCACGAAAAATTAAGGACTTTCATACAAACTTGTGAGGGCCCTTAGACCACCCTAATCCGGCCCTGTCGCAAAATTAATTCATAGTAGACGCCCACTGACTATAAACTACGTCTCTGCCAAAAATCTAGATTGTAGCACAAAAAATGAAGGAGTTTCATACAAACTTGCGAGGGCCCTTAGACCACCCTAATCCGGCCCTTTCGCAAAACCCGTTCTTAGCGGACGTCTACTAACCATAAACTACCTCCCTGCCAAAAATCATCTTTGTACGTCCAGCGGTTTTCGAGATTTCGTGATGAATCAGTGAGTGAGTGACCTTTCGCTTTTATAGATATAGATTACCAAGAAGGTAGTTCCAACAAAATATTATTTCTCAACGAAATATTGTCCTTTTTCAATCCCAATAAAATTAATATTATGCACAGGTTCTAATAATTATGGGCCTTGCCCAAAAACATTGAATAGAACGTCATAAATTCCATTTCTTTCTCAGTGCTGATTAATTCGAATAGTTATGATTATCGAATATGAAAATGGTAGGTACCTACTCAATTATTATTATAATATGGTACCTAAATCTATTGGTAAGTCAAAAAGTACCTAGGTAGGCCTAGGTACTTTTTAACCTACCAGCAGTATGAAATACATCAAATCCCAACAATATAGCCTGTAGGTACATTAGGTAACTACCTATATTAGGTACCTACCAATTTCTAAAACATTGTGCATGATCTAAGAGCTAATAATGTATTGTAAGTACCTAACTGGGTAAAGAAACCTTTGAAGTTCTAAGACTTTCTAAAACAACATAATTTACTTAGGAACGAGATGTCTGAAAGTGTCGCCAGCGACTGAAAAGTTACTAACAATGTAAGTGATTGAATATGTATGTGTGTGTGTGTGTTGCAGTTACCTACTGGTATCAGTTGTCATGGCCGCATATGATGCGGAGAAATGAGGAAATGTCGAATGTCGTGAGAAAAGAATCGTGTCGTGTAGTGGATTGCCGTGGCGGCTACAAGGGTAGAGGTAGAGGAAGGCCAAAGACACGTTGGATGAACACTGTGTGAGATGACGAATACCACTTGTTGGAAGAAGAATATTTGTTGGGCCGACTTCAAAAAAATTTGATAAGGGCAGGAGAAAAATGTACGAGATGCCATTAAGGCTTGAACCAGTTGATCAGGATGTAGCTCGTATATATCACCAATATCCTCAAGGCAACTCCGTACGCACCCTTAACTTTTAACAAGCTTAAACATAAGATACCTTTGCAATATAAATGTAAATTCTGGGAAGTACCTCGGTCCGAGAGGCCTACGAAGTGCCACTTTTATGAACCAGGCCTAAGCCGAATTTTAATAAAATAATTCAAGACGGCTCCCATAAAAACGAACTTTGAATATGAAAAACACTTTGATGGCTTTTGGTTCATATTTTAAAAACGTTTTTATTAATTAATCTTCTGTACAAACTTTTCATTAACTTTCTTACTTACTTTTTTAATTCTGAAAGGATGTTGCGCGTTTCTCAAATTGTTTTGAAATTATTTTTACTTGTCTTAATTTATAATATTTTAAAAGTTGAAGAATTTCCAAATTTAAGTGGTAGTGGGCAGGGCACATTGCTCGCAGACGAATGGCCGATGGGGCTGATAAGTTCTGGAGTGGCGACCGCGAACCGGAAGACGTTGCGTTGGAAGGTCTCCCACTAAGTGGACCAATGACTTGGTGAAGATTTCGGGGCTTCGCTGGACGCAAGAAGCACGGGATCGCGAAATGTGGCGACACTTGGAGGAGGTTTTCGGCTGAAATAATGATGATGATTTAAAAGCCCATAGATTGCTTTCATGAACATACAACAAAACCACGTCATAGAATACTTGTTTATTTTAAACTGTTTTTATCAGCACTTTGGAAGTGTTTAGACAAAATACGACTTGCAGGAAAAGAGAATAAATTTCAGAACAGCTTTCGTAAAGGATAAAGGAAGATAAAGGATAAAAGATTCCACTTAACGATAATTTGGATTTGTAGCTCTCCGTAAACGCCTAGCTTTTTCGTGATATCAACCCTCTGAAGCGAAATAGAGAAGTGTGTTTGTATCCACATGCTCCCTTTTCCTAAATTCCTAGTACTTTTAATGAAACTATCTAGGACACAAACATTCGTACGTTATTGCTTGATGTCTTCAAAAAGTTGAATAAAAACATATGTACATGAAAAAATAAAAATACTTATACATACACACGAATAGACAGCCTCTCTGTATCCGCAATTTCAATTTCGCATTTCATGAAAATAACCGTTTACGTGATAAACTGCTGACCCTTCAAAACATGCATTTACACTTCAAGACTTTTTCAATTATAGTTACAAATGGAATGGATTTATTACACGTAATTGACTTTCGTTGGAATGTTACAAGTTGTTTATTTTATGTATAGTACCAATACTAAAAAAAAATATGACTTCAATGATTCCTTATGTTGCACATAGCTGATGTTTACCTCATTTTAGCATGAACCAGACCTGTTTATAAAACGATGAGGTCTTTAATAACACGCTCTTACCGACAAGAAGCCCCAGTTTCTTGCCGGACTTTTATTTCTAAAATTATCCACCTCTTTTAAAATATTCAGCAGCATCATTTGACCTTCTTACTGAAATCCTAACGGCCTAAGCACATCGTGGGCAGTAAAGTGGCCTCGAGCAGGCCAGGCCAGGTTATTCTATTAGCGGCGGTCGGTGCGGGCCGCGCGCGTCGCTTTTGGGCCGATTTTAAAATAATTGGACGGCATAACTGGATCATCCGAGCTAGGTAAACTTTGTGCTGTACTGGGAGATAGGATATTGGTTACTACTTTTTAGATGATTATTTATGTCAATACTTGCGTTTAGGTACTTGACTACACGTGACCCTATGATTGGACTCCCACGTAATTTTCCTTTTGAAGTCGTTTATTTTACTTTCTCTTTTAGCGGAGCTACTATAAGTGGTGAATACTAAAGTTAATGGAAGCAGAATTATCATCGAAGGCTTGACGAGAAGCCCATGTTCAGCAGTTGAGAAGACGTTCTCACAACTGGGACAAAGAATACTTTAATAGTCAAACGAACTTACCTGTAAGTGAAGTTCGATGGTAATTATACTTGTTGTTGTATTGTCCGAAGATGATTAGGAAGACTAGTGTAGTCTCGGCTTTTAAGTCACCGACGCCTACATAAGTTTAAAGAAAAAAGTTTCTTTCCGAACGCAAATGCCTCCTGTCATCCGCTTCTGAAAATAGGTTCATTAAGTTCATAGCAATTTATTGGTTTTACAACATAGGGTTCATGCTCATATGACTATATAGCATGAAGATTCTGGGTCGGGTGGGACTAATCATCTTCGGACAATACAACAACAAGTATAATTACCATCGAACTTCACTTACAGGTAAGTTCGTTTGACTATTAAATTATACTTGTTGTTGTATTGTCCTCGATGATTAGGAAGACTAGTGTAGATGTTTAAAGACTAGTTGTCAAATCAACAAACATTTATATAAAATCAATAATCATTTATATAAAAGCATTAAGCATTCATATAAAATCAATAAACATTTATATAAAAACATTAAACATTCATATAAAATAGGTAAACATTTATGTAAAACCTATAAACATTTATACAAAATCAATAAACATTTAATTAATAAACATCTGTCTAAAGTCAATAAACATTCAGATGAATATAAAATAACTAATAAGTCATTTTTTACAGTTCAGGTTTAATCATTACCAGTGTTATTAAAAATTGCTTCAGAGAATTTTCTATTGTTCACTATTGGTAAATTTTTAACTAATTCCTTCTATCATATCCACAGCTGTAGCTGGGCTTTCATACTCCATATTCTATTGCTAGAGAAAGGAACAGTTATAAAAGGTTGGCATTTGTTTGGCCCAGAAAAGTTAGCATATCAATCCTTAAAGTAATACGATTTTGTGTAATCACTACATAATAAATATATATTAGAGATATTGTTTGCACTTTTCCACTTGTGGTTATTTATTTATTTATTCAATAGTTGTACAATTACATTTATATAATAAGTTGGTGCAAACATAAACTCATTCGAGCAACAGTAATAACAGCAACAGTGGTAACAGTAGCAGTTAGTGGTTCTAACAGTAATATAGTTACCGCTTTCTTGATAACAATTTGTAAATCACTTTGTTGAATGTAATCTAGTAGAGAGAGAATAAAACACTGAAAACATCCCAATTCCCAAGAATTCTCTGGATCTTGGAGGACTTAACTTAAAAAAGTCTCTGAACAGTATTTTGATATTTCATCTGTACCTTTATGTGGTCTTATAGTTAGAGATAGAGCTGAACTAACAGAATATGAAAATAGAGGAAAAAACCTTTATTAATCCTCAAAACGAAAAGACTGAATAACTTCAGTGATGGTTTGCTAATGCATATAATATTTTAATTGCTTACAGTATCTTGTCTTGTCTATACAATTGCAGGTAATGAGGCAAGCATTAATATTCTGTATTTTTAATTATTGAATTCCTAATAATATCAACAGCTTCATTACTAGTTCCAGAAAACCTAAAATATATTCCTGATAATACTCCTGCCATCAATCCCAGTTTTTTTTTTTTTGTGAAAAAAGGGATGTAACTATTTGAAATTATGTAAAGTGCAGGTTCCTGTATCACAAAAGTATTAAATTAAATAATGGAAAAGACCATGGTTGAGTAAGGTATCTATTTCCTATAATACCAGTTGTTTGTCTGTAATTATCTTTTCTATAGGTTCCAGAGCCATAGAGAATTTGAAAAAAGTATAGAATAAATGATATTGGTCTCAATACCATTCCTTCCATTGCCACCTTGTATTGGCAAGGAGCATCCACCACTTATCACAGCGCAACCCCTGGAGATCCCAGAGTCATGATGCATAAGTGTGATATTTTGTGTTAGTCCATGATACAATTATTAATCAATTGGGGGTTCACCCAATACGGATATAATATTTTGATAATTTAAAAACACCTAAGATTCCCTTCCACATTCAAAATCTGCTATCATAATATTACCTTTGGTATATATGTAAGTCTTGTAATATCGAGTAAGTAACCACATATTTAGATTCGCACCAATGCTTTTCAGAAATGTATGTAATAGCTCATCATAAAAAAGAGTATAATAATGTATCCATTATGTACCTACTATAACTATGTTTAATAAATAAAAATTTTGATTCTGTAGTTATATTTTCAATTCTTGAAAAATTTCAATAACTAGTAGATGACTGACTGAACACTTAAGCCCAGAAAAAAGGGGCAGCACTCAATTTTGATATGAAAAAACTGAGTTGAATCTACAGTTCATAGTATAATAGCAATCTATGGGCCACACCATGCGGGAGAAGCATCTGTGAATATTTTTATTAACTCAAAAGAACTGGCTATGTTTATAGACCAAGCCAAATGATATGATATATTCATTGCAGTGTTTATATCATAATTATCATAAAAACAAACTGGCAAAAAAGAGGGTGTACTATTAGGTACCTCTCTGCCCAATCCTTCGGGGATTACAGGTGTGATGTTATTTTACCATAACTATCTCTTAGAACAAGGTATTTGTTCCATTCGAGTTTCTTAGTGAATAGAATCCTATAGTAATGGCTGGACAATATTAAAGTTTTAAAACCTTAAAAACAATTTTAATTCGACTTTTTATCAATAAATTCTAAATTATTTCTTTTCTCTTCAGTGATGTTAAGGCTTGTCTTGACTTGTTAAGCTATGTGAATAGTATTAAGAAGTAAACCTAGAAGTTTACAGTGTCGGATAGGTATGAAATGACATTTCTCTTTGGTTCTGGTGATTGCATGTTTTCTAAACATTATACATCTCTTAAAAAATTAAAAGGCCTCTCTAAGGGTCCTTTGAAACCTGTAATGGGTTTCAATGTTTTTGTTATTTATGTTTATGGGGCTGAACATAATATTGAAAACATAGCATTTTCCTTGTCTCATGCAATAAGCATCCAATCCAATGTGACAAGAAAAAACCATTATTCTGTAAAAATTGGTATACTGTTGTATACTAGGTCATCTCCAAGTAAACTAAACATATGTAACGCCTTTTACATAAAAAACGGAAAGCTATATTTTTGTGCCTTTGACAAGGAAAAAATGGTAAGCAAAATTGTTTTTGTAAACATGCCTTTGGGTAACAAAATTCCATTGCTATGAAAGCAATTCACTTCTCTATTTCAGATACTATCTGAATAAATTCAAGTATAGAGATTTTATCATCTAGAGGAGTATCACTCCATCACCACCATCCAATTAAGAATAACTGGGTCGCTTGAGTGACTAGTTTCCAATCATAAATTATATTTTAGTCCACCAACCTGTGAATTTAGGGGGATGATTTCTCCTGGCCACCTGTCTGCTGCACTCGTACTCTTGATGACGCCCCCCCCCCCTTTTTTTGCATTTCTGCCAGAGGAGGGCCCCGCCAGTTTTAAAAATTTATTGTTAATTTTAGGAGCATTTGCTCTGGGCACCCATGTGCTCTCTCTAGGAGTGAATTTTATGTTACACTCATCTTTAATCCTCAACCAGATTTATTTATAGATTTTTCTGAGATTAGTTTCTCAGCGTCTTCACCCAAAATATATGTTTCCGTCTATGAATGCAACAAACTCTTGAATGTCTTTGTTGTTTACCAACAATAAGAGTGATCTGTGTCCCCTTGCTTGTATCTTAATGTATACACAAATAACAGAAGCATCATTCAGCTTCTTCATCATCATCATCATCGGTCTATAATGTTCCCACTGTAGGGACTCAGGCCTCCTCTCTAGGAGAGGGATGGGCTATATATAATCCACCACACCAGCCCAGTGCGGGTTGGTAGATTCAGCTTGTATGTAATGTATGTAAATCTTCTCTTCTTTCTCTGGGTGTATATCCACATAAAGTATTTCAAGAAACTTGATTATATAATAATTCTTTCTATGGTACTTACTTCATTTAATTCTTGATCTGCATTTTCAACTTCTATTGTGGTTATCCATATACCAATTCCGGGCAATCATTCTCAACCGATAACGGGAGGATATTTTCTAATCACTGTGGAGGGACAATTTTACTGTCTTCACCCACATAAGGTGACCTCCTATGGTATTTCACCTTCTTGAAGAAAAACATAATGCATGTTGAAGAACAACTACACATAAATAACCTGTAAGTTCCCAAAAAACTTCCCGTGAAGGTTATTATATAACAGTCAACCACGTGTACTCCCACAGAGCACCCTGTGAAGGTTGCTGAGTTCTCGACATAGCCTTTTAGACCGCGTACGCCCCCACAAGACGTCCCAGGCCAGGCAAGTCGTCCATAATGTATCCATTTTGGACTTCATAGTCCGTTGCAAGTCGTTCACTTTCCTTGCAGGTTATAATAGAACAGTCAACCGCGTGTGTTCCTACCGAACACCCCTCAGGTTGCTTACGGCATTGCCGGTGTAGGCCATAAGGCCAGGCCAGTTGTTCATAATGTATCCATTTTGGACTTCATAGTCTGTTGCAAGTTCCAACGGAGCGGTCTCAGGTCATGTTAATAGCCAACAAGGGCAAACATTTTAAACTCTCTGTACTCCGATGTAGTGCCCACATGGCAATCATGCCGTTAGTTGCAAATAGGTACGTGCAAAGCGCAAGGCATAAAAAACATACAATATTTTAGATGTAGCGATTATTGCCACATAACAGAGCTTTAGGCTTTTGATTCCAATTCTTCAGCAGTAGGCAAAAAACAAATTAAGGTCACACAAGTGAAGCCATTTTGGTTTCTTACTTCTAGCACTCAAAACAGAGCTAATAGCATTTTATGCGCTTTCCGCAATATCTTTAATATCTTCAGTAGTTTCGACTTTGTTAACACCAACTTTATTTTCCCATTTAAACGTTAAAATAAGACTTATCAACCTAAAAAATAAATAAAAATTATTGGAAAGAATGGCGCCGGTATGACATAAAATCCGAATGAACCTATTTTCAGAAGCGGATGACAGGAGGCATTTGCGTTCGGAAAGAAACTTTTTTCTTTAAACTTATGTAGGCGTCGGTGACTTAAAAGCCGAGACTACACTAGTCTTCCTAATCATCGAGGACAATACAACAACAAGTATAATCTCTATGAGATGGAGTTTCTTATAATCCACCTTCTTATAGCCCATTATGTGTCGATAGATGTCACATGTCTTTGGTTTGCTTTGGTTCGAGGGCATGCCGGTTTCCTCACAATGTATTAACATCAGTGGCGAAGAATTAAATTACACAGAGTACAGTATATGATACGGCAAACAAATAAATATGCTAAACACAACAGCTAACAGAACCATCTTCTCAACAACATTCATTATCCTCAAAGTATCGAATTGGAAATATATTCAATTGAATCGAATGAACTTTTCGGTACCGAGGCAGCGAGTCTCAAACTCTCAAACGTTTACAAATTGCGCATAATCATTGACAGCTCTACCCCTCCAATAACAATACATAAATTACCCACAGTTTAAACGTTGTCAATAAGAGGATCGGGATCGGCCATTTCTTCTGTGACAGTAAAAAGGAACGGTGTGATAAAAAGTTTTGGAGAGCGTGAAATGGCTCCTGAATTCATTATGGAACTCAGTTCAACGTCTTGACTTCCTTCCTTTAATCGATACTGTCGTCGTTACAATTTTTTAGATCAATTTTATCTTTTAGTAGGATTTTGTCGATGGTCATTCGAAGTAGCGGACATTGGTTCGGGCTCACTCGTTTTCAACTTCTTCTTAATCCCGTTGAGCCCATTGCCTACGATCCTCCGTCGTTATTATTAATTGTCTTTCCGAGTATATTTATTTTGTTATACTATCGCAGGTTCGGCGTTTGTCTTTTCTCAAACGCAAATATTGTGTCATCATCAACATCAGCCTATTGCAATCCACTGCTGGATATAGGCCTCTTTAATCTTGAGCCACTCAACTCGATTTTCGGCAACTCTCATCCAGTTGTTACCAGCCACTCTGCGAAGATCATCGCTCCACCGAGCCTGAGGGCGTCCCACCTTACGCTTGTCGATTCGCGGTCTCCACTCAAGAACACGTTTACTCCAACGGTCATCGGTTCTGCGGCTAATATGGCCGGCAAAATATTGTGTGTTAAGTTAATTGCTAAAAAGTTTAACTGGGGACTTGGACAGATTCAGATTCTTTATTGACTTTACGCAACTTAACAATCCAATCAATCCAATACATTTTTCAATCACCGATGTCGTAGATACACAATCCAGTAATGTTATTCAAGCCTTCTGAGTTCAGTTTGACCAAGACTAAGTGTACTAGAAAGAGATGAGCACAAACAAGCTGTTATTGATGATAAACAGTTCCTCGGTAAGATAAAAGTTTCTAAAGATACTAACAATAACGTTAAAGTTATAACGAACAGTTTGTTAGCTTGTTATAAGTTGAAAGGAGTTTCAATAGATTATCTGGATACTGTTCTGTTTTACGATCAAGAAGTTGGCAATGGGCAAAAGAATCATGATGTTTGAAACTAAAACTTTTTTATTAACATTTTTGAAACTAGAATGAAACCAGCTGGTAAGTATACACAAACATAACATCTAAAGAGAAGGAACCGGCGAACTTTTGAAACAATTTTACTGTTTTCACATTCAACAAAGCCATGTTTTCACGTCCTACGTAAACCAAATACATTTCTAAAAATAGAGAGGACTAGACTGCCGTTTGCATGAAAAATGGGTGAAGGTCGTCCGCCTAATCAACCCTGAAAAAGATCTGTGTCTCTTGAAGCAGAAATAAATCCCGTTCCGTCGTTTTGAGATCTGTATAGAAACTCTAAAGCCCAATTTCCTAAAGCGCTTTACAGCATTCAGTGTGCCACAGCGCTGCGTTCCCAACACCGCTATTTCCTTTTACGTATTTCGTCCAATAAAGCCAATTTACTGACCGAACGCCACTAGACTTTTTCACAGATAGACCATTTAATATTTATACTCTATGTACTTAATATTTAGGTGCTCCCTCCGAATTAATACCGTCGAAGTACTTGGCCTAGTTTCCCAAATAAAATTCTGTTTTTAGGTTTTAGTATGCTGTTAGAGATGGTACGGTAACGACGTTGGGATCGAACGAGTATTGAAATTAAATTACTTGTGTATTTGGTACATTAAAGTAATGTACTAAAGTGGCTCTCCTAAGTGATTGAGTATTGACAGGATTAAAATTTAAGGCTTCTTTTTTAGGAGATAAAGAACCCCCGACTTATAAGTTGCTTTCTTTTACCTCTCCAATGAGATCTTTCTGTATATATACTGTGAGGATAAGCCATAAAAGCTTCTGATAAGCCTTTAATTCTGAGTCAAGTCAAGTCTGGGCATAATACATAATTATATTAATTTGTAAGAAAACACGTCAGATTTAATAAAACTGCAACAGTTTCTGTTCTTGCTAAAACATCGTGTAATGGCTTCATGTTAATTCGAACCTCTACAAATAACACTTACATTTAACAGCGAATATTATCATTCCATTTGCCTTCAAGTAGCACCGTCCATTCCTATTCAGAACACGTAAAAAGGATCCATTCTCGTACCGACAATGTGTTTAAAAAGTGCAAAGCGCAAGTCATTCGCCTGAACGGTCTTCACAAAGCTGGGCTCGATACAAATTGAATTCTGTAATGACTTGCTGCGACTTTGCAGGGGCGACTTTTGTGAGGACTGACGGTACAAGACGTATTTGTATAGGATGTAAAAGTGGGATAGCATGAGTTTGAAAAATAATGATGACTACCCACGTAAATTGTTAATGGATAGAGCATAAGAATAGAGATTTTCGAGAACGTTTGAAAATACTCAACGACAGTTTTTGGTTGGCAAAATAGCATTTTGAAATTACTTTTCACAACGTAGTGCAGTGTTCACGGACACATCCATGCTGCCATGATGTACCCGGGTGGGGTACATACCCCGCATAATATTAAATAGACTGTCAATTGTGTCAATGGCAAACAGCAATAGTTTTGTCTTTTGCAACTAATCTTGTCGTGTTCCAAATAAAATCACATTGTAGTGATAATGTTTTATTTTGAGAAATCCCAGAATGACGGCTATCTAAACATACCTATATTATATGTCTTGTGTTCCATATTTAGTACAGATATAAACAGTTCATGCTATAACGTTTAGTATTACTGGAGGCACAGCCCACTCCATTGCGATAAACATTGGGATAGTCACAGAGGAAAGCGGCGTTACATTTCCGTAAGATAACAGAAACTGTAAGGCATGAGATTTGGTGATAGGCGGAGCGAAAAGCGAGAAATGGTTTCAGTTACTGTTGTTGTGGCCTTTTAGGTTCGATCTGTTACTTCTAATTTCTGTTAAATGATAATAAATAGGACTTACACATATTGGAAGGACTGGCCTGTTGGTCTAGTGGTTAGTGACCCTAACTGCTATGCCGGAGGTCGTGGGTTCGATTCTCACCCAGGACAAATGTTTGTGTGATGAGCACGATCATTTGTTCTGTGTCTGGGTGTAATTTATCAATAATATGTATGTATTTAGAAATATATAAGTATGTTTATCAGTTGTCTAGTACCCATAACACAAGCTCTGCTTAGCTTGGGACTAGATGGCGTTGTGTGATAGTTGTGGAATATTATTATTATTATTATTATTATTATTATCATGTATTCAGTGTTAAATAAATAAATTAATAAAATAAATCATTCCGAACCCATGGAAACCCATGACCCATGAATAGGACTTACACATATAGGAAGGACTATTATCATGTATTCAGTGGTAAATAAATAAATAAAATAAATCATTCCGAACCCATGGAAATATAATATGAAAAAAAAAAACTGAAACTTAATGATAAACTGAGGCGTGAAGTTATACAAGATTATAGAAGATGTATGACAAACATTGAAGAGAGTATTATGGTTTGGTCATGTGGATAGGATGAGTGTAAGGCGACTAACGAGGCAGATGTGAATGACAATGCGAGGCGCCCTAGGTGAAGTTCTTCAGAAAGAACATGTACGTATTACTTGCAACCGGCGTACCTGTATGACCAGCTGTATGAATGTAGACGAAGCAAAAGGAGAATGGATGTTGCCCAAAACTTCATCTCCATGATAATATAACGATGGCGTTGATTAGAGATGCTCAAGAAGAATAATAGATAATTAGCTAAAACGCTGACACACCAGCACCGTGGCAGCATCCCAAACATTAATATTCATTAACAGTCGTTGGCAACAGCCACTCCCAGCTGACTTACAGCACTACTACAGCATGTTTTAGTCATTATCTTCTAAGACAACGGCTTTCAGATCTCCTGTTGTTACTAATTAAAATCGCGAAGAGCTGCTTATACGTTACGTTTGCTCTTAGAGAAGAATGAAAAACAAAGCACTAGAAGAAGAATTTAAAATGATCCAGTCTTTGCTTAGGAGTATGACTAGTAACGTCCGGGGCAACTAGAGCGGCCCCGTTAAAGTTAATCAAATCAAATCAAATCAATTTATTGCATACATATTGTACATGAGTTGGAATTTTTGTATAGGTTTGATACCTATGCACCCTGTAAGGGCACTGCAAAACATACAAATAAAAATAAAATCAAATTAATAACATTTCAAATCATAATAAAATTAGCATGTCACAAATTTACAAAATTATTATTTTAATTAAGAAAGAAATATACTATTGTCAAATCAAATCAAATTATGTCAAAGAAAAAATAAAGAAATATAAATGTCAAAATACCTAAAGTTACAAGTTAAAATGTCAGTCGTACACAGTAACACAGCCAAAAATTAAAATTAAATTATACATGAAAACCAAAATAATACAATATTAATTATTATTAAGTTTTGTTAAGAAATTAAATAAGTATGAGTCACCCATCATCATCGCCTGTCTAACCCTATCTTAACTTTAGGATCAAATGTCAGTTTGACTGGATACAGATGAATTCATTATCAGCAAGTGGTTCCCTATCTTACTTCCACAATCTTAAAATATGAGTATTACTTCAAAACTATTAAGTTTCATGGTTGCATTACATGGCATTATGGTGTACTAAGTGTTGCCAGTTCCGTATGGTGTCGGACGCAAAGAATAGCACCATCCCATATCTTCCCGTGGGTGTCGTAAGAGGCGACTAAGGGATGTACCAGAGAATGGGCAGCAGCGTTCTCTGTGCTTTTTGTATCGACCGTACTGCGATCGCCAACCCGCCTGCCAAGCGTGGCGACTATGGCAAACCCCCCCTAAGCAAAAATTACACTTAGGGGAGGCCTATGTCCAGCAGTGGACGTCTTTCGGCTGAAATGATGAATGAATGATGAAGTGTTGCCAGCGGCTTCGCTCGCTACAACTCGAAAATTATCCCACGGAAAGATAATTTTTATTTATTTATTTATTTATTTATTCACACAATATGTTTTCTTGCCATTACAGATAAATAGTTCTATTGCGACAAAGAAACTTAAATATACTTATCAATAACTTACATGCTACACAGTATGTGGTATGTGGCCCTTGTGAACTCACTCAGTGTACAAGTAAAAATATGTGTAGTATCCGCCACCGTGTTGAGAGTGCGCAGCACACGAGTCAGCGGTGCGCGCCCCAGCAGGTTAGTGCGCGCACTTGGCACCACTAACAGTTGCGGCCTGCGCCGCGCGCCGCCGCTCCACGTACCTATCCGGTAAATTGAACCCTATTTCTGATAGTATGGCTGGGTTTTGTACACTACCTCTTAAAACTTTAAAAATATATGTTACTAATGTCACTTCACGTCTAACTTCTAATTTATAGTATCCTACCATACCCAGACAGAATAGGGTAGGATACAATAACGGGTATCCCGGATATCTCCCATACAGCTTTAAATCCATAAATCTGACGAATTTATTCTGTATCCGTTCGAGCATAAATTTGTACATAATTTCACTCGGGCTCCAGACAGGCGCATTATACTCCAGGTGACTCCTCACAAGAGCCTCATACAAAGCCCTCAATGCATTGATGTTAGTGAATTCATTTGCCTGACGCAGCACAAATCCCAGATTCCTGCACGCCTTTTTACAAATTTGTATTACGTGTTTGCGAAACTGCAGATCACTTGTGAAATGAACGCCTAAATCCTTAATTTCCGTGACACGCTGCAGCGGCTCCCCGTCCATGGTGTACTGGTGGTGTTGTGGGATTCGTGTGCGTGTGAATGAAAGTACCGAGCACTTTGATACATTAAAGTATAACTTATTGCGGTGACTCCATTCAGTGACCCTATCCAAGTCGTGCTGCAGCATGTCACGATCCGCAGTGTCTTTAATTACTGCAGACAACTTAATGTCGTCAGCAAACACCATGCATGCGGACCTGATTAACTTGGCAAAATTATCCACCATAATGATGAACAATAAGGGTCCCAAATTTGTACCCTGACTTACGCCCGACCTGGTGTAATAGGGCTCCGAGAAGTGTCCGCCACAGTCCACATACTGACGTCTATCTCGAAGATAACTGGCGAAAAACTTTATAGTATGATATGTGCAGCCCATACCCGCCATTTTTGCCAAGAGTATATCGTGGTCGACTGTGTCGAACGCCTTCCTAAAGTCCAAATAGACCACATCAACCTGGAGTCCAGCGTCAATAGCTGGTACCAGCTGCGTCATCAGGTGAAGCAAGTTCCCCATTGTTCCACGTCCAGGACGGAATCCGTGCTGCGCATCAGACAAATGAGGGCCTATCTGAGTATAAAGGTAATTGTGAACAGCCACCTCGAATACCTTGGCAGGTCCGCTAAGTACTGCAATTGGCCTGAAGTCACTGGCATCCGTACCACCTTGACCTTTCGGTATAGGTACAACTCGCGTAAGTTTCCAGCGACTAGGAAAGTGCGCCAATGACAAACACAAGTTATTATGTAAAGCAACGGTTCTATTAGTACCATGCGGCAATCTTTCAAAATGAAGGGCGGAATACCATCTGGGCCCACTGAGCGCTTAGGCGGCAGACCAGTAAGCGCGCGCTGGACGGCAGCCCGCTCGAGGCAGGCGAGGTGCGCATATGCGCCGCTCGGCGCTGCATCCCCGCACGCCGCCTCCGCATTCAGCGAGCCTGCTGTCGCGCTGTACACAGAGTGAAAGAATCGCGCATATTCCTTAGCGGATTCATCACCTGATAGAACTCGTCCCTCTTTGATCAACTTGTACTGACTAGAAGTGTCTTTTTTTGACCTTACGTAATTCCAGAATGATTTAGGGTCAGTAGCGAGATGGCTTTGTACTCGATCTCTGTACCGGAGGTGACACCTCGCTGTTTCCGCCTTCACCCTTACCCGGCACTGAGAGAATACCTCATAGTCGCTTGGCGATTTGGTCGCTTTATAGTTTTTGTGCAAATTGTATTTTAATTTAATTTCTTTAATAAGGTCTAAGCTGTACCATTCTGGGTATCTTCTATTACTAATATTTTTAGTTTTCGGAGGAATGCTCGCGTCAAAAGTTTCATATAGTTTATCATAATAAAAGTTTAAAGCTAGATCAGGATCTTGAATACTGTATAAATCTTTCCAGTCTATTGAATTAATTAAATAATATAACTTATTGTAATCAGCTTTGCGAAAATTCCATTTCTTATACTGTGACTCAGGGTGTGATTGTGATTCGTGTGCTTCGGGTGTGGAATGTGTTAGTGTTGGCGCACCTGACGGCGCAACAGCAACCGCCAGCGGCAGGTGATACGCGTCCACGGGCAGCAGACCTTCGTCGGCAGCGCACACCGTTACTCCACCGCGCCCACTCAACACGAGATCCAGCTGCCTATTATTACAATTCACAACATTTCAAAACTGACACCACCTTAAAATAAAAATACCATTTCTCTATTTTCGTATCCTGAGTTCAAATATGCATTTTTTATATTTTTTGATTTCTTCATTTCTGAGAAAAAAAATGAAAACCAAAAAACATGTGCTGACGTCACATACATGGTTGAATGATGTAGTTACCTTTGCCTAAGCATTCCAATGTTTTTGATGAAAACATTAATGTCAAACAACACGTCAAATTGTCAATGTTTTATGTCACCGAAGATTATAATTTTTTCTTAAAATTGTACAATTTATTTTTCCTATCAACTCGACACGCTTACTGTTAGTATTATCAACATTTGATCGATATTTCGCCAATATAATGGATCCCAATGAAACTTAAACGCCATTAAAGGAAGCTGCCAAAGTGACAACGACAAGACAAGTGTGACACATATCAATTTTTTTTGTCGGGTCACAGTAAAGCAAAGGTTATATCGCCATTCCGCCTTGTGAATGACGTCATTTGGCGCTTACGTCTTTTTAGAACACGCCGAATTTGAAACTTAAAATTATGAATTAAAAGTACATAATTTCAAAAAACAGAAAAATACGGGTGCCCTAGTTTTGGATTTACTTTACTATAACGTAATAATACACACAAGTTAAAAATATGAAATGTTGTCAATTCGGCACCATGTTACACTGAGCGACCTCACAAAAGGCCACAAAATATTCAAAATAACTACTTACATTATTATTGCACGAAACTAAATTAAAATTATAATATTACTTCTATACTTAATACACAAATTCTCTAATAAAGTAAACATTACCATGTACTCAGTCTCTTCTGCCTTGGGTGGTATATACACTACACAGCAAAGAAATAAGAATCGACTCTGCTTATAAACACTTGCACAAATTATTTCGAATTGATGAGTATCAATATTAATATCCTGTGACATTTTTATTCGTCGCAGTTCAAAACACGGTGTGGCCACTAAAAGTACGCCACCCTGCTTGCGTCCGTCCGCTCGATCACAACGTAAAATCTGGTATCCTGGCAGTGAGATTTCTGAATCATAAATTGATTCGTTACATCCTGTTTCAGTAATAGCGAATATATCAGCACCCGACGATTCCAGCAGTGATAAAAATCTTGTTGTTTTGGTTCTCAGTCCTCTAACGTTTTGGTATAAAATGTTATATGCTCTACTGTGTGTCCGCTTGTGGATGGTTTGATGTGGTTGGGGTTGAGCGTCGAAAAAAAACCCATTCACTGAATTCCACATTTAGTGGCCAAACATCAGGGTTACATAATTTCTCAAAGCTGTTTTCTGGTAAACCTATTTTAAATGATGAATAATTTCTTTCAGTTCTCGTTTTTATCTTTTGTACTATAAATTCCGAGCTATTTCCTAGTACATCTTTTATGTATTCCTTAATGCTATCTTCTGTAGTACTTTTGTCCAACCTCCATACATGTAGATATTTTTTCCTTTCTACAGCCTTCAACAAAGTAGCCGAAGTGTTACCGCCTATCTTTACCGGATTATTTCTTTTGCTGCTTTTCACTTCAATCCATTTGTCATTCATATTTTCCGCTACCGCTGTATTTCTGGCCATCGCCGCGTAGGTATCGCTCAGCTGAGCCGTCGCGTTCGTAGGTATGAGCGACGCGGCCGGCACAGGTGCACGCGGTGTCGCGCTCGCGTGGCCTGGCTCGTCAACGGCGCGCGATAACTGCACCTGCACTGTCGTTGAATTGCATATTTCTTTTCCAAGTTCTTTACTGATTTGATTATGTGGGGAATTGTGGACCAATTTGGTACAAGCGGTCGGCGGTGTAGTGATAGTCCTTTCGTTCTTAAGAACTTTAATTTCCTCTTCCAAACATGTGCACTTTTTATTAGCAACACTTAAATATTCTCTCAATTTGTTATTCTCTAGGACCAAAGTTGTAACTGAATTCTTAATCTCTTGTATAAGTTTTGTTTCGATAATATTCAATCTAGCAGATAATTCTCCTTTTAACATATCCGTAATACTCTGAATACTTTCCATCGTGTTAATTGCCGACGGCGTAGTATTTTCCTTTTTAGTCTCTGCACAACTTTTAGTTGATTCCTTTTCCATCAACTCACCTCCTGAGCGGGAGCCGTGTGCTGGAGTATCATCTGTCACTCGTACACGACGTGTTATGTTCGAGCAGGAATCACACCTATACGAGCGTTCCAGCTGGATTTTTCGCTCAGTAAATGTAGCCGAAGTAATATTTTGACAGACATAATGGTATACTGTCTTGCATCCCGTACATCTCAGGCATTCTCCCAATGCAATTTTTTTATTGCAAGCATAACAAATCATTATGAATGCCGCGTTGCGCGAGTGAGACCAAGCTAAACGTATTGTAGGCGGGAGTGAAAGAGCAAGATGCGCGACTCGCGACTCGCGATACTTCTCACCGCGCACACGCTATCACTGTTTGCACTGTTTATTTGGGAATTAAATAGTCCACAGAAATTTACCAAGTCCTGCACTTTATAATATGTGTATTAAGACATTAACAGTTCAATTAACACAAATTTTATTATTATTTTATTAAACAATTAGAATTAGTTGTTAGAATTAAAAAAAAACAATTTAAGAAAACACAAAAAGAATAACAGTTCTCAGGAAGCGAACTCGA
The DNA here is from genome assembly GCA_949775195.1 of Diarsia dahlii. Classification (NCBI taxonomy): domain Eukaryota; kingdom Metazoa; phylum Arthropoda; class Insecta; order Lepidoptera; family Noctuidae; genus Diarsia; species Diarsia dahlii. The sequence continues at coordinate 22,773,989 of OX459199.1, forward strand.
GCACTCGTGCATTGCAGTCGCACTCTTTTGGTAATAGGCTGCGTATGCTTACAAATTGTTTATCGAAATTTTGGTTCTATTTGTTGTCTTTTTTCAAAAGTTCGTTAGGACGCTTATAAAATCGTGATAAAACTATCCTGTGTGTTAATCCAGGTTATAAACTATCTGTGCATCAATTTTTTTCCAAATCCGTTCAGTAGTTTTGCATGAAAGAGTAACAAACATCCATCCATCCATACATACATACTTACAATCTTTCGCGTTTATAATGTTAGTATTAGGATTTCCATTTTTTGCAGAAAGAGTCGTTAACCTTGAAGTCTTAAACTAAAAAACAATCACCACAGTAAAAAGTTGCTCTCGCCCTCCAGTCCTGTTCTTAACAACTTCCTTAAAGCATCATCTGCATAAATTGACTGTAGCACGTCGGTCCACGAGAAAAAAGTTAGTAAGTACCTATAAATCATAAAAATTGTCGGATAAAGCTTACTCTGAGGATAAACTGACCTATCTTAATTAAGAAGTAATCTTTTGTTAAAGACATTATTATGGTGGTCTGGTGAACTAGAAAAAGAAACGTTAAATATTGAGAAATAGTAAGAAGAGGTACATATGAAAATATTATTAACTTGAAATACAAACCGAAAAAAAACCGCTAAATTTCACCAAAGAAAATGAACTTGATTAGCACATCTAAACCCCGTTTAAGAGCTGTCAGTGCCAATACCTATTGTAGCAAGATATTAACACTAAGCGTTTCTGAATGTTATTTAAATGTGTGTAATCGCAGAAATTCACTCTTTGACAGATGTGAAATATTTTATCAAAATCAACTGAACTTTTATTTTATATTTTTACTTGTAGAAACCCATAAAAAGATAATCCAATGAATACGAAAACATTCCTATCAGATGGCCTACATTTAGGACCTACGTAAGAAATCCTTCAAAGCAAATCGTAGACGTCTTTCATCCATAGAGAACAAAGTGGGCAGTACCATAGAGTTCTATTAACGTCATTCAATATGGCGGCCGTGCTGTCAGACAAACGGTATTTAATTATAAATAAGGCGCGCTACACACGCTCGTGACTCATTGTAAGGTTCGGACAATAGTGTCGGTTGATAGAGATGGGCGTTTGTCGATGCATGAAAAAATATTATTATGATACTTCTATTACAGACAGAACTTGTAGCCGAACGTGTTCATTGCTAGCCGACTACCTCGTTGTTTTACTGGTTACTAGTGCGACTGTTGACCATGAGCTCCTGGGGCTGATGTTTGGGGATTTGGGTTGATGGTACGTTGATTGTACGGTTGATGGTAGTTATTATCTCCCCGTGTTACATGGGACTTAAACGTAACTAGCAAAATGTGGGTGTATTAGAAGGTAACCCGGGTCTGCGTAACCTTTTTGAGGATTACAGGCGTGATGTTATATTATCTACCTAGCCTTTTCCTAAAGAACTATGTTAGAAACCAGTCGAACCTAATCAGTTTGACCTGGTTTTCATTACTTAATTTGCTTCTTTTCTTGAATAAACTGGTCTTTATTGCAAAAAATCTAATTCGCATTACGTCCATTCCATTAATTAATAAACTCCTGGATATACTTAATTAGGGGAGGCCTTTGCCCGGCAGTGGGACAGTACAGGCTATTAAAAAAAAAAACTTAATTAAAGAAAACATTGTACCATAGACTCGTATCCATTCCGGTAGATTCAAAGAACTGCTACGGCGTAGCGCGTAGACTTCAGCTACGCCGTAGCTTCTGCGCAGTAGTCCGACCAAATGATGATGGTTTACATTTCCCTAGACCGCATTCCGTGACACACAACACGTAGGTACTTCGCAAAATCAATCATAACATTGAACCAGTAAAGTAGATTTTCTATCGACTATCGATATTCTAACATTCCTACGTCTCTCAGAAGAGGCTCGCAAGATAGCAGATAGAAAGCGCTTCAATGTCCATTGTGTTGCTATAGCTATAGAAACTAGGCGTAAGTGTTTCAGCCGATGAACTAGTTTAATGAACACTTGCAACTTGCTTCCATTTCAATCTAAAAGTTGTTTAGCTTTCTTTATTCGCAGCTTGTAGATTGAGTTTGTTATTCTGCGAGTATTGAATGGGCATTTAATTATCTTTTTGGAAATAAGAAGGTGCGATTAGGGCTATTCCTATCCCGTCAGGGCTGCGGGTTGTTTGAAAGAGATACCGCGGTCTCGGCAGAAAGAGCTAAGAAGGAACATGGGTGGTTTTTAGTCAGTAGAAGTCTGACAATCCCTACCACTCTGCCCAGAGCTCGGAGTCATTAAAAGATGATTTTTCCACCCCCAAAAAAAAGGGCCATTGCTATGCTATTAAATGATGATATTAAACTAGCAACAGAATGTAGGTCTTCACACTTTAGTTCCTTTATCGTCTGCTTAGCGTTTTACCAATTTTGTTGTATATTAGAGTCAGCGACTCAGACTAAATGCAGCTGAATATCTAGCAGCATTTCACACTTGTTGTACTCAACCAATTCAACAAACCGGTTTCTGGGTTATTTAATATCCCCTGACATAACTGGTTGTCAGTTTCTAGTTTTACCTACATGAGAAAAAGAATGAAATAGTATCATAATATCGATGATATTAATTAGTGCTTTTATTAAAGCACTCTACTTTCTTAATCACTCATTAACGATCAAACAACAAGACTTTAGAAGTTTCCAACTCAATGAAAATCCTCACGTATAAAAGTACTGAAGTACAGAGTTTTAACAACTCCACAAAGCACTTGATACCGACTACCATTTGATGGAGCACTCCACCCGCACCGAAGGTTGTCATTACACTTCAAACAACTTATCAGTGCAGGTGGGCAAAATTGGAACTAGTATAAATGTTCTAAGTTTGACATATCGATGCATTTTTTCTTGACAAGCAGCGCCACCATTAGCTGTAAACTTAAGGTGGTCGTACTGTACCTGTAAAATGTTTACAACCTCATAAAGTTTACGTTTATGCACCAATCGGCAACGAGACTTTTCATTCAATTACTGTTTATTCAGGAATTGTAAATGAGCTATTGATGTGGAGGGTGACATTGTAAGGGGGTGGGTGAGAATAGTATAAAGCTGTGGGGAATGGGTGATAGGTACGTTAAATTATTAATAAAATATCGTAATGTTTGTTTGCTTGATATGTTTTTGGGTAAGCGTATGGTACTAGCATTTACACTGCTTCGACACAAGATTCATATTTGTAGGGTCTAGTTTGTTAGTAGAGTAAACCATCATAAACCACACGGGCGCAGTATGGATTGGTAAGCAAGCGCTCCAAGTTAAATACTAATTTTCAGTTTTGTCTGTTCGCGTAGAAGTTAACACTAACATAGTGGCCTAGGTAGATGAAAACATCTATAATGTGTGTGTGGTTACACAAGAAGCAAGGTTTCGTATCACTTTAGTATTATCAACTATTACGGTAAGTACGTAATCATAGACAAATAGTGTTCTAAATAACATAGGTCCGAACAATACAAACAACAAAACGCCGAACGGATGAACTCATTACACAGTCGATTAACTACAACAAAACCAAACCAGAGCCTCGCTACGCCATTCATCTTTCATACTAAAATTAGTATTAAAACAACGTTTTTCCTCGTACCGCTCCAGCCTCCGTGATTGGAAAAAAATGCTTAATATCCCGTCTCTTTTAGATTTATAACCTATTCTGTAACCGAGCTCCTTTGTGTGAAATTCCCATTACTAGCCGTACGCCCCGTACGCCCCGTACAGCTATTTTTTTTTTATTGATGTTCGCTCAAAGAGATAAAATGTACCTAACTTAGTTTAGCTCCTATACTGACATTATGATGTATTTTTTAAAGCAATATCCTTTGTGAGCGTGATATACCTTCCTTTATAGCAGTATATTATTTTATCGACGTCCATTGCAGATAAGTTACAAGATTTATATAAGGTTTGCAGCAGGTCATTATGAACGCTTTAATAATCTAAGAACAACGTAATATTCTGGGCAAGGATCTTATTTTGCCTTATCGTAACTTTAGTCGCTTTAATAAAATAATGTTATTGATTGTACCATTTAATTTTCACTCTGGTCTTTTCTCTGTAAGCGGGAGTGGGGCGTAAACCACCACGTGGATCATAATTATGCAAGTTAGTACATAGATGTCACGTCATGTTTTGAACCTACTTCAAAAAAGGAGGAGGTTATAATATGTTCGTGTGTATGTATTTTTTTTTTTTTATGTATGTTACCTGATTTCTCCCCCATTTGTGGACCGATTCTCAAAATTCTTTTTTTATTTGTAAGAGTATACTCCTGAGGTGGTCCCATTTTAATTTGGTGAAGATCTGGTGCTGATCTTCGGAGATATACAATGGAACTCTTCAAAAATAGACGGCAAATCTGTCGTAATTGCTGGAATCACTTGGATGTTTATTGAATATACATTATCATGACGTAACGTCACGCCTGTATGCTCTGAGGGGGTATGCAGATGTGTACAATACACATTTTTTTTAGTTGTTATATATGATTTTCATAGACACGTATTACGTGTTTCGTGCTTTTTCTGACGCTATTCAAGTATTCGCATCTAGCAGTCATCACTTGTCTTCATGTTGATGAGCTGATAATGGGTTTTTGCAAAAATAGGGGAATCTTGAAGGTTTAAGGGTTAGGTTTCTTGGTTGAATGTTAAATGCATAGTAAATTATTATTATTTATCTATAACATGTATGTATTTAGAAATATATAAGTATGTTTATCAGTTGTCTAGTACCCATAACACAAGCTCTGCTTAGCTTGGAACTAGATGGCGTTGTGTGATAGTTGTGGAATATTATTATATTATATTATATAAATATTTGTATAGGATATATATATATATATATATATAGGTACTTATTACAACTAAAAATGAAAAAATAAAAAAACTTTTTTACAAAAAAAAACAACCGACTTCAAAAACACCAAAAAGAGAAAAATAAACTTCTGAAGTCGGTGGCAAAAACATGAAGTCAAACAAACAAAAGTCACCGACTTCAGAAGCAGATTTGTCTTCTTAAGTTTATTTTTTCTCATTAAGTTTTCCTTTTGCGGTATTGAGAAATTTGCTCATTGCTCAAATTATTACACAAAACCAACTGCCTGGATGGGTCTTCTCTAATCTCTCACTTTAAGTAAATTAAATAGACAGAAAAATAAGCAAGGTTAAAAGTCCTCAAATTCAACGGTAAAACTCTTTTGAAAACTTGACACGAGCCATAATTCCCTCTTGAATAAGTGCTTGGAAGTAAATCTGTGGAATAAAATGAAATGCAGCAGCATTGAATGTCCGGGTCGGCCGCTAGGTGGCGCCAATAAATTGTGCTGTGTCCACCGCCTGTTTATCGAGCACTGAAGTAAAACGATATGTCTCCTCCGCAATATCGAGAGAAGTGTTTTAAATTGTGAAAGGATTTCAATTGTGAGTGCCAATACTTTCTGATATTTATGCAAGATTTATTTCAGGTTTTTCTTGCTGTTTACAGTTTATTAGTTTAAAACCGAGACATCAAATTAGTTCTGTATTTTATTTCAAGTGCAAAATGTTGACAATAAGATATTATTATACTAACCTCGTGTTTACGCCGAGTTATAAAACATATACCTACTCTACATGTTGTGTCTAGTGTTTTCATTTATTCTTGTACACCTTGAATAACTGCAAAGATTAATTGAAAACAAAATAGTGTTATCAAGACATGACTAGAATAAAAATTGACATTGCTTAATACTCTAAATGTTTTTGACAAAACAAGTGTTAGAGCGAATTTTTCAACGTAGTAGTTACTTGGATCGTATAGAGGAGAGAATGTTCATACTTATCATTTTTGCGAGGATTGGACGCTTCCTACTACTTCCAATTCAGAGAATCAGCTGATTCTGCGCCAATATGTGTTGTAACTAGTACACTTCCTTAATATAAGGTAGGGTAAGTGGCGCGCAAAATTGTACTGCAAATAACGCAACTACCTCTCCCAGAATAAAGGCAATATACAAAACTCAACTTAGAATAAGTTCCAAGTAAATAATCCACTCCATCCTCAGTGAAGCAGAGCATCTGATACCCTTTTAATTTAAACTAGCTGCAAGTTCCAACGCTGTAGGACAAGTCAGTGCCTTCAGAAAGTAGTGAGGAAAGTAATTTCACTTACCTTGGCCACTCTGTGTTGCAATCCTGTTTAATGAGAACTTCACTACGAGTTTGTTCTAGACGGGGAAGGAATACGGGGACGTGCTTGGATATTGTCCGATCTTGTCTTACAAAATTGGAATTTAAGGTTTTTTTACTGAAGTTGAACTGTTTGGGCACAGTCAATATTACGCTTAAATGACCGAAAAAACAGAACGATGTTCATTGATCCAATGAACTAGAAATTATAATTAGAATTTCGGGTACCCACATAGTATACCGTAATCAAAATCTTGTGTACAAAATTGTTGCGTGTTTTGTGTAATTTTGTTTAGACCTTGGAACGCTAAACTAGGCAAGGAACAAATATTTGTGTGGCTTACAGGTTACAGGTCGTTTTTCCAGGTCTGCAGGCTGTTTTTGTATGTGAGTTTAATATATTTTATAAACGTATCCACGATACAGGACAAATTCTTTGAGAATCCCAGTTTAATAATGAAAAACAAAAAGGAGACAATATTAAAATTTAGTCATACACAAATAATAATTAAATTATTTGTGAAAGACAATTATTTGTCTTTTACGCATTGTTGGAATGTCTTATCTATAATCCATCCAAGATGTCCGCTCTTATTGTTGCAATAACAGAAATTATCATTCAGTTTACAACTCAAAGAGGTTTTTGTTTTAATTTAAGAATGTCGTTACACAGTTCTTGTATCTGAGATGCTTTCTATTAATAATTTCTTGTTTAACATTTTAACTCTGTGAACAGTTGTTTTTGATGACGTTTCAATTAACTTTTAAAATGCCTTCCTTTTTGGCAATCCGTTTTTTATAGGTAGGTACTTACTTTAATATCGCTTTAAAAATATTTTGGTCAATAAAGAAATAAGCTGAGAGATATAACAATCTTTTTTTTATGGGTCGTCGTCTAAAATGACTGAGCTGACACCAATAGGGAAGTATGAAAGAAAAAGATACCTGCGTCAAATATGCTATGGATGGGCTAGGGTCGTCACGCAGTGGGTGCCAGAGGACGGGTGTCGTCGCCGAGAGAGGCCTAGAAAACGCTGGCGTGACGATTTGGATGCTTTTATACAAGACTGGCCGGAGAAAGCCGCACGGAGAGAAGAGTGGAAGACTATGGGGGAGGCCTTTGCCCAGCAGTGGGAAAATATAGGCTAACAAAAAAAAAAAAAAAAAGTCTGGAGAATCATGAAGAAATAAAGACTTGCAGCTCCATAATCTAAAGTGCTATGATAATAAACAATACAAACACAAAAGTAGATACTTTAAAATCTTCCGTAAACACAACCCTAATAAAATTTAAAACAGTCCCCATCTCAAAAAAGGCACAAACTAAAGTTAAAAATAAATAAAGGACAATAAAGAGTCCACAAAACCCAAGTTATTATTATGAGGAAGTTAAAGAACACGGAAGGCTCATCATGCAGGAACTTTTATTTTACAACCGCATAAAAAGGCTTTACTTAGGAATTTACTATCAACCAAATGTATTTCTGAAGCACCTTACCATATACATACGGATATCCTATGCACGCAACTAGGCTGCCTGTTACACCGAAGCGTGACAACCTAAAAAGTATTTCGTTAAATTGGGTACCATCTATCTGGAAGAAACTTGATGCTCCGAAATTTATTTAGCATAACACACTTGGATTATTCTTCTTTCACCGAATGTGTTTAAGGCAAAACAATTATTTAATAGAATTATCGTTTGGCCGAATGTTTAACTGGCCGAATTTTAAATGGCATACTTTTAACATGGCAGAATTTTATAAGGCTTATTGCCAATTCTATTACAATATTTTTGAACTAAATTAAAAGTCAATATACCTTGTGCTACAAAAGTTAGTGACAGAAACGAATCGCTGCAAAACTGACTCCACGTAGTCTCTTCTGCCCTACCCCGAGAGTGTAATCTAAGCCCGCGTAGGCGCGGAGGGGTGAGGCGGCCCGCAAGTTGAGGAGCGGGTGGCTTAAACGCGCGCCACCGCGGCTAAGGCCGGCCGGCTGAGCCGGCCAGCAAGCCGAAGCTGCGGCGGTGTGTCTTTAAACCATCTGCGACGATATGCTTGCGTGGGACCGCCCGGAGCACCGCAGTGCCGGAGCCGTGACAGATAAGCCATGCCTTCTGCATGTTACACGTATGTATGAAATGATGTATGCAAAAAGACGATTCTGATTTTGAACTTTCGGCAATATGATGGTTCTAGAAATGAAGTTTATGCTCAATGATGATTCTGACTTGCAAAATTATGCGTTTTGAATTTATGGTAAATGAGTATACGCCAAATGATTTTCGGCGAAATGAAGTTTCTGCCATTCACTGCTATGCAAAATAAAATTCGCATATAAAAAGTTCTTCTAAAAAACCGACTTCGACAAAAAAAACACTCAAAAGTGAAAAATAAACTTGAGAAGAAAAATCAGTTTCTGAAGTCGGTGACTTTTGTTTCTTTGATTTCATTTTTTTGTCACCGACTTCAGAAACTGATTTTTCTTCTCAAGTTTATTTTTCACTTTTGAGTGTTTTTTTTGTCGAAGTCGGTTTTATTTTTTGTAAAAAAGTTTTTATTTTTCACTTTTTAGTGTTTCACATGTGCTTACCCCTTCACAACGTACTGGCGTGATGTTATGTTAGGAACTGGTATAAACAATAGACAGACAATATGAGATTTCAGCAATCCCAGTCCATTTGCTATCATTTATTGAGGAGTTCCGTTGCCTATCTCCGAAGTTCTTCATCAGATCTTCACAAAATAGTTTTTATAACCTTTGTAGTGAGTACAGGCGTGATATTATGTTGTGTGATGGCGTAAACAATGCTTAGATATGCTATAGCAACAATCGCGGTTAATCTGCTGTTATTTATTGAAGAGTTCCCCCGATTTCTACAAGATCCCATCATCAGATATTGAAATGGTGAAAATGGGACCACACGGGAAGCACCAGCTTTCAAATGAAAAAAGAATCATGAAAATCAGTTCACCCAGTCGCAAGTTATGAGTGAACAAACATAAAAAAAAAAAAAAAAAAAAAAAAAAAAAAAAAAAAAAATACAGTCGAATTGATAACCTCCTCCTTTTTTTGGAAGTCGGTTAAAAAAGGTAGACCCCGTTAAATTCATGAGCATCGATGGCCTAGTGGTGGCGGCCCCGACTTACAAACAATTAATAGTCGTCGGTTCGAACACTTCGAACGTACGCCGGTGCTGTGTAATTTATTTCATCACCACTGCTCTCAAAGTGGTGAAGGACACATCCTGTAGAAACCCTATGTATATCCAAGACCCATATCAAAGACATGTGAAATCACGCACCCTACTAGCACTGGGCCCTCGTGGTGGATTATAGCCCAATCACCAAATGTGTATTTTGTTCCCTAAAACATCTAGATATCAATAGTAGTAGTTATAGTTGTATGGGATGATTGATTTCCATAACTTGTAAAGAATATTTGATCAGTCTTATATGGAACCAAATATGAATAAAAACAATTTTAGAAGGGTTGACCCAAATACAAGTCGATAGTCGTTCATGTTTCTGGTAACCGGGAAGCTTTTCCCAATTAAGTATGTTGGAGTGGGCCGACAGTCTTACCTGATGCAGCAAAAAAAGTACCTATTAGTTTACAGGGAGCGTCTGCTTAATTATAATAATTTATGTCTTCTACAACCCAGTTAGGGGATAACACGATACCACTGATGGTACCTAAATAACCACGATATGAACTCACCAACACACGAAATCAATAAAAACAAATTGACAATTGCAATGAAAATGTTCCATACATTTATTAAATGATGTCCTCTCCATTACTATTAGTTTCCAACTAAATGTTATGGATGGTGCATGATAAGATCATAATTATATCAATTTATCTTTATTAGATGCCACCGCGATATGTTACGATCGTTACATGCCAAATCAAACACGAATTGCAATTAATGAGGCTTGATAGTTTATGATAATATTGATTTTGATAGGTACCTACAATATTGTGATGTCGGTGATAATTTGTATTGGTACCTATATAAATTATTATATCTCTATTATATTCAATACTAGCTGATGCCCGCGGCTTCACCCGAGTGGATGTTGTTCAAATTATATACTAAAACCTTCCTCTTGAATCACTCTATCTATTAAAAAAAACCGCATCAAAATCCGTTGCGTAGTTTTAAAGATTTAAGCGTACAGACAAACAGACAAAAATAGCGACTTTGTTTTATACTATGTAAGGATAAGGATTAACAAGAATTTCTATTCCGTAAGATTTTTTATTATGTAGAACGTCCAGTAAATGTATTGTGTACATTTTACATTTTCACAACACAGCGTGGTGTGTCAAAACTAATTTAATAATATAATAATAATCATTTATTTATTTAGACAACTAAGATCCATTGGGTTAGTAAAAATATTCTTAAAACCTATTTTAGTACTTAACTAAAGATGCTTGAGTTAGTAACAATATTCTTAACCTACGTTAGTACTTAACTAAGAACAAAGACAGAGTGCAGATGACTAATGACCTCACCAGCGGGCTGTCATGCCTCCCGACTATAGCTCTCAGAATCATCATCAGCCTATAATGTTCCCACTGCAGGGACTCAGGCCTCCTCTCTAGGAGAGAGATGGGCTATAATCCACCACGCGGGCCCAGTGCGGATTGGCAGATGTCACATGTCTTCGAATTTCTTGGTTCTAAGACATGCCGGTTTCCTCACGATGTTTTCCTTCACCGTTTTGAGAGCAGCGGTGATGAAATAAATTACACAAAGTAATGCGCCTGTCTGGGTTCGAACCCACGACCTACTGTTCGTAAGTCGGGGCCGACACCACTGGGCCACCGCTGCTCTCAGAATAACTGGTGGTATTTAGCATACCACCAGTTATCAAACAAGTCAAAAGTAAAAAAAAAAATCTATTGCGTATTTATGATAACGTGTGAAACTAAGAATGGCAAACTTTACATGAAAATATAATTAATTCTAGTTACCCATTCTCAAAGTAGTTTCATTTGTTTACAAACCTAACGTTTCCCCAATGCTTATTTGTTTCAGTCCGGTGTGCACCACAGCCCACATAAGCCACCCCCGCCTGGCGTGAGACCTCGATAACGACCGGCTTCCTCCACGCCTGCATTTGACTCCTCACTTCAACTTCATTCCACTCCACGCCTCCTCAGCAAATATTTGAATGCACTCGAGCATTGAGCTCAGAAGAATTCCTTTTCGAAGGATTACCGGTTTCTATAGGTACTGGTATATAGGTTACTGTGTTACTGGTATGCTCATGGTTGTTCTCTCTATCAGGATTGGCTGTACGATTATCTGGAATTGCAAGCGACCGATGAATGTGATTGAAGTATTTATGGATGAGGTATTTCGGACTAACTGGCCTGGATGCTAAACTGACTCTGCAGAACACGTTTGATTTTTTTCTAGGTAAATTGATTTACGTATTGAGCTTCACCGATTTGGTTCTTGAAAATTTCGAAAGTGTGGGAGATTTTTTTACTATCTGATAAAATGATCAAAAGTAAAGCTCGTGGCGTTATAACAGCCGCTTGGTCGTGCTTTCGGTTAAGCCACGCTTGCTTGGTGCGTGAATGAGTGACCACTCATCACATGGATACCAAGTTTCTTACGTGCCTCGATAAGCACGTTAAGGCGTTGGTCCCTGCTGTCATATATGTAGATATTTCTTTGATAGTCATTACAGGTAGTCTGTGAACAGAAAATCTGAGAACCAGTATATACTATAGACATCAAACGCCCCCTATTCCATGGCGCTTGAACATTACTGGCAAAATGTGGGTTTACGATTAGGTACACCACTGCCTAACTCTTTCGGGATCTTCTGTTGGCACTGGATGGGAAAACTCTTCGGAAAGTGGAATTTTCGCATCTACATCTAATTCCAGGCGACTCTCTCCTGTTTAAAGCAGTTTATTTGCAAAGACATCTGTTCCATGGCCAATCGCAGATTTTTGGTGATGTTGCAAGTTGGTGTAAGATTCGACGGCAATTTGTAAACGGAAAGTGCAATCTGGCCATTGTTAAGCAAAGTTGCGGCAATGCCCAAGGCAGCCACAGCCGATAAGACGGCACGGTTGGCGCAGTGCCTCGGCGTTTGACTGTGGCGCTGCATGTCCTGTATTCGATTTCCACACTGAACAAATATATTTACGTCGCTGGTCTTATCTAATTTTAATTAGGTTTTTATTTTAAAGTTTTTACAGCTGTTTTTCTTACTGTGTACCTGTCAATTTGTATTTGTTGACTATTCACGACAAATATTAACACCGCAATTCTGAAAATGGTGTCAAATGAACAATGCCATCTGTCGAAGACGAAGTTAAACTGCCAAAATTTAATGCATGGGAAGCAAACACACACTATAGGGTTTAGGCTATGTAGTTTCCTGCATGAATGGTGCGCGGAGGCACTACACTGGGGGATAACTCCGCTGCCGCCGTATATTGCCGCATGGCGGACATACCCCACTGGTGTGATTTCATGGCGACATGGAGAGAGCGACTGTCGCAACCCCGTGCAGGGCACAGTGGTGGTAAGTCTCCTCTTTGAGGAGTGGCTTGAGAGGCGCTACGGCGCCCTCACCTTTCGTCTGGCGCAGGTCCTCACCGGACACGGTTGTTTCGGGATTCGGGAGGCACCTGCACCGAATCAGGCGGAAGGAAACGCCCAAATGCTACTATTGCAAGGATCAGCCGGAGTACACGGTGGAGCACACCGTGGAGTCCTGCCTTGCTTGGGCGGAGCCCCACTTGGGTTGAGCCCCGTCGTGTTCTCTTAGCGACGATCGGCGGCGGCGACCTCTCGCGTCCGGCCCTGGTTCAAGCCAAGCTGCGGGGCGAGAGGGAATGGGACACCGTCGCCTCCTTCGGCGAAGCAGTGATGCTAGCGAAGGAGGTGGCGTGGTGAGAGAGAGAACCTCTCGTCCCAGCCGCGATAGGAGACGCTCTGGGCGTCGGGGGTCACGTGATGGCTTCCGGCCACCGTAGGTGCGGGCCTGTGGACGGTAAGTAGTGGGCTAGCTCGCCGTCCGCCCGTCGTAAGACGACGACAGGCCGTGTCGACGGCGCGTTCGGTTCCACGCGCGCCTCAAAGAGATGTCAGCAATATGGTTGAGGCCTGCAAGGGCCGCCGCTTGTCGGGGCTACGGGTTGTTCGAAAGAAATATCGCGGCCACAGCACAAAAGGCAAAAAAGGAACATGGGTGGTTTTTAGTCAGTAGAAGTCTAACATTCCCTACCGCTCTGCCCAGAGCGGGAGGAGTCAAATGATGATTTCCCACCCTCCAAAAAAAAACCCTATGTAGATTTTCAAAGCAGCGTCATTTAAACTAATCAAGGGTACATTTTGTTATCGTAACTGTTCGAAAAATACGATTTAAAAGTTATCTTGTGAACACACTTATTAATTAGTACCGTTTTGATGCAATAGATGTCGTTGCATGTATGTTTCTAAATGATGATAAGTTTTCTTCAATACCTTAAATTCGTATATCTTTTGATAGAGAGCACCAATTCCAATGAAACAAAAACTAAAACCCTAATCTTATTAGTTTTAAAATGTACACGTGATAATACTATGATAAACTATACACCCAAGACACACAGACACAACAAAAGAAAACATTATTTTTTCTAAATAATTATGTTCAATATACAGAAACTCTACGTCTACAGATTTATAATATTGTATTTACAATTAAAAGTAGATTATATAAATTTACTCTGAATTGATTTGAAAATCATATAGTATCGAAATGAAAACAAATACGTGGAACTTACAAAAAGTGAAAACCGATTGGGGATCGAACTCGCGAACACGTTTCAACATTTTTGGAAATCTTATAAAAAATCACAAAAAGTGAATACTGACTGTGATTTGAACTTGCGTACCTTTGTTTACAGGTAAGTCTCTGTACCGTTATGCTACGTACACCGGTGACAAACAGTTTGAAATAGACCTTCTGTTTTAATATAGTATGACAGTTGACAGTTCGATTGTGTACGATACCGGAAATTTGAAATGACGTAAGGGACTTCAGCTTTCTCTTGGATTTGCAACGCTCGCACCAGGTGCTTAAAGTGAAAACTTGCACAGCACGCTCGATGTCCCTTGCGTTATTTCGTATTTCCAGTATCAAGCTGTAAAACAGTTGAGGATTATGGATAATGCAATACTGCTCACCCCCTTAAGTTATTATGGGGATAATTTATAGCCCATGTGTTATTCCAGACTATAATCTACCTCTGTGCTAAATTTCATCCAGATCCGATCAGCCGTTCTCGCGTGAAAGAGCAACAAACATCCATCCATCCATCCTCACAAACTTTCGCATTTATAATATTAAGTAGGATTTGAATATTATTTTTTTTTATCATTGTTCCTCTCAAAAAGAGCACCTGCCATCTAATCTCTACACCACCCTTGGTTGACTGGTAGAGAATGCCTAAGGCATTAAGTCCGCCTTTGTACCTTTTTTTGTGTGCGAGAAGTTTAAATAAAAAATAAATAAATAAATAGGCAGTCACTCCATGTAAAATACTGATATTCAGCTGCATGCAATTCGACTGGAAGCTGACCCAAACATAGTTGGTAAAGGCTAGGCAGATGGTGATGACATAGATCAATTTATAGGAAGAAAAATTCCAAAAACACCGAAAATCGTGCCCAGTTTAACCTTAACAAAGAACTTCAGTGCCCCCATCTCCCAGTAACCCAATTTGAAAGCGATCACATCAATCCTGTTTTATAGCCATAACAACAATCTTTTAGGCCGAGCAATAATCATGTGGGCAGTGGGATCAAGTCCCACTAATACCGTAATTTCACTGGACTTAGTTTTAGTGCCACTAAAAATTTTAGTGCTGTATGTGAAGTGCCAGAGACTGTGGCTTCTGTTTACACGGATGGTATTGGATGGGATTTTTATAACCGGTTTGAATTAAAGATGGGGCGTTTGGCTTGTAAAGGGTTGTTAGTTCTAGAACGCGTTTAGTTTTATCGTTATATTGTTTAGGCGTGGTGTGGATTTAGTTTCATAGGGTGCATACAAAAACTTGTATAAAAAGATAGATAATTATGTTAATAACATTTATAGCTTTGGTCTGGCCATATTGGCCGCGGAACCAATGATCGTTGGGATAGACGTGTTCTTGAGCCCAAATCCACAAACCCACAAGCGTAGGTTGGGACGTCCTCAGGCTCGGTGGGGCGACGATCTTCGCAAGGTGGCTGATAACAAAGTTGTTGTACTCTCATCAAGTGATGAGAGTTGCTAAGAATCGAGCTGACTGGCATGTGATTCAAGCAAGAAGCCTTTATTCCGTTGAGGCTGCGGGTTGTTCGAAAGAGATACCGCGGCTAAGAAGGAACATGGTTGGTTTTTAGTCATTTGATGATTTCCCTAGCTCCAAAAAAAAATGAAAAGGGCATGCGATTGAAGAGGCTGATATCCAGCAGAAGATTGCTGTAGGTTGATTTCTACGTTTTAATCATGATAATAAAAATCAAATAAATATTTCCAGTAATTACCTATACTGATGATGATACCACTTCGAAGTAAAATACATAAACTTACGTTACGTTCAGTTTTTCGAGGTGGCGTGCATTCGCTGTTTATTAATGGCATGTATTTAAACCGTTATCTGTTTATTCCCTTTTTTCGAACAAAATATTTTAAAGTTACACCAAAAATACTGACTTGCACACAAATTATGCACACTAAAGAAATCAAATTTAGTATCCTTTTTAATGGCATTTGCAGAACTATTTTACTAAACGAATAACTACTAACAAAATAGTATATCTAATAATTATTTAGTCTAACAAACATTTTAAAACTTTTTTAAGGAAAACCTACACCTGATTTACTCCATGACGCGCGCTCGCTTCGCTCGCATGTTAAATAACACTAATATCTTCTGTCCCCGAAGTGCCGGGCCTCCGCCGGCCTCCTTCGTCGGCCTACGGCCCGGTGCCCATGCCGCCCATAAAGGACACTGTCGCGAGACGGTCGTATTAGATATCAGTTTTAGAAATTCCGTATTAAGATTGTACAATTTAGAGTGCAAGTTAGTATTTTTGATAAGCAATTAGTATTTTTGTTTTACAAATCATTTACCCGATGTACTAACTACATTTTTGGTGTGAATTCGATAAAAAAGGTCATCTCGTTTTGTGTGATTTTTTAGACTTTTTTGTAGGACATGTTTAGTTAATCAATTGGTTTTTTTGCATAGCATTCATTTTTCTGGTATGCATTCAGTTAATTAGTGGAGTTACCTAGTGTGCTGAAAAATTAAACAGATGTGCATTTAAATATAACCCTTTATTAATTAACTTACGGGGACGTGTTATTCGGTGCTACACTTTTCTAAGTCACGTAACGCACTCCTTTCGTGTATCTTTTTATTCTGTGCCATTTTAACATGCCATCATCTATTTAATTTTTTCTTTTCCAATCTATAGTGGGCTCAGTCCAACTGCCGGGTAAAGCTGGACACAGATAGCAGCAGTTTCCAGTATTCTTCTTTCGATTACTAATTCTCTCTTCTCTTCTTAGTCGATACACTCTTGTCAGAGTGGTCGTGGTTGCGCAGACGAGGTACACGGCGAGATGTTTGTTGGGTCGTTGACTTCCCCGAGGACTGCTCTTTCAGCGATGTGCTTCCATTTCTGCCGGTTGGAGACGTTGCGAGTACACTGGACCATGGTAGACTTAGTAGCCTTTTTGATCAAGTCTGTCCAGCGAGTCGGTGATCGGCCGCGAGATCTTTACTTTGAGATTACTAATTAAATGTATTTATTTCCATACCGGCCTAATTTATATATTTGAAAATGCATAAATGCAATTTAAAACAGTCGCTAATTAGTTGCTAGTTGTCTTACCAAAATAACACCTAATATGTCAAAGGAATTATTTTTCTGTTTAACCCATCTTGACCGAAGTAATACTAATTACATGAAGAAGAGGAGATTTATCTAACCATTATACTTCCTTCCATCCCAGGGTCTCTAATCATTCCCTATTCAGTTCCCCTCAATAGGCAGAGGGCAGTAATAGCGGTTTCAATATAACAATACTGAGACAGATTCCACTTCCGTGCAATTAGTCCAATTGATCGATCTGATGGATACTTAGGTACTACGGGAACCGTTCCAGATTTCTCGCTTGATTATAATTTAATTTTAATTATTAACTTTACGTTTAAAACTAATAAAAACAAATATTTAAGAGGGCTCCCATACAACAAACGCAATTTTTATAGATAATGTTACAGAACCCTTCGTGCGCGAGTCCGACTCGCACTTGGCCGGTTTTTTGTATTTTGTGTGTACATAAATAAATTAAACTTTATTGCTGCGGAAATGAGTGGATATGAACTCGATTGTAGATTATCTGCCTCACACTTCGTCAGCTGAAAGACAAGACATCATCCTCGTCCGTCGTATCTAATAGGAAGTATGCTAAACTGCAGGCACCCAATAACCTTTAAAAATGAACGTAGTCTTTTTTTAATTAATCTTTTGTTCTGATGTGGAAAATACTCGTGTTTGTCCTGGGACGAACGGAGAGGTCTGTCAGACTATAACTGACTAATAACTATACCGGTGTTCCCCTCCCACATTTGAATTGGGACTCATGGGAGCTAGTGCGCCTTTCAAGATCCCCAGCAAGCTTAAATTAAACCGAGTTTCAAAAGAAAACTTCTTCTGAAACTCGGTTTCTCACCCACGTATCGATATCCAATAGTAGAGGGTTAACTAGCAGAACTAAATTTCAGGTTAGCGCGCTACGATCCAGTTGTTCTGATTAGCGTATCCGACGGCCGGCGGCCATTTGCAATTTCTGATGTAATGTCTCGTTATCATTGCGTTAGGTGCCCATATTGGATTCGTGTTCAAGCTCGGATAGTTTCTACACATACATAACATAACATAACGCTTATAATGCCCGAAGGGTTAGGCAGATGTGTACATAATAGTATACCCATATTTCGCCAGATAAGTTAAGTCCTTGTAATAGGGGCGAGCCTTAAGTCTTAGCCCGAAATTAACGTTGCAAAATTAGTAATTATGAAGAACGACGCTTAGAGAGTGAGGTAAAATGAGATGAGAGGTGTTGACAGTCCGTCGAAACTTCGAAAGGTAAATTAATTAATCATACTTTTATTTCAGACAAAATCCATCGGGTTAACTTAGTTTCAATATATCAGCATGGCTAATATGTATTATTAGTAATATACGTAATGGCATAACAAATATTAGATAAGATTCAGAATCAAGATGGGTGTACCATCTTGGTTCTGAATAAGAACTAAAAAGATTAAATAAATGCATTAGAAGATTGTAGTCCCCACTTGTTGTTACTACTACTTATGGGTAAAGTTGTAATAATTATTCAGAATCTGATATCATGAAGACTGCAGAATAACACGCTTTAACAAAAAAGGGGCTTCAAAATAACATGAAAAAAACTAAACCAAAAATCCATACTGAAAATAAAGCCGGAGCTTTAGCGTGCCATCATTTAAATTTTATTTCAGTGAACGTTTCCCAGCGGGGCTTTGTTTTCAGAAGTAATAATTAGTGCTCGCTGAATGTACGTGGCTTGGTTCTTTTATACGATTTCCTTTTGCATATAAGTTACATTTTTAATGTACTCACTCTCTACGCTAGGAAGGAATTAACATACATTGTGTGTCTGGTCAGAACATTGAGGTCAATTTTGAAAATTCAAAATTGGATTCTAGAACGGTCAGTCCAGTTCCAACTGTTAGCAACTTCGGTCATATGTTACAAATTCACAGAACAGCGGAAGGTACTATAGTGTGGTCATGATTCAAGGAAATTGTTTTAATAGTATCCTCACCGTCACTGTCTGAAAAAGCCTTTGTGAAATAACGAGCGTTTGACGGACTATTATGATCTAGTATCAAAAAGCAAAATTAAAAATTTGGAAAAAACCCACGACTGTTAAAAATTAATTGAAAAAAGGATAAAATAACATAAAACACCCACCTTAAAAAAACCCAAGAATGTCCGTCGGGGGCTGCCATTAAATGAACTAGTTTTGCAATGTTCAGCTCCCGACGGACATTCTGGGGTTTTTTTTAAGGTGGGTGTTTTATGTTATTTTATCCTTTTTTCAATTTATTTTGCTTTTTATTTTAAACTTTTTACTTTTATTTTTATTTTTTTATCTAAGAACATGCACCAATCAAACCTAAACCCATAACTGAAAACTGAATCAAAATCGGACTTGTAGTTTTGGAGAAAAATGGCAACTTTGATTTGCACAAAAAATGTTTGCTGCAGCGCCCCGTGGTGAGTTGTCACCGTAACACCTATCTAAGAACATGCACCAATCAAACCCGAACCCATTACTGAAATCTGCATCAAAATCGGACTAGTAGTTTTGGAGAAAAATGGCAACATGTATTTGCACAAACACACAAACACACAAACAAACAAACAAACAAACAACCTCTCACCCCAAACGCATATACCGTCTCCGTTCCGTCGTGGGTAAAAAGAAAAACTAGATTTTAATCAAAGTTTTCAGTATCCTATTTGACTAAACGAAACTTTATTTATTAAAGCACGTACCCACGAAACGTCCATAACACAGTAACTATAAAGTCTTTATTCGAATGTGCGGTACGTGTGTGCTAGCGTTTAGTTAGGAATATTGTAAATTGGCTATTAACATCGACGTGGAGTTATTGGGTCGTGGGCAAACACGGAATGGCAAATATTGTTCGATTGCCGCGACCATGGCGCGTGGTTACCAACTTGCGTGGTTTCTGTGTACGAGTGTTTTGGAATGATTAAGTAGTTTTTGATGAGATGTTGTTCTAGTTTGTTTAAAGTGGAATGTGATTTAATAAAAGTTTGGCGATTGAAAGCAGGCGTTAAATAAGAGTAAATGCTTTGTATTTAAAAGACAGACATAATAAAAACTAAAACCCGACTACGACAAAAAAAACGACTCTGAAAAAGTATGAAACAAGATTTTCAGGATAGAACAAAAAGAAAAGCCGTAGTCACACGGTATTAAAGTGTTTAGGTTGGTACCTATAACGTGTGACTACGGCTTTTCTTTTTGTTCTATCCTGAAAATCTTGTTTCATACTTTTTCAGAGTCGTTTTTTTTGTCGTAGTCGGGTTTTAGTTTTTTACTTTTTTTTATTTTAACTATTTTGGTGTTAAATATTTTTTTTTACTCTTGACTTTTTGTCCGCTAGAGGGCGTGATTTTAAATTTGAGCAATATTTTGGAAATGTACAAGTGAGGCCCTTTCAAATGATACCAAACACGGCGTATTTATCTCCATTTTTGTTAAGCCTCACTTTTTGTCCGCTTGAGGGCGCCAAATAGCTTTTTGTGACACGTCACGTAGCCTATGTTCAGCGAAAAATTAAGACGGTTCTAACGATACCTCATATGTCGAGTACCGATAAGTAGATTAGAAGCTATGAGGGAACAGATGAAGATACACACATACATACATACATACAAACATACATACATACATACATACATACATAGCCAGTCAAAATCATAACCCTCCTTTGGCTTTGCCGTAGTCGGGTAAAAAGAGACACCGACGCGTTAATCATTAGATACCTATTAGATACCAATTGCACAATTAAAACCGGTTCTTTTTAACCATACATTATTTTAATTCCTTTATTTAACTTTCACTACATATTATGAATCAAAGTCCTCCCCCGTGTCTGTCTGTCTGTTCGTGATAAACTCAAAAAATACTGCACCGATTTTCATGCTGTTTTCACCAAAGGATGGAGTGGTTCTGGAGGATGGTTTTTGTTATTAACTAACATCCATGCGAGTGAATCCGCGGGCATCAGCTAATTTTATACAAAAAGAAAAAACCAAAATATTGTAACAAAATTGAATTTCGTGATTGAAAATTGAAAAATAAACGCAAAAGTTCAGTTTTTGCTACTAGGTATCCGTGCATCAAAGTTACAACCAAAACTCCACACTAACCATAGCAAACTTTCCATTGAAATAAGACAATGTTTTAAAGTCTGAGAAACTTAATCTTTATTCGGACCCAAGTTATATTCCGGCATGACCCGAAAGAGTGCCAAGTTTCTGAAAACACACTGTATCCCACGATTTATGATCTCATATGGACGAACTTGCGTCACCAATATAAAAGTTTTGAGTCCACTTTTATTTTGAAGTTGTCTGAGGGCACTTTTGTTTTCAGCTTTAGGTAATAATGTTATGCAAAAAAGGTTCTGAAGAAGTTTTTACCTGATGTTGTGAGTTTCGTAATTTATTCAGATTTTTGATCTACGTTTTCCTTCTAATAACATCTGTTTCGGATACTTCATCAAAAACAGTCAACAGGCTTTACTTTATACATCGCTTTTTAAAACGGAACATCAAAACAGCCTCCAGAAAAAATATAACCAAACCATCCCTTGTTTTTCCCAAAATCACCGATCCAACATTTCGGCTACTCACAAACTCGATTTAAAACTAAGTTACCAATACTTAGAGCCAATCTTGGAAGTCTCAAGCTTAACAGTATAATAACTCTGAAGAAGGCAACTTAACCACTCTGGTCATAAAACATACTTTGCGAAGACCTCGAAAGTTGCTTACAAAAAGTATCAACGTTGGAGTAACCTGCCAGTAAATTCGAGGCAAAAAGAAAGTTAAGTCGTGGCTAAAGGCCGTAATTTAAATGTAAATTGGACGTCCCACCGAAGATCACGGTGTTTGGAAGGTGCGGATTTTCAGTCACGAGTTGCGGTCGGGGACAATTTAGCGTGTTTGTTTTTTTTTAGGAGGCCCTTTTTGGTATTTTCCTTGTTTTTGGAAATGGAACTCGGTTTTTTTGTGTGTGATAATTGCATTACTGGCTCGTTTTGTTAGGTTATATTTATATTTACAGTTCTAGTACAATTAAATAGTTTTACTTTACTGACATATTATAAATCTTTACTTACTGATATTAACAAGAGGTAAGTTTGGATGTAGGGTCTGATCTCCGGAACTACTAATCTAATTCCGAAAAACTTCACTAATGGGAAGCATTATCCCCGAAGTGTATGATTTTACTATAATTATTATGGGATAACTTTCAACTATATGACGAGCAAAGTCGTAAGGAAAAGCTAGGAATAAATTGAGATTGATATTTTCGAATCACTACCTTTAAAAACATGCTATTTATTCATAAAATGCTCTCAACGCTAAAGTGTCAATTTTTATTGCGCGAAACAGAAGAATATTTTTTTACTAAAAAAAAATATAAAGTTTTGACTATCCAATATTAATATAATACACAGTGCGGTGTTAGTATTCGATTAAAATACATTTAAGTGTGCGCAGTGCGGCTGTGTGATAGTTTTTATTGAGTTATATTGTTCGTTGCGTTTTGGTCGAAGCGACACTGCCCGAGGCCTACGTGTTAGGAGTAGGTAAACCTGAATTCGGTGAGGTTTCTGAATCAGATTTTTTTTTACTAACTAGTTCTGATAGTTCTCTATTGTGATATTTTCGTGTTTTTAGGGAAACAATAGCCTTGTTATTTGAGTTTGTTAAAGAACAGTTTGGATTACTGGTGTCAAATCAAAATTCCTTAAAACTTTACCGGTCTGTGTTTATAAACTAATTGGCTCGGATCTCAATTTAGGGAAGTCTAAACTTTCACCCTAGGTGTCTGTACTGAAAGGAGGATGGTGCAAAATACAATTATGAAATTACTAGCCGGCTGAAAATGTAGAGTTTTGCCGAGCAAAATGTTTCCCTTCGCGTTGTAACTCTGAACACACACATTGAGGCTTTTTCAAAAGCCCTTAGACCAGTGTTAAGGCATTTGTGTTGCAAATACCAACGTTTTATCCGTATCCACCTCATCATGAAAGAGGTCTATTTGACTTCCACGGGAACCACATGAACTCACAGTGACTTAGTGTGCGTGTGAAAAGTTTAATAACACAAATTATACATTTAGTCTATGACCTAAAAAAAAAGTATCAAAGGGCAAAAGTTACCTGAAAATAAATGAATGTTATATAATGTTAGGCCCCTTTGTAGACTTACTTACCTACACATAATTTAGAAATCACATAAGTAGCAAAATTGTTAGAAAAATTTATTTTGTATTTTCTACCGTTCATAGTTCAACCGTATGTTGAATTTCCCAGCCTATTTTGCCAATCGTATTAAAGAGTTTTGCATTCGGACGCCATCATAGAATGAATTGAATTTCACCTAAAATGGATGGACTGAAATCTGAAAATGAATTTAAAAATGGATTTTATAATTGCCAATTTTCGGTTTTCGAATATTGTTTTGATTAAAAATTGTTATCGTAGGTATACACTTAATTCTGTATCCCAAACTCGTTTAGACTAACTCGACTGATATTAATTATATAGGACTCGATTTTATCATATGAATAAGGATAGAGATATAATAGAAGTTTGAAGTTGTAATAAAATGAGTATGTAAACATTTCCCCATGGGGAAATGGTGTGAGTTTATGTATGTATGTATTTGTGTTATTAAAGCGTCTAAAATAAAATTCTAAATGATAACTTTCATTCTATATTTAGAACCAATACAGGAAATAATTAATGACGGTATTTACTATCGAGCACACATAAATAAAAATTAAATTTACTGATTAACTGAGTAGTTTTAAATAGGCAAATATTTGAGAGCGACTACAAACCGTCGCGACGGATGTAGCGAGAATGGCCGCAGTTCCAAGTTCCAACGTATGTAACCCATTTGTTCGCTCCATTTAGTAGATATTGTTTGCTCTCATCATAATGTTCCCACTGCAGGGACTCAGGTCTCTCTAGGAGAGGGATGGGATCCACCACACGTGCCTAGTGCAGGTTGGTAGATGTCACACATGTCTTCAATTTTTTTGGTTTTAAGCCAAGCCGATTTTTTCACAATGTTTCATTCACTGTATGTATGAGAACCCACGAGGGTTCGAACTCATGCAAGCCCAGACTTACTGTTCGTAAGTCGGGGCCGCAACCACTGGCCCACCACTGCTCTAACAATCCCCAAACAATCAAGAATCACTCGTATTTTTTTTTTTATTCACCCGATTTAAAAAAACATTAAGCAGTACAAACGTAGCCACTCATACCTAGCAGTCATGCTTACACGTACCAAAACCTTTTTATAAAGTTATACAACTTCGCTAAAAGTTATCATGTTTTAGACTCGTTGTAAACATTTTGTTCAATTGTTTACAAAAGCGCCATCTGTTGTGTTACAAAATTATTGTTTTGGAATACTAATGGGAACGCTTTTATATCACGTAAGGAGAATTTATTTGCTTGCGTTGTATCTCCGAATAAAGCGTTTGTTTTCCGTTCACATTTTGTTGTTTACTTTACAGTTCAAAATTTTCTCTTTTCCTGATGAAATTAGTCCATGGTAGGTATTTTTCAAGTTAATTGTGAAAGAAGAATAAATGTGTGCCTAAACTTAGTAGTACTTAATTATTTTTTTGAGCAGAACATACCTTCTGACTTTAACAACAACTATTATTGTTAGAAATACACCTGGCTAAATGTTCCCCTTTCTCCTTCCATACCTATCTATCCTGTGCAATCTCTGGCCATGTTAGCCCCACAAACATGATCAAATTGTCACGCCACCTTCACCACCGCACGGTCGACCTCGAGGGTGCTGTCCTTCCTCAGGAATCCAGTGTGTGACGATCTTTGCCAATCTCTCGGGTGCATACTTTAATTTGGTTTGGCGCTTGTTAAAGTTATCTTAGAAAAATACACACCTGTCATGAAGACGTCTGGTAAGGCAAAGAAAAATCAATAATCTAAAATGAACGAAAGAAATACCAAACGTTCCAACCTGAATGAGTGGTGCGGCAGTTAATTACACACCTACACCTTAGACTGAGGCTTGAGCGGCACAATTTCCGTGTAATATCCGCCGTATCCGCCCGTATCCGCTGGTATCCGCGCCGTATCCGCAATCCGTACGTTTTCGATCAGCGAGATCATGCGAACACATACGAATATGTCTGTACATACCTTTTGTTTTTAATCATTTTCAATTCGGTTTACACGTGTAGGGCTCTTGTTTGTTTTTTATAACAGACTTCAAAAAAGGAGGACGATCTCAATATCGTTGCATATTTTTTTAAATTATTGTTACCATTTAACTTCTTTATGTTACCCAATTATAATTATCGATTGCTGTCATAAACATTTCATCAAAATCTGTTCAATTGTTTGGATATTCTTTTCTTGACTGTTTTGACATGATGGACCTTTTATTTTTGGGGGGTTGGAAATCATCAAATGACTCCTCCCGCTCTGGGCAGAGCGGTAGGGAGTGTCAGACTTCTACTGACTAAACCACCCATGTTCCTCCTTAGCCCTTTGTGCCGAGGCCGCGGTATCACTTTCGTCCTTAGAACTTCTAGGTACAATGTAAAATTGATTCATGGCAAGAGTTTGTGTAGTACCTAAGTATAGGTACTACAACTAAAAAGGGTAAAATAACAGAAAATGTTTATTAAGTGGATTCGCATTTTGTGGTTATTCAAGTTTTAAAGGTATGAGGAACTGGATGTAACGTTTATCATCCTCCACAGAAAAGGAAAAATCCTCTCTCCAGATGGCTGTGGTTGGTTTTCTGTAAACAATACTCTGTATGGCTTTGCTTATAAGCTATGTAGATATATTATTTAGATACATTTCTAATACAGATAATTTATATAGCCGATACTAAAAATCCCCGCACTAAATATTAGTGGAACAATGAAGCTGGTATTAGCACTTAGCACCCAATATATGGAGCAACACTGTCCGCCCATAAATTCGCTCTCTATAATAATGTCACGCGTGTTATTTACGACGCGTTTCTAATGAAAAATATTATTTTGAGCCCATTGTAACATTTATTACGCTTTGTCCTCTGATACTACAATAGTTTTTGATTTATTGCTTTGATTTTCGTTGGGAAAATAAATGAGTAAGAGCCCTTGTTTTGTCTCAGTTATATCATCGAAAAAAATATTATTCAGTTCTGGATAGGTCCAGAGACCCGGAGATTCTATATCCGAAGATTAACCAACGGGACTATTATTTCTAAGGCTCCACTACCAGTCCGCCCGCCTGTCCATGTGTCTGTCAGCGAAATGTAGATATCTCATGAATTCACTATGACTTATTATGAAATCAGAAGAAATTTTCACAGAATGTGTATTTTTGTTGCCACTGCAACAACCCAACCCTAATTTAACGAAGGCGAGAAAAGTTTTGAGAATGAACGCGAATTACTGTTATAAGAGCTAAGGAACTTAGACCTTTTGTCATGATTTTGGTAAACTACATAATACCACAACTAAAGACCCTTCTAACTTTTTAATTTTGATAATCACATTACAAGTGATGATATTTACATAAATTATGTTTTGAAATACCTACATTGTTATTTTGTATAATTAGCTAAACATAGCAAATTAGGTTGCAAACAGTAATTACGAACTATGATTACAAGTCCATTTAATATGGTAGGGTAGTTGACTGACTAAGAAAAATACGATTCAGTTTAGTCCGTCTGTTAGATTATCGAAAAATATTGGATACGGGTTTTTTGTTTTATCAAATTAATAAAAATTTACGAAAATAAAGCTTGTTAAAGACCATGGAGAGGGGGCTTTTGACGTCATGGTCTGGTAAAAATGGACCAACCTGTGACGTTTCACGACTTTTCAAAGCACTGTATCGTCTTCATTTTTTGTTTACGTGAAAAAAGAAAAAAACGTGTTCAATACTTTTTGGAAAACTATCTGACGGACTAATTCGTTTTTTTTTTGTCAACTACCCTATTTCATTGTTTTTTAAACAAAGTTCATAAATGAAAATTTAGAATAGGTGGTTAATTTGTTTCCAAATACTAATCTAATACAAGTTGACAGAACGCTAAACAATGATCATCATTTCAAAAGACGTCCACTGCTGGACAGATGCCTCCCCCAAGTGTCGCCACATTGACCGTTCCCGCGTCTCGCATTCAACGGATCCCCGCAACCTTCAACAGGTCATCGGTCCACCTAGTAGCAGGCCTTCCAACACAACATCTTCCGGTTCGCGGTGGCCACTCCAGAACTTTTCGACCCCATCGGCCGTCCATTCTGCGAGCAATGTGACCTGCCCATTGCCACTTAAGCCTGGCAATTTTTCAAGCTACGTCGGTAACCTTGGTTCTCAAGCGCATGTCTTCATTTCTGATTAGATCACGCAAGAAAACTCCGAGCATGGCTCTCCATTGCTCTTTGGGTGGTTGCCCATTGCTCTTTGGAAGGCTTAACCTTCTGATGAGGCCCATTGTGATCGACCACGTTTCGGTCCCGTATGCAATTAAAACAATCTGGAAAATAGGAGCAGATTAGAAGTGTGACGGCAAAGACTGGTGAATATTGAGCTGGAATTGAGTAGAAGAAAGATTTGGTGATCTCTCCAGTCTATCAGTTGTGATCTTGCCGAAACGCCCTTACGAATCTGATCCGATTTTCAGTACCTTAGGACGCTAGTCTAGTCCAAGGGGGTGGCGAAGTAGACTGGGACGTACCACAACGGATGAACTCAGGAAGGATGAAATGGCGATAGATCACCTGGAAAACTTGCCATTCACGAGATCCCCTAAAGTAAAAAGGGAAAATAGACTACATGAAAGGAGTCGAAATCACAAAGGCTGCGTTTATTATGTAGGTACTTACCTACATATATTATGTGTAAGTTGAGACGCATATGTGGAGTGATTAAAATGGATAAAATAAGAAATGAGAAGAGGAAGTTTGAACGTGGCGTTTGTTGCGGCATTAATTGAGACTACGTGGCTACCACGGACAAATGCGGAAATGCCTGATGAAAAACCCAATAACACTATACCCGATGTAGGAGTTGAACCCAAAACTTCTTACTCCGCAGCAGCGCTTTTGATCACAAGGCCAACGAGACAGACACATTAGTATCCATTATAATTTCCATCCAACGATCACGTGCTTAACGAACGTGCCTGTCGCAAAATGGCCAGCCTGCAACAAGCCTAACTGGACTTTATATCGTTCACAATTTGTTGCTATTGAAATGCTAAAGCGATGTCGGGACGCTTTGCCGTCGGCTCCCGAATATTAAACAGAGGTTTTACTTTATTATTTGGATAGTCATCTCTGATACGAGTGATTAGTTAGTTGGAACCGCGAGTTTTTTGTTGAAATCGTTTGGGTCTTACGGGTCAAGTTTCAACAAATCTCTGCTTAAGATAAAACTTTTTTGTGTAACAATTTTAATAATTTAGATATATATTGGAAAACTCACAGTTTTCAAAATGCTGTGTTTGCAGAACAACGGGTAGGTACTGTCCTTTCAAAATGATTGAACTTCTAGTTTGACGTCACTGACAAAATCACCGGTACCTTTAATTGTGTTCGTTCTGTAGTTATTGCCAGCCCCCAAGGGGAAGTAGCTTTTCTGTTTATTGGGACGCACCCGCCACACTATTCCCAAACCACTGTAACTCCTGTTAGCCAGAATCAACAGTGGCGACCACAAGAAAAGCGCCGAGACAATGAAGCTCGACGAAGTCCCAGAGAAATTATTTAACTGTCTTGGATCCCGCAACGAAATTAATCAGAAAAGAATAGCGGAGGAGTAGGAAAAAGCATAATTTCCACTTCCCTCCATAGCAGCAGGAGACAGAACAGAACAAGGCCAATAGGCACACAGGGACGTATACAAATGGAATAAGCCCAGTTGCCTAGCACCACGGCACTATTTAACATAATATTACGTTCATTCTGCCAAAGACTACACTCCCATAAAATGTGATGTGCAGATTGTTGAAATTCGCAGTCAGATGTAGAAAGGGGAAGTAGCTTGGGTTTATGTAAGTTTAAGTAAAATGTGAGGAGAGGAGCTCGTGGCTTAATAATAACTGCCAGTCTGTCTGTAGATGGGAGACCACCCATTGCATACATACGAGTTTCCTCCGTGCCTCCGAATGCACGTGAAGCTGTTGGACTCCGGCTGCCATATATATAGATCTTTGGCAGTGACCTGAAAGTCTGACAACCAGTCCTACCAAAGAGTATCGTATTTCCTAGTATTAACTGGGTTGTGGATGTCTGATAGGCTCCATCTATCTTCGATCTATCTATATAAATAAAAAGAGAAGTCCTGACTGACTGACTGACTGACTGACTCATCAACGCCCAGCCCAAACCCTTTTACCTAGAAAGCTGAAATTTTGCACAGAGGTTCCTTTTATAATGTAGACAAGGAATAAGGAAGGATTGTTTGTTTGAAATACAACCCCTAAGGGAGTTAAATAGGGGATGAAAGTTTGTATGGAAAACCGTCATTTTCACGCGGGCGAAGCCGCTGGCAAAAGCTAGGGTAATATACTTGCATTAAGCTGTATCCGGTTAGACTGGAAGCCGACTCAAACATAGTTATGAAAAGGCTGATGATGATGTCAAATCTACAATATCTTACTAATGACAACAGCATGAGGGTTCGATTTCCGAGTTGGCCAATTTTTATAGGGTTTTTCCATTAGACATTTCTCAGTACAAGCCACGGAGTCAAGATTTGTATGCTATTTACCTCTGTCTACCCCTTCGGGCACGATGTTCTGTTATTACTAACTACAGTAGCATACAAAACACTAACACATCAAAATGAAACACCCGCTATGAATAACCGGCGTGTATAACCGTGGGTTCTGATTAATGAATATGGAACGCTCTTGATTCAAATTCGCAATGATCCCCAGCCTCCCTAATGACTAACCAAATTAATATCTGGTTCACTCACTCTGTATTTGAACTTGGCTCATTTTACGTTTTTTTTTTGTTTGGATATTCTTCGAGATTTACGTTGTTTTATGCGTGAGTGATATTTTTGTTAGCATTGCTATTGGCCAAGAGCTCTTTTCCTGTGCAACATAAAAAAATAAAGATACATTTTTAACACAACCTAATGATAATATCAGCCGATAACTGTCCCACTGCTGGCCAGACCTGTTCTCATACAAAGAACGGGTTACAAAGAATGGGTTAGCGATTTCAGACATATATATCCATGTTTCCTCAAGATGTTTTCCTTCACCGATGTCTTCCGTGATGTCCAAGAAAATCTTGTAAAGTTTAAATGTAAATTGAAAAGGTCAAATTGGTACTTGCCCAGGTTTGAAACCACAACCTCGTGCATGAGAAGCTAGGCCCTACTCCAAAGTCACAGTACTCTCCCTCCAAATACATAATAGAAGGTTTCTCGTAACATTGTCGTTTAAATTTATATAAGCGTTTATGTTGTCGATGACAATGTAGAGACTTATTCAAATTGTTTCCTGTCTAAACGCGGGGACTTTGATGAGAATGAGGGTATTTGCATATTTCGAATGGAAGGTAATTTATTTTGTTGCAATGATTTTGGGGAATTATCTACATGACTTGGTGAACGTTGCGGGGATCCATTACGTGTGAGACGCACGTGTCAATGTGACGATAATTGAGGGAGGCCTATGTCCAGCAGCTGTTGACGTCTTTGGGTTGAAATAATGATGATGCTCTAAGATATGGCAGCCGTTACCTATATTTATGTAGATAGAGATAAAAAGAGGTCGGCTGACAAAGATAACTAAAAACAATCAAATCATTACGCCAAAGCAAAACCATCAAGTCCGAATACTTAATTTCATAAGACAGGTATAAATGATTTGTAAATATTTTTTCGTTCCATTTATTCATAAACGTACAGGTCTGACGTGCCCACAACAATTTCGCATCTCGGAATTATATTCAAACAAGACCATAAATTCACCATTTTCCTCATTTCAGTCTGAACATTAACGCAAACATTTACAAGCCTCATAACATTTAATAGGATTCTAAACAAAACAAGCTGTCGAGTAAGAGGAGCGTCCCAAATTACAGCACAGACAATTTTTCTTGTAACAGCTGCACAAGCAATCCGAGCCTCATCTCCTTCCGATCCTATTTTATTTACAGCAAACAATTCTTTTGATAAATCGTTTTTAATCCGAACAAAAAGCAGGATTATTCCAATTTGACGAAGAAAAAGATTTTCATAATGGAATTAGTTCATTTGGAGTCCTCGTGAGAAACTCGGCGGACATTGGAAATCTCTCGCGATCTCGTTAGCATTCGAATATTCTATGAAGATTAAACGTTATTCAGTTTGATTTGAATGCGAACGTGCCTTTTGTTATACGATTGCACTGAATGGCACCGTCTAATGGTCGGCAAATGAGTGCTTTTGAACCCTCCATGAATATGGAAGTCTCGCTCATTTTGGATTCGGCTTCAAGTGCATGGATCTTTTTGTTGTTTCTTGTGCATTATCTGCTATTTGCATTTTAGTTTTGGTCTCTAATTTAAAATGAAAATTTACCATTTGGCGTGGATGAATTCTAAATAGTCTCATTAGATTCAATTCGAATGCAATGTAAAGTTATTTCAGCGCTCAATGGTGGCCATTTGGCAGAACCTTCACTTACACAGACAAGGAAAATATTTTCGCAAAACCTTCTCACAAGTAAAAGTAAACATATCCGTAAGCCGACAATCCTCAATCCACACGGAGTCCAAGCCCTGTTCAAATAAACGCAGGCTAAATAAAAGCAGTATGACAAATCGGTGGTATCGCCCGGATTACCCGGGTAATCCGTAATCAAGCGGCCGTCAATCCACTGGACAATGTGATTTATGCATTTCTAGAGCTCCATTACGTCAGCATTGATGAATGGGGGAACTAAATAGAATTGGTAGGCTGACCTGATTGGATCACTGGTTTAGGTAACAGATAGTAGGTTTTGCTGGTTTGTTCTGCATGTGTTGTGTATACATCGCCTCGTTGGTCTATTGACTAATGAGCATGAGGCCTTGGAGTCGATTCCCTGGTTTGGCAGTGTTATTGGGATGTTTCGCCTAGAATCATAGTGATAACCACGGCCTTTTAGATAATCAGTATTCCGAGTTTGCATTATGCCCGTTTGATTGCAATTGGTTCGCTTCGAATGCAATGTTCGTATACTATGAAGAACCCAACATACCTCTGCAATTAAAAACTTAATCATCATCATCATCATCATTTCAGCCAAAAGACGTCCACTGCTGGACATAGGCCTCCCCCAGGTGTCGCCACATTGACCAGTCCCGTGCGTCTCTCATCCAGCGGGTTCCCGCAACCTTGACCAGGTCGTCGGTCCACCTAGTGGGAGGCCTTCCAACGCAACGTCTTCCGGTTCGCGGTCGCCATTCCAGAACTTTTCGGCCCCATCGGCCATCCGTTCTGCGAGCAATGTGCCTTGCCCATTGCCACTTAAGTCTGGTGATTCTTCGGGCTACGTCGGTAACCTTGGTTCTCAAGCGCATGTCCTCGTTTCTGATTCGATTCGGTTTCGAAAAACTTAATGGAAAAAGCCAACAACACTTTGCTCGCAATGGAAAATATTTTTATTCCCACAAAAAGCTTCATAATATACACTGAATAGGGATGTTTACTTACTTAAAAAATATGATTCTAATTACTCCGTCTGTTAGATTATCGAAAAATATTGGATCCGTATTTTTTGTTTTATCAAATCAATAAAAATTGACGAAGATAAAACGCGTCAAAGAATTTGAGTGGGAGGTTGTGACGTCACTGCTCGCTAAGAAATGTCATACAAATGTCTTAGAATATGACGTCACACGAGTTTTCAAAGCACTGTATCGTCTTCATTGTTTGTTATAATATTTTTTGGAAATCTATCTGACGGACTTATTAGTTTTTTTTTGTTAACATCCCTATTGTGTTTGGAAAGATACCCAGGACGTCATAATTATTATCAGTCCTATACGATGAAAATAGTTCTGAATTGGGTGAATTGGGTGTAATTTATCTATAATATGTATGTATGTATTTAGAAATATATTATTATAAGTATGTTTATCAGTTGTCTAGTACCCATAACACAAGCTCTGCTTAGCTTGGGACTAGATGGCGTTGTGTGATAGTTGAGGAATAAAAAAAAAAAAAAAAAAAAAAAACGTCTCCTCAATGCTGAATATTACGACAATATCACAGATTACAACCCAACATCTCTAATTTGATATCCCAATCAATCATCTGATCCATCTTGTTCACGTCAAACATTGTTTCAATCAACAAAGTGCCTTGTTACTGATACAAACTCATCCGTGTAGGTACCTGGAATCTGACTCGATGCTTGATTTGTCAGCCATGCATTATACAATATATATAAAAATATGAACAAAAATAAACACTGATAAATAACAGATAGAACCATAACAAATATTGCGGAACCCTTGTGCTTATCGCAGAACATGTGCGCGGATCAGTGACTTTTTATAATATATTTTCCCTTCATATTTTCTGGTGTAGGAGAATGCCGAAAAGAAATGTCTAATGAAGTGAGATGAGAGCGTGCGGGCCATGGCACAATAACGAAACAAATTAAGATTAAGTTTTTTTATGAATTTAGACAAGAAACAAGTACTGAGTACCTTCCCTCAATA
Organism: Diarsia dahlii; assembly: GCA_949775195.1. Lineage (NCBI taxonomy): Eukaryota > Metazoa > Arthropoda > Insecta > Lepidoptera > Noctuidae > Diarsia > Diarsia dahlii. The sequence continues at coordinate 22,807,843 of OX459199.1, forward strand.
AGTCCCTCGTTTAACCTAACATACTGTACCCTGTACCTATATTTGTATTTAATTAATTATATTTGTGGCCGACACTTACTATAACTGCTCATACAATATTTTTAGTTACGTATAAAAAAACTTCAAAAAATTTACAAAATAACCTCACGCTGTACACCCCGAAGGGTGGATGAAAAAATTAATGATGGAATGACCGAATGAATGATGAAAATGACCGTACGACCTTTGTAAAGTACCAAAGTAGGTAAGGCATTTTGGCTCAGAACGAAATTATTCAAAAACTTCAATCACCAACTGTTGATCTGAAACTTAAACTCGTTGAAACTCCTTGCCAAATCGTTTAAATTGGATTTTCTTCAGAGCGTTCTAATTAAGGCGCGGGGGCGACATGTTGGGGATAGGCAACAGCATGTTGCATGCTAATACACGGTCGGAATTCGTGTTTTATTACTTAGACTAATGTTTTATGCACATTCATAGGTTTCTGCTTCCACAAAACAGAATCTAAAATGACATGTGGTGTAATTACAGACTGTTGTTTTATGCAATTGTTGTTAAAAAGTGTTATGCTTACACTGTTTGTGGCATTTCGACGAAATGTGGATGAACAGTATGAACAGACAGACGGACGAATTATTTATTTATTTATTTTCTAACACTGGTTAATATGCATGCATTCAACATGACGTAGAATTCAGACAAAGGTACTGCAAATTTTATATATTAAATTAATTATTACCGTCATTAATACGTCTAAACTTGGATATCACAGGACGTTGGCAGTAATAAGAGGTGCTCAACATACAATGTCAGATTGTATAATCTCCAATTGGGTTGAAGTGTTTGCTCGTCATATGGGTCTCGTTGTGGGCCATCTTGTATCCCCATACACGCATCGCTTCTCTGCACGCCATCTGCAATGTTATGTTATTCGTTAAGTTAGAGGTTTTCCTACAAAATTAATGGACGTTAAATAGTTTGTCGTTTCCTCAGTCGCATATTATACTACGGTTGGGTACAAAACCTTACGAATTAGATAAAAAATGCAAGAACAATGAAGCATAAAACAAATTGTGTAATATTTCAGGCAAAAATGCCATATATTATACAACTAGTGACCCGCCCCGGCTTTGCACGGGTGCTAAAAAGGTATTAAAACCTTCCTCTCGAATCACTCTATCTATTAAAAAAAACCGCATCAAAATCCGTTTCGGAGTTTTAAAGATTTAAGCATACAAAGGGACATAGGGACATAGAAATCGACTTTGTTTTTACCCGACTACGGCAAAGCCAAAGGAGGGTTATGATTTTGACTGGCTATTTATGTATGTATGTTTGTATGTATGTGTGTATCTTCATCTGTTCCCTCATAGCTTCTAATCTACTTATCGGAACTCGACATATGAGGTATCGTTAGAACAGTCTTCATTTTCCGCTGAACATAGGCTACGTGACGTGTCACAAAAAGTGATTTGGCGCCCTCTAGCGGTCAAAAAGTAAGGATTAAAAAATAAAAATGGAGATAAACACGCTGTGTTTGGTATCATTTAAAAGGGCATCACTTGTAAATTTCCAAAATATTGCTCAAATTTAAAATCACGCCCTCTAGCGGACAAAAAGTCAAGAGTCAAAAAAAATATTTAACACCAAAATTGTTTAAACAAAAAGAAAAGCCGTAGTCACACGTTATAGGTACCAACCTAAACACTTTAATACCGTGTGACTACGGCTTTTCTTTTTGTTCTATCCTGAAAATCTTGTTTCATACTTTTTCAGCGTCGTTTTTTTTTGTCGTAGTCGGGTTTTAGTTTTTTACTTTTTTTATACTATGTAGTGAGTAGTGGTGATGTAGTGATAACAATAATTAATATAAAACCAGCTGGGGACTGCCTCGCTGATCTAGTAGTCGTAATTGCTCATTAGGTCCTGCCCTGTAACTGTTGAGCATGAGGTCCTGGGTTCGATTCCCCAGTCGGGCAAATTGTTATTGGGTTTTTCCATCATGAACTTCTCAGTAGCAGCCATGGCAAGCTTATGGCAATAGGCTCGAACCCATTACATGTGACTTACATGTTACTGGCGTGTGTACTATTAGGTGCAACTATGCCTTAACCTTCAAGGATTTCAGGCATGATGTTGTGTTATGTTGGAACGACGAAAATTTAAACAACAAAATTGTAACGCACCTGTACTTCATTGACAGAACTGAAGGTCAGAGCAGTTTTCCATTTGTAGGGAATGTTGCGAGAGACCTTGGAAGTGGATTGGAAACCAGGAAGGTCGACAGTGGTGTGCGACTGCAGGTACGCATCAAAAACCTGTCTTCCATCCAGCTTTAGGAACTTCAAAATACGGTCTGTAGTATCGTAAGGCTTCAGTGCTAAATCTTCAAACCGCATTACCCTGTAATTTAACGATTTTGTAGTCTCAAGCAATAATAATTGCATTCTTGTTGTGGACGTTTGCCTGAACGCGTAGTCTTCTAACTCGATCTTACGATGAAAGGCATTACTTAACTGACGATAACCAAAAAGTAAACGTAAACAAATTAATATCAAGATCATCATCACAACTTCGTACAGTAATTTACTGCGCTAGAAAAAGGCCTCTTTAATCGCACGCCGCTAAAATTTCTCATCCAGGTCAAGATCATGGTAGTTTTTATTAAACTTCAATCAGTTTATGAATTAATTTTGTAGGAATTGTTAATTACATCATTGAATAGACTTATCCCGTACGACAACACATTTGCATCAGTCATCGTGTAGCTCAACCTCCAAATGAAAGTTGCACCAATAGAATTGTAAAACTTACATCAACCTATCCGGATACTTCTGCAGTATTTGTCCTGCTGCCACATAGTCGCTGACCATGTCGGCACACACCAGGTAAGGGTCCGAGCAGTCTGGAGAGTGGCGGCAGAAGTGTGCGTGACGCCGTGACTGCATCACTCCTCGCGGGTCGCGCACCGATAGGATTACCTTCACGTTAAGCCTGTCAATCATACGGTTCATCAAAATCTAAATATTTATAAAATAGTTTATCACTATCATCATCAGCCTATACTGTTCCCACTGCGGGAACTCAGACCTCCTCTCTAGAAGAGGGATGGGCTATGTAGATATCACATGTCATCGAATTTTTTGATTCTAATGTTTTATTTCTCACGATGTTTTCATTCACCGTTGTGAGAGCATGGCAGCAGTGATGATAGAAGTTACACAAAGTTATTGCTCCTGGTTGAGTTCGAACACACGACTTACTGTTCGTAGGTCGGGGTCGCCACCACTGGGCCACCAGCTCTAAAAAAGGTTTATAAAAACTATAAAATTTTACGCCAGGAAAACATTAAAAACTCACTCTTTATCGTTCAATATTTCATCAACGGGTCGTAACCTTAGTCGTACAAGCTTCATACTTTGGATCGGAAACAGCTTGCATAACCGAGAAGTGAACTCAGCATTAAAACATAATTGGCTTCCATTCTTATCCTTACAATATTCATATAATCTCGTGCGATGGCTGAATACATTCACGTCTTTACTTTCAAATTCAAAGTATTTTTCTAAACCATAAAAATTACATTTAAACATTTGTTTGACCATACTCAGAGGTTTGGTTGCGTCTCTTGGCTCCGTAATTTGTTTAATTCCAAACATGAGAAGAGGTTCATAATGATAGTAAGTACCAGGAACTGCATTCACCAGGTCTCCAAGAAACGTAGACCCTGATCTCCATGATGATATTATAAGGGTTCGGAGGGGCTGTCCTCCGGATTCTAAGACTAAATCTTCTAAACTATGAACACCAGATTGAGAAAAGTTATAGTTAGAATAATCATCTGAAATTTTTGTTCTTGCTTTTTCTAATATCTTTTCGATGTCTTTAGAAATGTGGGTTGCATTTTGCTTCTTTGTCTGTCTGTGTTTTATGTCTGGTTGTTCATAGGAATGGTTTTCATTCGTCCTTGTGAGCTCATTGTCAATTTCATTTGAGATATGATAACCATCTAGTACAATAGGTATCTGCTGCGTGTAGCTCTTCTCCCCATCTTCGACTTTTATGATAATCTTGATGTTTCTACGACTCCTGATGGGTGTCAGATAGTATGCGTTCTCCGAATACTGAGATCTAATATTAATAATAAGTAGAATGCTGAGAGCAAATACTAAACATATTGTGTAAGCATTGAGTCCCCGCATCGTCTGGAAAAATAGATTTTTAGTATATTATTCAATGTACAAAGAATGTGAAACACTTAAATGTTGCAGTTTGATGAGATTTAGGCCCATTACGCGGTATTTAAGTTTGTAAAGGTATGTAAGGATCATAGGGTGACGTTCCATGGTTTCTGCCTAACCTTAAGAGAAGAATGCGTGAGTTTATGTGTGCACTTGTAAACAGTATTTCTCAATCACTTAAAAAAAAGTCATTATCTTAAATTCAGTACCCATATTGCAAACATTGGCATGCTACCTGGTGGCGCGAAGGGCTAAGTTTAATGGACTGTATTTGCGATGCGATATTAAAACGATTGACAAACGCTTTGGCGATAGGTATTTCGAGTTGCGGGGGTGTGGGACAATAGAATACAACCCGATAATTAGGGAGGGAAAGCACAAACCTTTTACTCCAGCCACGTGCTCGTGTCGTCGCCGGTGCACCGGTTCACTTTCCAGGTTCAGGAGCAGTTAGGCTTCAAGCTATTGTCCTCACACGTTAAGCACAAACATACACTGTTTTTAATAGTCTTATTACATGCGAAAACGCGGTAATTCCAAAGTTATCAATATTTCCAAACGGAGCTGGCCGACGCCATTGCGTACGCGATGCGGATCAATCCGGAAGTAGTTTTGTGACAAATGGCGGGGCGAATCTTCTTATTCACTCGCGAAGTATGTGCGGGAAAGGGATGGGTACCTATAGGAGATAGCGGATGTCAATAAAATTTTGAATGTTGGCGCAACCACTACCATTCAAGGTTTTGGTATTTATAGAATTCAATTTAAATGAACAAGCACTCGACCGGCGTCACGGTGGTCATTTAATCTATATACTTATAATAAATCTGTAGAGAGGTCAATTCTGTACATGATACTATTCTATTAACGACTACTTAGATGATAAGAATAGTTGGTCGCTGAGTTGAACGCAAGACAATGTTTGTTATTTGTGTTCTTTCTCCAAAATTAGTTTACTATATTTATTATTTTATTTTTACATTGTTTATTGTCATATACTTTTGTTTATTACTGATTGTGTCTTTAGTAAATCTTAAATTTAACTGACACCTTGCTATTGTATCGAGTCTGGTTCTTCTAACCAACCTAACAGACAGATGTGTGCTGGGGAGTTTGTTCCGCCACTTCTTCTTTCCAGCTAAACACTAGGAAGTGTCGATGGGTGGGCGTTTTTGGGGGACTGTCTTATAAAAATGTAAATATAGTGAAACCTGGTTAAATGTGTCTCAGATATCCAAATCTGTCTCATGGGACCCCAGTATGAGTTCCAGTTATAGAGGTTTCTCACTTATCCAAGTCCCAGTTAACCAAGTTTCACTGTAGTAAAGTAAAGTAAATTTTGACCTTCGAAAAGTGCTGATTATCAGCCTAGTTTGAATAAATGAATTTTGATTTTTTGATTTTGATTTCGATATATATTTTCAAAATCAGGGGGTAATTAGTGATCGATACTGATGCCAAAAATGCAATCAGTAAAATTTTTGTCTGTCTGTCTGTCTGTGTGTCTGTCTGTATGTTCCTTATAGAAACAAAAACTACTCGACGTATTTTAACTAAACTTGGTACGATTATTCTTCATACTCCTTGGGAGGTTATAGCATACTTTTCATCACGCTACAATTAATAGGAGCAGAGCAGTGAAGGGAAATGTTGGGAAAACGGGAGAAGTTGCTCCATTTTTTAAGCTTCCGTCGCGTGTGCAGCCTTAATGGTTAAAGCTACATAGAAATTATTTATGACGGAAATGTTTTACATAAAATTATCTAAAAAATATCCCACAACAGCATATGTCTATCTTTTATGGTTGACTCACAATAACACGTGTAACTCCCGATAGCTTAGCAGTTCGGAGCTTTCTGATTATATTTGTTTACTCTTACGTTTATAATACTCTCACTCATCCCTAATTAAAAGTTAATATTATTACCTATTCAACAAAAAAATAATCATAGTAATCGGTATAGAAACACCAAACTCAAACATGAAATACGCTAATAAGCCATCGCGCCGTCGCCGTCGCGCGTGCATACTGAATTATGCCATAAGTACTAGATGACGTGGCCTCGGCACAAGGGCACAGAAGGAACATGGGTTCGGTTTTTAGTCAGTAGAAGTCTGACACTCCCCTTCGCTCTGCCCAAGAGCGGGGGGGGTCATTCGATGATATTCCACCCACCAAAAAAAAAAAAAAAAAAAAAAAAAAAAAAGGATTATTTTTGTGTAACGGTTGCCGCGCTCGACGCGGGTCGTGGCTGTTGATGCGTTCAGAGCGTTCGACCTTATTGACAGACAATAATTGATTTTAACAAACAATGCTTAACAGCGCGACTTTTAGTCTTTAAATAGTTTATTTGAATTTCTTTTGTTGTTATTTTATAAAATAGGAATTAGTTGTTTTGGTAGTGTTTAAATATTCGTTCAAATTACAAATTATTAATAGTTTGCATTTTATTTCCTTGGTGAAGTAGTAGTAGAAGTAGAAGTAGTACCTACACATAGTTTTTTAGATACCGATAGGTAAGTTTTGGCTAATTTATGTTCAATTTTATTTTTGTAATAAGTAGGTAAAAGCGTAGATACTTTTATTAATTATAGTAGTTATAGGTATTTATTTGTAAGTGAAGTAGGTATAGGCAGATGGTATTGCACAGGCGTTTCAGCTTTATTTTCATTTCTTTTTTTGTTGTAAGTTGTACATATTTCTGGGTATAATAAAATTCTATTAGAATATTTTAGTTTAAATAGGCACTTAGATTTAAAGTGTAAGGTAGCTTAGATATTTAGGACCTCTATCGTAGGTTATTTTGTTAGGTAACTGACAGCCTTTCCGTTACCGTCGATTAAAAATAAAATACACAATGCCACCTAAAAAACGCCACTGAACCGTGAGGATGGACATTATGGTAAGTTATACTTTTTTACGAAAAACGACGGAAACGCGGACGAAGTCGCGGGCAAAAGCTAGTAACAAATATATTTTTATGTGACACCAATAAATTAAGTTCAACACTAATAATTACTCGCATTCTAAGACTGGTTTTAAGTCAATAATAATTTCTCAGCTCAACCAGACTTCTTAGACATGACATCGCAATTGCAAACTCCCACCAAATCGTATTCTTAGATTTTATTGCCCGTTTATTTTTTCTCTAAGGCTTCTTGCAGTTCTACGTATGAGGTCCAGTTAAGCAGAGGAGAGCCTCTGCTAACTAACCTGCGGATGCTTTGAGTGTAAGGTCTCCAGCCAGGACGTGAAACTTGTAAACTAGGTGACAGCGCGCTAAGGGCACCCCCTGCGGGTTACAAGCCTCGGCTTAGGGCGTCACTGCGGAAGACAGCAAAGAGCCGGCCTTAGAGGCAGTATCTGAGTGAGATTATTTAGGAACTGGTTTAAAACTGCTGCCTCAGCATCGTGGGAAAGTTCGAGCAAGGGTCAAAAAGGCCGAATAGGGACGTCGCCACATATTGCGCGTTTGTATCTCTAAGGTACTAGTTTCCTTACTGCTTTCCTGGAGGTCGGCACGTTCTACTAGGTACTACTTATTTACAGGTATTCTCTATATACCTATTTTTGATCCTTTAGGTTAATCGCACTCTACCAGAATCTTTTAATTTTAGTCAATCTATTTGTATTTTAACAAAAATCGTCGTTTCATTGAACCACTGATTTTTACAGAAACTGGGTTAATTTAGAACTTGGTTTACTGAACTAGTTTACTATTTATAGACGACAGAGTGGCTATGAATGATATGGTAAGAAAGAAAGTGTCACATGACATGATGAGAAACAGAGAAGTATGGAAGAAATGCCCTGCTGACCCCAAATAAATTGGGATAACGGCAAGAGAATGATGCAGCTGATGAGAGTGGCTGAAGAAGCCAATGAAGTCGAAAGGAAAAACTGGGGGCCGCGGCCCTGGATCGCAAGTCAGTAAGAGTGGCATGACGTGCTAGTATGAATCTGAGTCTGGCTTTTCTGCTCCGCCCAGATTAGTACTAATCATGCTTTTTTGATTTCCCATTCAATAAAATAAAAGAAGGTGAAATTAATGTGTATGAATAAAGTTGTAAGTTTCTTAAAGAAATTACAAGAGATAAAGCAGCATTTTACAATCCATAAAGTTAGAAAAATATTAGAGAAAATACCTAATCGTTTTTAATAATTGGTAATCGACAGTGAATAAATCGGTAAAATCTCTGAATATAGAAAACGAGTGATTAGTAATACTTACCTAAGTGAAATAAAAGTATACACTTCTTTCACTTGAAAATAATGTTTTGCGCTACCACAATATTAAAATAATATTTTACAAAAAAACAAAAACACTATTTTTAATTTTCCTATTTATATTACGACGTTTTTTGGGCCCAGTAGGTGGCCAACATTTCAGAGATGTTTTAAAGATCACTGTGAGAGTGTTGTTTATGTAGAGTAATTTGAGACTGACTGTTTGTCGCAATATTCTAATATCACATTAGTGCAATGACCTCAACATCATGCAACTTGTTTTATTTGCATAATTATTGCAGAGGTACTAGACTAACTAGTTTTGTTGGACCTATCGACGAAAATATCTCATTTGGGGCAGTCCAGACTGTGCTGTTTCTATGGACATTTATAGACGAAAAAAAAAAACGCATTATCAGTGCCCGGGCTCGGCAATAGTTATTAATTTTTACCCAACTATCTTCAATGTGGAAAGAGAAGGGCGGGAAGAGATTGCAGCTTACTTACTTTTTATTTTGCTTAGCAGTTGCTTTGAGCACTTCGAACTTAGTATATAGGAGACTATATGATTATGTAGGTATACTGTCTACATTATGAAGAACATAATTATCAAGTTTCAATAACTTATCACTCGGTAAAGACGTCAAAAGTGGACACAAATAGTGTGTAACACATTTATAGCTTCAACGTGAATTTTAAGAAATCTTTCGAAATACTGTTACACAAAAATGAATAGTGATCCGGACTGTGTCTATCTGGAATCTACTCGTATAAAATTTAAAAAGGCAGTCTTAAACTATCCAAAATGCTCCACAATGCGTAAACGACTACACCAGCCCATTCCTCAAACGCCATAAACCAATATTCCCTCACAGAACACTTACTTTTACTACCAACTACGCACTACAATAAAGAAAAGAATCGCCATAACGCTTCCAAAATAACCTATAAATAAACACACTATAAAAACTTCCTTTGATCCCTGAATTTTCGATCTCAGATCGCCATAAAATCGAAGGGTAATCTTTGTGAAGTTTCATGGGTAGTGTTATTAAACTATTAGGCAGGATCGTGGATGTTACTCACATTCCCGAGGGAAACTATATGCTAGCGAGGACGCCATTAATCGGCCCACACAAGTGAATTTTGGTAATAAAGACTAGATTGATGCTTTTGGATACTCTCCTTTATTCTAGCGTATAGATTTTATCGGATGGACCGACGATCTTTAGAGGGGCTGGTATAGAATAGATGCGGAAGGCTGAAATCTGAGTATTGCGCCATAACCGTGATTAGTTTGAGATTGTATCTTCTAAGAAAATTGCTATATTTGAGCATACATTACAATTTATTATGTTCATGTACAAGTTTGTTATAATTACAATAATATAAACAAGGCAAGACTGCTTCTATTTGGATGAAATAATAATATAACTTTATGGTGTATTGGGTTTTATAGTATAATTAAGGAGAAATCATTGATTATTTGTACGGATTACACTGGTTTTAAATAAGGATACTTAATTATACAGTACGAATCTAATCACTGGCAAACCTGTCTATTTATTGGAACCAGTTCTGTTTTTCTGTTCTGTTGATTTTACTAAAAAAAATGGGACTATTGTACTGGCGACGAGACAAACCGCACACCTAGTTAAAGACTCGCGCAACTCGAAATAATTCAAAAACGACTTATTATTACTACCGGAATCTGTGTTCAAAACTACGTAATCTCCAAAGACACCTGTAGAAATAGTTCCATAAATGAAGTTAAGATAACGCTATAAGCTAGTATTTTTCTTTTATTAAACGTTGCCCCACACTAGGAATTTCTCCTGTATCGTGGGTGCGTTTACAAACATTTAAACTCACATACACAAACACCCAGACCCGAAACAACTATCTGTAGGTCATACAAATATTTGTTCCGTTCGGGGATCGAACCCGCGACACGCGGCGCAGCAGTCCAATCGCTCAGCCACTGCGCCAACCGTGTCGTCAAGTATTGCGGACTGGCTTGGTCCACACACCCCGCCAACAATACTAACGCATCACCAAATGTGACATGATTGACTAAGGGATAGGTGCTGTTAGTACACGTAAAGACCGGATTATTTCGAGTTGGTCGTGTATTCGTGAGTAAACGCGTTTGAATACGTTAATTATTTTTAGTTAGGCTGATCTTCGTGGTCAAACTTTTGATGAACTAAGACCGATTTTTTGACTATTTTGACTTAGTGGAGTGTTTGTTTACAAATGTAAGTATATTTATTTTAATAACTAAAAATGGTTTACTATTAATTGTTGAAATTATTTGAGTTAGGCGAGTATTGCTGGTTAAATGAAAATCGCCCTTAATTCTGTAATAATAGCTGCTAGGGTTTGTTTGAATATAGGAATATTTTGTGTTGTAGTTGTATTTGTCGCAGTGATTAAAAAAAAATATTAAGAAGTGTCCACTTCGAGTTATGGGTGTTTTTTGAGTTAGTGCAGTCTTCTTGACTAAATCAATTTAATGATTTATTTTTGAGAAGATGAAGGGTCGTGGTCTACTTTTGCTAAAAAAAGGCTATGGCAGTTCATTAAAATGAATCTGAGTGCAATGATGTAGAATTGGAGCCTCAAGAATGCACATCATCGCCTTCAACGAGCACCACAATAACACAAAAACGCCATAGCAAATGAGCTAGTGGGCAATGATAAAGAGCAGGAGCTGCACGAGAATACACCGACACCTTCAACTAGCCCCTCGATCATGAGATAAATTTAGCAAGTGAACCAGAGGGCACTGATATGGAAATAGAGCCGCAACAGTGCACAGCAACACCTTCAACAAACACAAAAGTAGTTGAAGAAATGTTTTTTTTTATTATTAGAAATTGGCTTGCTCTTGACCTCAATCTTGCCCTGAGGGCAGAGATGAGGTCGACGATGGAACAAGCTTACCCAGAAGCTATTTACTCGCGACTTAAATAGATTGGGGTTGTATGAACTCGGGAAAATCGAGGCAGGCAGGGAGTTCCACTCCTTGGCTATGCGCATAATAAAAGACTTAGCAAAGCGCTTCGTTCGAATATGTGTTCACTTGCGTTTTGGTGGCGTTGAAATCAACCACATTGTCGTCACCCCACTTGGACACAAGTCTTAAGGCTGAATTCGTTCGCTCTACCATTGCCTCTCTCAATGAACGTACTACATCACCGCCGGCTTTTACGCTGGATGTATAACTCTCCATGACAGTGCTGACATCTGTGTACCCAACAATACTAGGAACATGCTATTTTTACCCGACTGCGGCGAAGCCCAAAAGGAGGGTTATTATGAATGAAGAAGATAACCTGTTTTTGTACTGATTTAAAAGATAATGAACAATAATACTAGTTAAATTAGTAATAAGTGTTTTTGTATCAAAGCAAAGTCTATAATAAATCTTTGACGTACTTATAAGAGTTTTAATTGTTGTAAAACTTCTTGAGAGTTATTTACGAGTTCAAAGGTGAAGTTTAAACGAAATAAGATTTTAATTAAGTACCATTTAATTTAATTATGTTTGTGATTGCTTGAATGTTTTTCTTGAACAGAAGTTTTTGTGCATTTAGCTTGTTTGTATTTACGTGTTGGTTTTTCTTTCATTATATACATTTTGACGGTAATGTCTTTTTGAATGTTAATGCGATTGTATTTTTATGACTGTATTTCGTTACTTCGAAGTTCGAAATACCGAAGTACGGTATACAGAAAGTTCGTGAGTCCGAATTACGTTAGTCAGAATGTGTTAAGCTGAAGTTGAATGTACTTATAAATATTAGAAAGGCCTCTATGACAGGACTTAGACATCGCTGGCGAGAAATATTAAGTACATCTTTGCCTTATACTTTGAGGATTACAGGCATGATATTATCCTCGAATGATAAGTAAATAATTCTGAGTAATAAACTGCGGGGTTTATTATGACAAAAGATTATTTGTAATTAAACTTTTATTGATCGTATTAATTATTATGAGCCTGATATGTCTCACTACAGGGCAAGGGCCTCCCTTCGCTCTTTCCATACTTTATTTTTAACTTAACCTACTTAGGTTCAATCCTTTTGATAATAATATGAGACCAGCACGTCACGCTATCTCCTTCTGAGCCCAACACATTGCATGGTTCTATTTTTCGGAACCCAATCTGTGGTCACTTTGGCCAAATTTTGATGCGACTTGCGGCAAATGTGGCCTGCCCAGTTCCATTTTCATTGGGCGGCTGTGTTGCAAACCTCTGCAATTTGAGTCTTTGATCAAATTAGACCATTTTTTACATGGTAATAAATTTTTACTCGTAGTAGGTATGCTTCCCTCCGTCGCTCGCTGGCAAACCCCGAGCGTCAACTTCTGACGCTTCGTTAATGACCCGTCTGCGCTCTATAGGTGTGGGTGATTTATTAATATTATACGTTTTTATGTTAGTTATTAACAAGTTCGTCTAGACAGCTATTCTAGCCCTAAAGAAAATGGGACAGTTCACCAGTATGATACAAGCACAGGCTTTTATAAGAAACTCATTAGTTCCCCATAACGTAAAAGCGTCCTATGAAGTGGTTTCCTGCAGAGCTTACACTCGTAAGCTCGTGGCGGTTATGGCACTAACCATAACCGGCCATTTCGAGCCAAGACTAGGATGTTAAACAAAGTGTTCCTCAAGGCACTATGTTTGGACCACATCTTTTTGCTTGTTGTGAGCTCAGCCATGAACTTATTGAACTAGAAACTAAAAAGGGTTGTCAAGCGGGCGACTGATACAATAGCTGGGTCAGTGCGACTCTCGAGTTGATACCGGTAGGGATGGATTAATGGGCACTGAGCGATCACAATTTTGTTTTGCATGAATAAGAATTCAAAACTGATTTTCTGTAAGTGGGTACTATTCTTTAGTATAAAAACCCTTAAAAAACGTTGAGCCCTTCTCACACGCGTCGAATTGCCTATTAGATATTTTATATCGAAATATATTTTTAAATGTAGCTGCAGCTACAAAATACATTTTTGTGTGATATTATTTCCTGTTTCATAATTCTTACCATATAATTTATAAAGAAAATTAATTTAGTTTAAAAAATAAATGAAAATGGTAGTCCAATAAAACAACTAACAACTGTAATTTTTTCTAAACTAAATTCAACAAAACGCTCTCAAATTCAAACAATAATTCAAACAAAAGCTGAAAAAATAATTGCTACCACAGAAAATGCCCTTGGGCACCAAGGTCAGTCACGATTGACCTTGAACTTTTGAACCCCGTAGTGTGGTGTGGGTGAGACGGCATACCATGCTTAGCATATTTCATAACACCGTTTCGAAGAATGAATTTTCAACATAATTTTATTGGGATTATTTTTTTGTAGGTACATAGCTGAGTTTGTTAAAATAGTAGTTTTTGCCTATAAAATCAAATTTGAACGTTTTTTTTCCCTGTAACACACAACAATAGTGTAGCTTTCGATTCATGATAAAATTTACGGAACCGTATCAGTAGTTCCAAAGTTTTCCTCATTCATTTAGACACACAAACTATGTACTTAATATGAGTATAAAATCTCCCGTGTATGTTATAGCACTAAAGAAATATATCTTGTACGAGCATAGAGATACTCGCTATTTAAATGCCCACATGCTTTTTAACAAAAAGAAACTAAACCACTACTAACCTATAATTATAAGGTTCTCCAAGAAATAATATTGACAGTAAGTGTATACTAGAATCTGCTACGCCGTAGTATTTTGAAAATGTCTCTCCTACATTATGGCTACGGCGTAGACGGTCTAACGAGGAGCACCGGCGCGCGGCGTAGAACAAGTATACAATGAATTTCTTTCAGACAGTTATAACCTATTATGGGAATTGAAAGCTTGTGAGTAGACTCGGAGCTGATATTTTTAAATGTTTGATTCTTAGAGTTTAAGGAACAGAAAGAAGAATTGATGAAAAAGGCAAGAATTGATGATGTGTGAGCTAGACTCAATAGGAGGAGTAGTTTTAACTGTAGAAAGAGTATAATTCAAATTTGACATAAATATATATTTTAGCCAGTTAAACATACCACTTAGGTTTAACACTTTGCTTGAAATAAATAAAAATGCTATCCAAAATATCTATGAAATTCACAGTCACTTAAAAGAAATCTGCGATCAAGTTCTTCCTTATCATTTTCGTCCTTCCATAAGTCCAGAAATAAAACCCGCCCCAAGCTCCCATTCCAAGCATATTTTTTCCACCGTTCGAATAGTTGTCGAAAGCTGGAACAGCCATCCATTGGTCCCGTCGACCCTCGGCCTCGGCCCGACCACACTTAGCCCCAGCCGACGCCGACGTTGCAATAAAAGTCGCATAGTCGCAAATACTGCGATAGCACCCACATTGCCGCCGGAATTCACACTTTAAACTCATTAATAAAAGGTTTAAACTCGTTAATAGAAAGGGGAAATTACTCTTTTTGATGATTCGCGTATAATATGTGGGTGGAAGAAGTTTCGTTAAGGCGTTTTAGTTAATTGCTTGGTATCTTGTTACATAAGCGGATTGAGAGTGGGATGTATTTATTAAGTTCATTATCAAATTGTGTACAAATACATTATTGATTTTGGGAATTTATAAGTGTTTAACTGACAAATGACTTTGGTTTACTAATTTATTTATTTTCTCCATTTTACGATTTTCATTACAGGGTGGCAAAATGCAATAGTGTAAACAATAAGAACTAAGAACATTAACTTTTGTAACTAATTACGAACAGTGGTTTTTTGTGAACTCACTCAGAGAATAACCGATTATAAAATTAAATTGTTTCTTTCTTTTCACTCTTGACACTTATTTTGAGATTACCAATGATCGTATACCTACTATTAGAAAAACAAAGCATAATAATATTGATCTCAAAACACTGAAAGTAAATAATGTAGAATAAAGCTGGGTCTCAACAAGCTTGATACTACGCCTGTTGTCAGTAAAAGGTTTGGCAGAATAATACGTCCACATTTCTCCAGTTACGCTAATTATATCCCAATCCCATTCAACTACATCCCAATGTAATTTTCCAACTGATATCCAATTACGATTACGAAACGTACTTACAAAGTCGTGCCATTCATACGTTAACAGGCGTCACATCGGTTGTCGACGTACGATTAAACCGCGTTTAATATCAGCTGAGTTTTACCGCCACCATCTTTTATTATCACCGCCATTATTATGACAAATACAATGTTTTTGTCGTAAAATTTCAATTTTGTTTGCAGTTAAAACGCTCAGATTAACGCTGTCCTCGTCATCATAAAATGGTTGGTTCTAAAGAGTTTATGAGTCTGTATACTTAATGCGGGAGAACAAAGGGTATTTAATAGTCTATTGTTTTGATTTTAATAGTGTTATTAAAAACGAATAAAGAGGAAAGTGAATGCCCGGTTATTAATGGTTTAACAGCAGTCGCTGTTCTTTAGTATCGTTGTTTTTAAAATTTTATGTGTCTGTTTAATCATAAAGTTTTGAGAAAATTGCCAAATTAAGCAAAGTATAAATATTGCTGGGATAGGCATCCTATCAGTTTTAGTAGCGTCATTCATCGTCGATTTTGTTCATTCTAGGGTGAAGGTTCCACCACAAAGTTGAGCTTTACCATTTTGGGAGTGCTAAAGTCATAAAGAAAATTGTATTTCAGGAAAATTCTATTAGCTTATTACACACAATTCTGAAATAAAAATCCAGGAGAAACATTTCGAGAACTAATTCCATCAGAGCAGTGACGATTCAATTTAAACTACTGCTGTAGAAAACTTCATCTGACCTGGCGCTACCAAGAATATAAAGGGGCCTTCTTTATATTTGAAACAAATACTGGACATGCGTCTTTTCCCTACGACTTTGTTAACTTGGATACCATTCTAAAACTAGAATGACGACAGTCAATTATATAACTTTGCAAACTCACCTGGTGGAGGCGACCAAATAACTTCCATCAATTCGTTTCAATTAAATTAAAGAAACTGAACTGTTGCTTCATAAGAAAGAAACAGAAAAGACGAGAAGACCGAAAAAGCCGAAAAAGTGTCGAAAAAAGTTCGCGAGTGGACACAGTGAGTTTCGTGTGTAGGGAACAGAATCGTGTAGTGAGTGACAATGGTAGTGGTGCCGAACGCAAAAAACGAACTAGAAAGAGGGTAGACCGATTTGTCTGCTCATAAACATCCACCCGCAATGACTTCAGTTTATCCGTGATCATGGTGCTTGTAACAGCGCCGAAATATCGGGAACTCGAAACAACAATCAAACATGGTAAATATCCCGTTTATGATATTAATAGTAAGACGAGAAGAACTACAAACATTACTTAGGTATAACGCTAAAGTACAGATGTGAGAGAAATTTTTAAATCCATCGGTTATCAAATTCTGAATGTGGCAGAGGACGTCAATATTCTCGTACTGTGCATGCTATCAGTTAATTTATGTCTGTGATCGAGAAATTAATGTCAAATACCACATAAAGTGCACCTTCTGAATAATTAGACATCCTGCTAATTCTAAAATAACTAATCTCAAACTGATAACTAAGTTGTACATTAAAAGAACAAGTTGGTCCGCGATACGATCGACATACGTACTTGAGAAGATTGGTCCGTAGCCACTTGACCACAGCGTTGTGGGGTGGACATAGTGTTGAGCGTAGCGATTAGCGTTTTTGGTAGACAGGACTCTTTAGACCTGTCTGGGTTATATTTTTGATGGTACTTACTTTGATACGCAGACGTGTAGCGGAAGAAAGTCACCAAGTTTGTTCTGCTATTTCTTTTCTTCTCTACAGCTATATAACTTGGAAATGATGAAGAGGGGGTTTTATAGACCGGTTTATAATTTTGACTTTTAATTCTGATGTTTGAAACGTACTGGATCTTAGCCTTATCTGAGTGGATTGGCTTTTGATTGAATATTATTATCCGTTTATTTTAAATTGTTTAAAGATGAAGTCTTCAATAGACTAGTTTCTAAAGGTTCTGTTTTATTGTTTACTTTTCAAGGTGGTTTATTTCTGAAGATTCCTTTCTCGGAACTCCAAAAGAATTTCGTAGTTTGAAACTCCGGAAAAAGTTGGATTTAATAAATAATGAGGAAAGTATTCTTAATGGGTGTCAGTCTTAGAAAAGAACAGAAAAAGGTGCAGACAGGATAGTTCTTAACTAAATAATGTTTGCGGGAAAACTAATAGAAGATTTATAAACGATCTATTTGGTTGGTTTGTGAAATATTCAGTAACGTCAGTCGGTCAATTAGTTTACTCAGGAATAAAACCTGTGCTAAGTTTTGATCTCGATTTTGTATGGATGAAGTTATTTTCATTAAATCAATGTTTAAGTATTAACTTTATTGTTTTTGTTACAGTTGTAAGGAGTGCCTAGCATCATACTACATCTCGTACTCACATACTACATATAAGAATAGAATATATTTAATTGCATAAGTAGGTACACAATCATGTCATTGTGACTTACAATGAAAATGTGTGTTATTTTAAATGTTTAATATTTTGTATACCTAGAGTTTGGCGTTAATAGCAGGCCTAAAGGTACAAGTACACGTCGTCGCGTCATGTCGCTGCAGTCATGATTTCGAACCCGACTGCAAATAACTATTAGTCAATAACTCTAAACACGCATGACGTTTCGTTGCTCCGGCGTCAGCGGCACTACTGATCTGCGGTCGGACGACACTGACGTCTGCCGCTCGACGACGCGTCGTTAGCTTCATGTCGCTAACTACGGAGGGAATTTCATAGAAATATGTAGAAACCAGTGTGTCGCTGCGACACGTCGTCTGCTGCTGCTGCGTGCAGTCGGCTACCAACTTGTACCCTAAAGTATTATACTTAGGTAGCTTCGTTACTATATATTGTACAATGATGTGAACCTTAATTGTTCCAAATAAACTTTTTTGTTTTAATTTAATTTTTTAACCTTAAAAAAAATGTCTTACGGGCGCTAATTATTAATCCACTACCTACCAATCCCTTTCAAGCGTATTCTTGATCCTCATTTTGTATCTCCGCTTACCCTCTAAGGCCCAGCTTCCCAATGAATGTTGGTCTCAGCACGGAGTTGTACGTAAACTAGCTCGCAATGTGGTTGCCGACTGAAGTGACGTCACGAGCTGCTAGTTCCATGTCAGTTCGTTGCGCTGTTGCTCTGACTGGCTTAACTGTTTATTCAAGTAATGAAACAGATGAAAGCAAATATTTTACATGGAGGAAATTAATGTCTATCTGACTTACAAAACTTTGTTACTGGGTACCACGATACCCCAAAACGGCCTACCAGACCCTTCGGTCTTCTGACTATTCGTAACGACTGCCAAATAAAGATAATTACAGTATAAAAAGATGAATGACAACAGTTAAGTAGGTACCTACGTACTTACAAACAACAATAATGTATTTAGTGAAGGTATACATTATGAACGTGACCTATTTCCACTATTAATTCTAACCTTTTACTTTAGCGGTGCTAAACTAGTTAGCAAGCTATTAACTTTGTTTAAATTACAGTTATTGTTTCTTTTTAATTAACTACAAAAACGTAGGCAACGAAGGGCAGGTAATTGAAGCAATTAAAATGGCACTTTTGTGAAATATAGGTAACTTAGACGATCTTTCAATATTGTAATGGCATAAGAGAAGAGTAAGTATGCTTAGATGTTTTGGTCTAACGGAGAGAATGAGTGAAAGGCGACTAACAAAAGGCATACCTAGGTACTTAAGGTGAGTGACAATGCCGGGAAGGGAACACATTAGAAAGTGATATACTAACCTTATAGGAGAGGCTTTTCAGTAAAGACGGGTGCCGCAACCGGTGTGCGGATAAACGTGTGACTGTGAACGTGTACGAGGCAAAAGGAGTATGTCAAGACCGTAACAAGTGACGTTTTGTGGTTTCTACTTACCCCCATGGGAAAAGACTTGAGTTTATGTATAAGAAAAGACCAACGTTTTATAAAGAAATGGAATAACCCAAGAAAAATAAAACTTAAAAAAAATATTTTGACTTAAAATCCAATTTATTAAACGTAAAATGTGTTAAGATATAAAATGAAGACAGTTTCCACGAAGCAGGGTGTCGTAATGAGTGTTAGTGGACGTTTTACGTGGAAACGGCCAAGAGTGAGCCGACCCTGGTCGACCTAGTTCCGTTAGCATTAAACAAAAGCGTAGTTACTGTACTTAGACCGGGAGCCAGGGTTATGTTTTTAAATTGCCAAAATTGCTTTTAAACTATTTACGTATTTCGGTTCAACAATAATTATACATTTTTCAACTCGTTAACTCCAGCATTCATAGTTATATAAGTATTTATTGATATATTTTTTTTTAATTTAGGCTTAGAATTACTTACTTTCGGAAATAAGAAATACGTCAATGACATTCTCGGTTAAATTACAAAGCAAATAACGAAGCGAGATTGAGTTTGAGAGTTTGAGATATTTCAATCAGAATTTCTACAGAAGCAAAACTGGGCTAATATAATAATGTATAATAATAATTATGTATATTCCAGTCTTGTTAAGTTTAATAAGGCTAAGTCGTTAAACGCATTAGGCTTATTAAACTAACTGTATAATTAATCTATAACTTAGCTACAGAAATATATCTTTAAATTCATTCAATTTTAATAATAACTAAAATAAGACTAACACCCCAGCATTCATCAACTATGATTTAACTAATTTATTTCAAACGAGATTAATATTTATATTTCTAATTCTGTTATTATAATAAAGTGAGACCCGCCATTTTAATCTCCATAACTAACGACATTTCTCTGTTTAAATTGTAGATATTTTTGAATTGATTCATAAAAGGTCGTTTATAAGAATAAAAGGTATTACCGTCGAAGTCTGATTTACATTTAAGCCACGAGTTTGTATTCAGCAATTCATTTAAATATTATAAAGTAATTAGTTTTATCATATGGTGTCTTGAAATAAATTTAATGCTATTACTATAACAATTCTGAATTGTTTTTTATACACATAGGTAATTACGTAATAGAAAGTTAAAGAAATCGAATGAAAAATAAGAATAAAATCGACCTCAGAACATAATAAAAATATAAAGTTCTCCAGATCTCTACTCGGTTGAAGAAATAGGTCGGTTGAAAGAACTAGGTATTTTGTCTGTTTTTGAAAAAGTGTAACTCAAACTCAAATATTTTATTTCAATTAAGCAATTACAGGCACTTTTGAATGTCAGAAGGACGGAAGAAGAACGAAACTACGAGTGGAATACGTCATTCCGAAAGTCACCACGCCGAACCACACGCCACCGAATGCCCGCAATAACGAACACTGCGAGCACGAAAGCACGCAGCGACGCAAACCGCAACAACGAATGCTCGAGACCCCGAATCACGGAACAACGAATGCACGCCGCAACGTGCTCCGCGACCCGGAGCCCCGCACACCCGCCGCCACGGCACACGCCGCCGGCGCCCCCGTACCCACTGCACTCGCCGCCGTAGTTCCTAAAGAAAAATGTTGGTTAACACAGTTGTTTTTTCGCATTCAAAATAAACGACTTATAGTTTTTTACTTATTCTTGAATGCAGTTCCCCTAACTCCCGACCTAACCGCAGCCCTGCACAGTGAGGTTGTCGATAATTCCACGAGCTCCTACATTACGTCGCGGAAGTACGCGATTACTTCCGATACAGTCGACCGCATTTATGTGTTGTCTTTTAACGTACGTACTTGTGGTGGGGATTGGACAAGAGAATTTACGTTAGTTAACATCACAATTGTGTACTTTCCTGACTTACAAAAATATAATTCTATGTAGTCCGTCAGTTAGCTAATCGAAAAATAATGGATACTTACGTGTTTTTTGTTTTATCAAATTAATAAAAATTTAAGAAGATGAAACGCGTCAAAGATCATGAGCGGGGGGGGGGGGGGCTTGTGACGTAATTTTTTTCTTTTGATAAATGTACTAAAATGTGACGTCTCACGAGTTTACAAAGCAATGTATCGTCTTTATCAAGTACCTAATTGTAATACCCAACGGATTCGATGGGTGTTAAGAGCATACTGCAAGTCGTGGTTGTGCAATTTGTGAATCGAAAATTGTACCTATTATGTGCATGTTTACGTACAGGCGGGGCGTCGCGCGGCGCGTGCTGCGTTTTTATTTCAAACACATGGCGATGTATGAAAAAGTTAACGATTTCAAACTTCGATTTTACGAGAAGTGATTTTTATGCAGCGTTTGTAGCGGTGGACCCGTCTCTCAGTAAATTAATAAAAAAGCACGAGACGAGCCTTCTTCACGCGCCGCGCGACGCCCCGCGTTTACGTAAACGAGCCCTAAGGCGAAAGAAACGAGCGCTTTACGTAAGTCACAACAACCTAGGCTAGGTTTTGAACGTGCCCTCATATTCGAGCAGTAAGTTTAGTTTCAATTAATCAAAACCAGAAAATTTTATTTCACTTAGGCCAACATGGGCATACTCCTGTGGGCATACTTATAATACATCGAGAAAAGGTGCACGGGTTGGATTGTTTCCTATGGTAGAAGTACCGGAAAGAAACTTCTGGTTACTCTTAAAATGCACTCATACAATGCTCTTATGTCCACAGATATAGCCTATATTCCTTAATAATTAAAAGCGTTAATTACTAAAACTATAACAGCATTTACTGCAGTGCACGTTATCAACGAATATTAATTTCAACGTGCACCTACTAAAGACCGTGATACAATTATTTCAACGTGCGTAATTTAATCAGTATTATTCAATTAATAATGTACAGATTGAATATACACATCGACAGCAGCCAATTAGGGAGCCATCGGAGTGCTTCAACAAATATCAATGTACGTTGAATGGATGTGAATACATTTATATTCAGATACCGTTAATTAGTCAGTATGGTTAATTAATTTTAATGCGAATGTTTCGCATAATCTTCTCTTGTTTTGAGATACGTACTCTCCTGTCCGGGCCGCGGGTTGTTCGAAAGAGAGTCCACGGCCCCGGACACAAACTGCTAGAAGGAACATGGGTGGTTTTCAGTCAGTTGAAGTCTGACACTCCCTAAAGCTCTGCCCAGAGCGGGAAGTGTCATTTGATGATTTCCCACCGTCCAAAAAAAAAGTAGGTTCTCAATATAAGTGAAACAAATTATTTAGGTCAAATGATTAGTTTTGCACTCCATTTTTCAATGATTGACCTCGTTAGTCTAATGGCCTAATGGTTGGTCGACTGCTGTAAGTGAGGTCCTGGCTTCGATTAGCTGGTCGGATAAAGTGTTATTGGGTTTTTTCCATCAGGAATTTGACAGTTGTTCGAAGTCGTTAGACTCGGTTGATAGCAATAGACTTCGTCTCTTATTACAAGGGAAAAAACATAATTGGCAAAATGGATGTGCAATGCACTATTTCATGTTGAACTAACCCTTCGAGAATTGCTGGCGTGATGTTAGGGATGTATGAAAATAATTTTAGCCCAAATGAATGATTTTGATAACATTATTAAATTATCCGTTTGTGCAATTCGTGGAATTCATGTACCTACTTCATGTACATGTACATACTTCGATGCAATCTAAACTCCAAGTGAGCTGCATTTGGAATTTGATTAAATAAATTCCGTGTTTGCATGGTGTTGGATATTGTAACTCAAATAATCATTTGTTTCGAATGGAACTCAATGAATGCAGCGTATAAAGGGGACCAAACCAATATTGTAAACTATGTGAACCATTTGATCGTAGAGTTTGATTGGGGTAAGTTGTAAAAACAAAAAAAAAATGTGTTGTCGACACATATATTTTTTTTTTGTTTTTCCAACAACGAAGAGAAAGAAACGAAAGAATTTATGACAAAACTAACGCGACAAAAATGTTTCCTAGATATTTTTTTTCTAAATAAAAAAAAAAACACTTACCGCGCGAATTTCTCCAATCAAACAAAACAAGATCAGCACGTCTAACCCACTCAAGAGCCATTCATAATTTCATACTGCCTTACTGACCCTGTCCTACTAACATAACACAGAATTATAGCAAAATCTAAGCGTTCATTGTTTCCTCAGTAATCCCCGTAGCTGACTGTACTCGTCACCTCACGCGATCTTAGTACTTGCGAGGTTAGTACTCTTTGCACGCCATCGACTTCTACCAACTATTACCTTCTTCCGTTGGTCTCTTGGTCATAAACTTGACTTCTGAGCGTGGGGGCCTGGGTTCGTTTCCCGCGTCGGAAAGTGTTATTGGGTTAATTTCATTAAGAATTCATTGGTAACAGCTGGGAATTTGGAAAATTTAGGGGTTTGATAAGTCTCAGAAAGCATGTTAAGTCGTTGACCCTACTCCTGGTCTCTCTGCAATCGTGTTGGATTGTGTCTCATCGTACTTTGAGAGTGAGAGTCGAGAGAGTGTACATGTGTCTGCGCTCGCACGTACATTACAATATTTCAGCTGATATTTCTCATCACATCAGCGAAATCGGTCAGGAGGACTATTTTATAAATACTACATGGTAGGTACAGCTTTGCACAGCAGCACCGTCTACGGACTGGACACGAACACACCCGATAATTGCAGACAACGCAGCTATTATGTGGCTGATTGAGCTAAATTGAAGAAGGGAAGGGAAAACTGTGGAGTGAAAAGTTTTGTTTAGATTTTTATAAATTTTTGTATGGAAATAACACATACGTTTGAACTTTAACAAATAAGAACATTGTGTTTATATAAATCTGAAGAATTTCGTTCAGGCACTTAGGGAACGGCATTTGAACCAATGTAAATATTAAGTTGCCTTTAAAACTCCCGCAATGAAACGCCACACAACGTGATCTTATCTTACCATAACTCGGTTTACCAGAATTCTGTGTAATTTTGTGTCAGTCAAGGATTATAATATTAATATTGTATAACATTTGAATGTGAATTTTGCTAAGATTGCCCTTAAAAATCTTACACGCATTTTTATCTCAATGTACTAATTTAATGCCCGTTTTCACAAACATTAAGGGATATCATCATTTCAGCAGAAATACGTCCACTGCTGAGCTTAGACCATCCCCAAATGTCGCTGCATTGACTGGTCCCAATGTCCCATGCACCTCGCATCCAGCGGATCCGCAACCTTCACCAGGTCATACTAAGCTACATGAGACATTTAAATTACTGCTTTGGAAATAAAATCGCAATGTCGAATTCAAATCTCGACACTGAACCGAGCATTGAGAATACTGAAATAGCAACAATGCACTTTTTATTTGGATATAGTTCTTACGGAAAACCTGCACAAGAAAATGCCATAGCGCGGTTTATAGACTATTTCCCTTGTAAGACTAAACCATAAACCTAAATACTACTAAGGCTGACTCCCGATGAGCAAGTACAACGTAGAACTAGTGTTGCCATAGAGCTTCGTCGGCAGTCGTGGGGCAAACGAGTCGGCTTCGTGTTAATAATGGTCGCCGGCGCCCGGCTAACTGCGTTAGTGGTGGGGCTGCCAGCGTTAGAGGCGGAATATCCCAGAATAAGGGGAAATTGACATTGAATAGATACAGCAAAAGCTAATCGAACGATTCTGAAACAAATTACTCGGTATTTTTTAAGGAAACCGCAAATATGGATTATGGTAGACAAGGAAAAGCAACTTTTTTTAGGGGAACTGTTTTTGTCATGAATAGTTATAAAACGAGATAAATGATAAACATACGTCGCATAGAACCACTAACTTTGTAACAAAAATTACCCTTTTTACCCAAAATTAGATTCCCTAACGATAGCCTCAGCGAGGATTCACTGAAGCTATTCTGAAGGACAATGAAAGTCCAATATTTAGGGTAAAATTTTCACCCCCACAACCCTATGTAGCAACTATCTTAACATTCACTTTATCTTCCCTCCCCCCGCGCCCCCCTCCCGGTCCTATTACTGCATACAAAGTTATTACTGTGCGCAATCTATATTTCATAGCAAAATAACCGATTTGCATTTTATTTTTCTCGCAAAACGTTTTACACTGGAAAACAAGCTTAATAGGTTTGATCAAATTGTTAGACGGAGTGGCGTTTATTAGTTCAGCGCATTATTGGACGTCAGTTTAATAACAGGATTATATTGTTTTTGTTTAAAAAACTATGCGAGATTAAAGACATAATATGAAAGAAAGATATAAATACAAGACAAAGATAAGTAGAGACGAAATAATAAAAACTTAATAAAAGAAGGTGTAGTAGAAAAAATATAGTAAGGCCCAGATGTTGTTATGTGTACAGGGCAGCCTGGGAATACTGGGACGGATAATTAGAAAGACACACACTGACCTTTTTCCTAATAGTTTAAATTGCGTGTATGACCAGATGATTGAACGAATGTGGACAAAGCAAAAGGAATATGCAAGGATCACAGTTGTCTTAATATTTCTGCTTACCCCACGGGAATAAGATGTGAGCCACCGTTCAGGTGTGTAGATCATGCTATGTAGGTAATGCGGTTTCATGAGGGATCATATTATAAATCATTCGAGCCACACGACACATTAACATTGTTCTTTGATCAATGCTCTAGGTACCAAAACTGAACGATTTCCACAATTACGGGTCACTGCACAAAGGCCTTTGCCGAAAACGGACGCAGAAACGGATACC
Source organism: Diarsia dahlii (assembly GCA_949775195.1). Taxonomy (NCBI): domain Eukaryota; kingdom Metazoa; phylum Arthropoda; class Insecta; order Lepidoptera; family Noctuidae; genus Diarsia; species Diarsia dahlii. The sequence continues at coordinate 22,833,999 of OX459199.1, forward strand.
GTAATGGTGACCACAGAATCAATCCGTCTGCACCAAAGGTTTCCGCGACATTCATTTAATCCGGTGTGTATTTTAGAACACCTGCGAATGGGAATACGTCAAAGTTTGAAAAGGGCTACCGATGTTAGGTCCTACACAATGTCTACGCAATGATTACGACACTCCAAGGTACTGCCTACGACAGAGTTACCTAACATCTACGACAGTGCTACGTTACGCCTAAAACTGCCCTACCCATTGCCTACGATAGTTCCACGCACTCCCTACGACAGTCCTATTACGCCATGCCCATGATAGTCCTACGCAATGCCTGCAAAAGTGTTAGATAATGTATTAGACAGTGCTTTGCAATGACTAAGAAAGTCCTACGCAATGCTTCCGACAGTACTACGCGATGCCTACGACAGTCCTACGCAATCCCTACGAACGTGCTACCTAATGGGTACGACAGTATTATGCAATGCCTACGGCAGTATTACGCAATGCCTACGACAGTATTACGCAATGCCTACGACAGTCTTGCGCAATGCCTACGAAAGTCTTACGCAATGTCTACGACAGTTTTACGCAATGCCTACGACAGTGCTACGCTGGCCATGAAATCGTAGCATTGCTACGCGAAGATTTTGTCTAAGACTGTTGTAGCATAAAACCCTTTTTAGAGACACACAATTTAAACGGTATTTTTCAAAAGAACAGCAGCAACGTTCGAGCGTCTCTTAAGCTCTATTATAGTCTAAATTGAAAAGTCCGTGTGTCACGCCACGATCAGTGGAGCGTGTAGCGTGCTTGGCGAACTCTTGAACGTCCTCCGACACGTGACGTCCTTCCTTACTTAGGACGTGTTCTCACTGTTGCAACTTAGCTTTTTTAATATTATGATGATTATTTTAGAGTAGTAATCAAGTGACTCGTGAATTTAAACTTATTTGTCTGTTAAAATACAGTTCACAAAAATAATATACTATTACATATACAAGTAACCAAAAAGTACATGATACGTTCACCCGATTTCATAAATATTTTAAAACCGACTTGGTTTAAACTTGGAAGCTTTTAAACTAGAAAGTATAATGCATTTATGATACAGTGTTTTTTAAAAATGAAGTTTTTCTGTTAGATAGTTGTTCAATAAAAAATAAGCGTCAAGCGTGGTTATAACGTGGCTTTATGTCTCACAAAAATCGCAGCGGAGATGTCTTGTAGTGCTCTCGTGCCTCCACCGAGCTACCTCCACCGCTACCTCTAATCTGACACTCTGGGAGTTCCAGTTCCCTCCGCTATACATCACTATCTACCTGACTGATGATAATCGCAACATTGATTTTATCATTAGCACTAGTAACTTAAAATAAAGGTACTCAAGTTTCATTAAAATTAAGGTTTTAGGGGGAATTGGCTAATTGGTTTAGTTTAATTAATATAATTAGTGGATGCAAATCGATTAAATAAATTCTTGGAACATCAACTTAGTACAATTTATAATGCTGTTTTGCTTCAATCAACTATCCACTAAACAGCATAACATCACACCTGTAATCCCTAATAGGTAAGGCAGAGGTGTACCTACCTAATTGTAGTAGATAGGTACACCCACATTTCGCCAGTTATGTTTAAGTCCCATGTAATAGGGGGCAAGCCTATTGCCATCAATTGGGTATAAATTCAGCCTCCGTGGCTGGTAATGATGATGGAAAAACCCAATAACACTGCTCAATTCTGGAATCAAACTGAGGACCTCAAGCTATGCAGTTGCGTATATTTCTTTTGCTGTGCCCGACAGGGTCCATGATTGTCACTTTTTTCAAAAATGTTTACCACCTAAGCCTACATTGTGGAATGCAATAAAGAATTGAGTATTGAGTATTGCACTTACGTCCACTAGACCAACGAGGTAGTCGAGACAGCTGACCCCTAAATAATTTCAATACCTACTCGACCCAAATGTACAGGTCCTTTACAGTAAGTGGTTCAGTTCGATGACCCTGAAATATTGGGCACACCTTTCTGGTACATTGTATAGAAAGTACCTTATATGGTCCCATTAAAATAGGTGGACAAATTTTAACACAGCATTCAGTACATCTAACCAAAGATATCCCAGTAAAAAAAACACTGATTACAGTGATTTTATTTTGACCTAAACTGTTGGGTAACCAACATTTTTAGTGTATTTTCGTTAGCTGTTTTATTTTCTTGTAAGTATATAATGCGTTTTTCTTTTTGTACCATTGTCTTTATTTTCGTGGTCTGAATGATGTCTAAAAGTTTGTCCACCTATTTTAATGGGACCTTATATAAAGATAAGATTTAGTTTCGGAAAACAACCTTAATAACTTAACAAACGCATGATAACATAATCCCGTTTTCAAATTGAGTGTCAACCGATACGTTCAATAGACAAAAGATCTTCATTCGTTCTATATTTAGCCAATCCCCATTTCACGGATCACTTCGCACAAAGATTAAGAGCCGAACCTCTACAGATTACAACGTTTTGTTGGGGAGCCCTCCGAACGGATATCATCATTTTTCTTACTATTTGGATCAGATTATTTTGGGGTGTTTTTGGTTATTTAAGAGACAAAAGAATAAAATATTAAGACATTTTTTCAATGGAACTCACTACCAATATTTCTTTGCAATGATAAACTTGACGACTCTTTTTTTTTTAAACCACCCATGTTCCTTCTTAGTCCTTTGTGTCGAGGCTGCGGTATCTCTTTTGAACAACCCGCAGTCCCGACGGGAACTTGACGACTCTTGAACGGCGTTTAGTAGTGCGTTCAGTTTTAAAGGTGAAACTAGTCCTAAACTTTGAAGTCTCTCTAAACATGATTGTGTTGCACATTTTTACTAACGTGTTATTGTTTACTAGTTTATTTATTTTTCTTTCAAAATGGAGTGAATGATGTCATCTTTTTCATGGTTGTGGTTTGAAAACATCACGTACATCTATGTAGATTGTAAAATGTCGGTAAAAAATATTAAACTGTAATCGAGCTACTTGTGGCTTAATGGTTTGTAAGCAATGTGTTTCTCGTGAAGTTTATGTCTACTAAAAGGGCTCTTTACGCCACCCCAATGAAGCAACAAACTTGAGCTAAATATTCGGTTAAGAAACACACCATCCAAACTTAATAGCATCACTTTCCACCCAATATCACCAAAATTAACCAATACACCGCCAAGCACGCATCAACTAAACTGTAGCCCTTAATTAAATCGGGAGCACAGGCAAACTAGATTCATTTTAAGTTAGCGCAGGCATCTAAATCAAGAGTCCCCGCAACACACCGCTTGCGGTCTATCGGATAATTGTATCACCACAGATAGCGCAGTTACGACTAAATTCAATTGGGCTGTTCTAGAATAAGTTTTATCTTTTCAATTAGAAGTGGAAATTTTTGACGATGTCGAAGGAGGGTTTCCTTGATTGTACATATTTCATAGGTTTGCGAAAGCAGGAATCGACCTGTTTTGGGTTTTTCTTTAAAGGTAAATGGAATGTAAAGGCAAAGTTGATGAATGGCATATTATAACTATTACGAGTGTAAAAATACCCTCAAAAGCCTCAAGGTACTTGTTTTACCCGTCATTGGTTTCTTATTGGTCTGGATCATACCTGGCAACCTTCTTGTAATGGAAATATCGGGCGACAAATCCTATAAATAAAACTATAAAAAATATGCGTAAAAATATACTATTCACTGAGAGCTACCTACCTGAAACCCTGATTTATCATCATAGTAAAAATTATAACAGATTTATCATGTCGTCAACTTAAAGCAAGAAGAAAAATACGTATTAAAGGTAGGTAACTCAAAAATTGTTAAATCAAAGGTAATATAACTTTTAACGAGACCACCGCGCAAACTTTTTCTACGAAATGAAAAAAAGAATCGACGATCAGGCCAGTACTAATACATACAACGGGGTACTAACATGGAAAAAAGATGCTGGTCGAATACAATAACCACCTCTACTGCTGAAAAATTAATCAGAAAACCAGCAGCGCTGTTTACAAGAAAAGCTTACAGAGCCGTATTATTGTTTCAATCCTATAAAAAAGTAGGGAATATTCATTGAATAACAAACACTTTTCCAAAAAAAATGTTAATTATGATTCAATTTGATTTCATGTTCGTTAATAAACCTATCTCGAAGAATGCTGTGTAAATAAAAATGCAGCAAAGATATCAGACCATTGTAAAACATTGAAAAGATATGAAATCATATTTTCTAGAGAATTTTAATAGTCGAGAGTGCTATTTATTTTAGCTGTTTTATGAATAAGTCAACAGCGAGTTATCCGGTAACAGTTTGTTTTTGATTGCTGTTATTTTCAAACGTTCTACTACTTTAGTACCTACGTAACCTTAGTACTAGTACTTTAGTAGTACTTCAAAAATGTTTTAAATTATGTAAAAAAATACAGACAAAATAGACTATTTCCAAGAATAAATCTTCTACCAGGAGAAAAATCATAAAGAATGTGCATGTAAAACGCGTGGAACAGCTACTGGTCAATTAAAGAGCTATTCAAGGGTGATTTTCCCATTACCTTAAAAGACAAGTTAATGGCCATGAGTGTGTTCTATTCTATATGCATTATATTCTATATTATTGTGTATACTCCCCATACTGACATATTATAGTGCATAGACTTGCTCTTTGACTAACATCCGGTAGTCTAAAGTCAAGGTTTACCGACGACGGGTAATTATGAAGCGCAACTTAATTAACCGTTCAACTTACTGTTTGAGTAAGACCACCACATAACGTTCCAGAACTCAAAGTATTAGTATATAGCGTATAAAGCTGCAAAACTGAAATGAGACTGAGCAGGCCAAGTCTACTGCCAAAGCTAGACGGGGTCGCTACTGACCTAGTAAAACATGGCGGGACACATTGAATGGTTTTCTAGGTATTGACGAGAAAAGGCGCAACGTCGAGATAAGTGGAGGGAATGGGGTAAGTCTTTGCACAAGAGTGGGACAGTTCAGGCTAAAAAAATAATAGGAGTATAATCCTTCACGAGATCGTAATGGTGATCCCGTTGAAAATACAATTTTTTTAATAGGACACAAAACAACTAACATTAAAATTGCAATGATAATGTTGTGTCTTAGTTATTTTGCCGAGAGCTAAACACTACATCTGCTCCTCGGACGTTTCTGAAGAAGCATAAGATATTAAACAGAGCAGAGCCAGTTATTATACTATAACTTGAGTGTACAAAAGTGACAAAAGAGTAACTTTCTAAATGAAAGTATTTTTGGAATTGCATCAATAGTTTCGGAGATAGCCTCTGCATCCAAACTTTTTCATAATATTAGTATAGCAGTAATAGTTGAAAACTTATAGGATCAGAAAAGTCCTCCCATAACTGTCAGACCGCGGCTTAACAAAAAAAATATCGACGAAATAAACTAATAACCATTTCTCTCGTACATTACCCCTCCAAAAGCTATATTACGTAAAAGTGGAACAGTTCAGTGCTATCATCCTATTGATTCCCCATAAGTCGGCCGTTTACGGAGATCTTGGGAACCATCCAGATCGTTTCCTAGATATTCGAGACGGAGAGGAGAATTTATTTCACTATAAACGCACAGATTATGTTCACGCGAAATGTATTTTTATATATGGATCTTGATACATGTAAGCAGTTTTTTTTATACGCTAGATACTTTAAAATAATCAAAACACACTGGCGTAGATTCAGTACTTCCTGACTACAGACAATTAGGCATATTAGGTACAAACAAAACGTCAAAACCGACTATTCATAATTAACGAATGTATGCACAAGATGAAAATTCTATTGACCTCCTATTCCAAAACCCGTACAAAGTTCGATAGCTTGACCAAACCTTCAGTAAACCACATTGCACTTGGAAGGTACTGCTAAAACCCAAATAGGTCTTCGTTTCAGTGGTGATACTGATTATGATTAGGAAAAGGAGTTGTTGGCCCATTCTTCTCCATGCGAAACTTTATCGAATGGGTAACTTAAATCAAAAAGGCTGACGAAAATACTTTTCTGTGAAAAATATAAAATTCAAAGCTACGTTGCCAAGGTCATCAATATAAGTGAAAAGAAACACAGCCCAAGGTCACGAACAAATCGCGTTCCTAAACAACGTTAATACTAAGAATCAATATCATAAATCCACACAGTACAGGCATAAGTAGAGAATTCGCTCGAAGGAGGAGATCTTATAAAATATTTAAGGAGACCCTCCGCCGTCGAGCGTGAGGAGAACTTTATTACGCTTTCTAACCATTTTATGGAATGTTATATGTTTTGTTTTTATTGTTCTGCTGTTATTTGATTGAATGTTTATGTGCTGCGTGGTTGGATGAGAATGGGACACGTATACTTCAAATTATGGACGGATTACGAGCAAAGTTTAATTAACAGTAAATTTTAAATTAGCCTTTAAAACTACAGTGTCCCGATTAGCTTTAAAGAAAAACAAGTAGGCCAAGCAGAAAGCAGGAATGTAAAAAACTTTCTCCAGGTTTGCAGTTGCAAATCCAGACGATATTTCACGTTTATTAAACACAGAGCTCCAAAAATAACATGGCACAAACGCAATCACGCAACAACAGCGCATGACTAAATAAAGCGCGCTCTAAAAAGCAAAAATGTAAAATCTTAAGCATTTTTAAAGTTCACAAAAGAACGGAGGCGGGGGAACGAATAAATCTTCCAGCGCTGCACCGCTAACTTGATTTAGCACTGGATCCTACAAGCGTTATAAGAATTTTCCGCACGCGCTCCAGCGAAAGCGATTAACGCTGCAAGCGCTTCACGGTAGAGAAATTGAATTTTGGTGTGGCGTTATACTGTGGTTCTTAAGAGAGATGTTGCCTTGTTTATTAGTTGGCTTTGTTTTATTTTATTTTAGAAAAAGGAAAGGAAATGCATTATTATTAAAACAACAGCTGTTTTATAATTTGAACCTCAGAATATTCGCTTTTGTTTTTGGCTAAACATTGCTAATGATGATTTTCTTTAATAAACCTTTATTTTTAACCTTTTTTTTTTTTTTTTTTTGTATGTTTGTTGTCGTACTGGTTAGATGTTAAGCCTTCCTTAGTTTACGGCGTATCCTTTACCCAAAAAGGGTATCCTATGTTCCTATTTCTTGAATAAACAAGAACATAGCAACCATGTTGTGACATCCACCGATATGCAGTAGAACCACGTCGTGGATCATGCCCATTGCCTATTCTGACTCATTGAGAGGAGTCTTTTGTTATTAAAGTATGCTATAAACCAAATCTTAGCGGGTCACTCCCACTGTGTCTTCAGCCTGTTCTATCTGAAGTGTGAAGGAGTGCAACCGTGAAAGTTGGTTGTCGCCGAACGACTGCGCCGGTTGGAGCGTCGCCGTCGGGAGAACCTTTGATTACGTCACAATGGACTTACCTGATCACTGGCCTCTTGTGAATGTCTGTTTGGAAATGGTAGATGAGATTCTACTCGGAAATAGTGTTTGACACTGCAGATTTAATGAAGTTTAGGTCTATTAAAAGTTAGGCGTAAATTAATACATAGGTACTCAAAGAATTTGAGCTCTCACGCATTGAGATCAAAAATACTGGATGGGCAAAATATTGCAGTCATAAACTAATTAATTACTTATAACTCGAGAATTGTTAGGAATCTTGAAAAATATTTGGGGTAGATTTCGGAAATCTTAGGCCTGTATGTTTAGTGCCGTTTATACAGGGTACACTGCTTCAGAATCTCATGTTTTGTATTTATTAGCCAAACCTTCCGCTAGTCTTGGTCAAGTTTAGCAGAAGTAATTACTTTAGAAGCTAAAGTAAGTTCAAGATTAATGTACAAACACAGGCCTAAAATTAAATTACAACCCTATTAAGGGTCATAAGCTTTTACGTTTACAGTTTACAGCCCAATAACTTCACATAAATATTTATTTAACACCCGGAAGTTTTGTTAGACTTACTTTATTAATGAATCCATTGTTTTCAAGGAACCGGTTCCAAGGACCATAATATATCGTTGTTGCGGATAGCAGGACCGTTACAGCTAGGTCCATTCATAAACACGTCAGGTTTGCGGTGCGATGGAGCTATAAATACTGCTGAGACGGTTACGTGTGTTTGGGATTGTTATAGGTTTGTATTGGGACTTTAACTGTAGTTTTAGGCCTGGATGTGTATGGGACGATTGATGTTTATGTGGTTTAATTGAACACATAAACGGCCTAAAGGATAGTGTATTTCAAACTTCAATCTTGTTGCTACGGATTTAAGTTTTAATCATAAACGTATGTTACCGTACAACAGTATTATTAAACCCTATTCGTATAGCTTTAGTTGTATTTTATCACATCACTACATGATATAAAACAAAGTCCTCTGTCTCTTCTCGATAAACTCAAAACCATTGCACCGATTTTCATGCTCTTTCATTTTACCAAAGAGTGTTTCTTGAGGCAGGTTTTGGTATTATAAATTGACTCGAGCGATGCCATGGGCATCAGCTAATCAGCGATATAATTTGCATGTAACATTGCGTTTGTTATCCCCGAAAGGTTCGGCAGAGGTATAAGACCTACACATTGTACACCGTCATTCTTCGATACGTATATTATTATCTAAGTCCCATGGAAGCGAGCCTATTTACATCAACCTGGCCAAAATTTTCGAGTTGTTGAAATATTAAGAAAATCTTACACAATGTGAACGCCGGTACTTTGCTTGTGGATTTTGGTCAGGTGGAAGAAATGATGCGACGGTGACTTTAACAACACGTTTATTAAACGGTTTTACAAGAATAAAAAATCTAAAATTCTAAATTAATCGAGCGCGTGTTGACTCGACGCTGTCTTTGGGCGAGTGGGGGCGCGCGGCGCGGTCATGCAGCTCGCGCGCGTGTGTTGCGTCTGTACGTCGTGTGCGTGTGTGCGTGAGATGCCTGTGCGCACACATGCTAGGCGTTAACACACAAGCTGACACAGCCTACAACATTCAGTATGACCGATTATGTTGTTCGTTCTCTGAATAAAACGCGGTGGTTATAAATCCACCGGTAAAGCCAGGTTGACAAATATGATTGATATCGCAACGACCATCGGAGCGGAATGGACACGATTCGGTTTTATTTTATCAGTTATTCGTGTCTGCCATATTTGTTTTGATGAAAAGATTTATTTTTACCATTGGTCTATTTCATTCATATTTGGTCTAACGTTATAACTGCGATAGTAACTCGGTCGACTACCTGTCTGATATCTTTCAGCGGCTTATCACTTGAACGCATCTAGATGAAAGGTATGTAGACTTTGACATAAATGGATCATTGCGACTAGCGTATTTGTAGTACCACAAAGACGTTTTCGTGGAGACTTTAAGAGGAGAGGAGCTTCTGGCTAAGTCAGTGGAAAGTCTGACCACAGATTACCAGATACTACACTCCATACAAAATGTTCAATGCCTACCGCTATAATAGCCTACACTTTCAAGTCAACAGACGCTGCGAACGAAAATGTACCCTAACCTTACAAACGTAAAGTGAGTTTTGCTTTGTAGATGCGCGCCGCGCCGCCGCCGCGTGGATATTGTGAATTGCCAGGGCTGCCTCTATCGACAAATATGATAATAGGGTTTTGTAGTATACTTTATAAAATAAAACAAGCTTTTTAATGTATCAGATTAAATTGTTTTAAAAAATAAGTATATAACGAAATTTATAGGTATTTAAAAAGAATAGTTAATTTTACTTAGAGGTGTTTTATTTTGATGCAATGTTTTTTTTTCCTTTCTTTAAATTCCCGATTGTTAAACTTTTACGTATAGAATATTCTAAATCGAACAAACAATTTTATTAGGTAATCTTGGGCATAGTATAAAGAAGGGAAGTAGGGTATCTTCATACAAACGCACCGCGCGCGGCTTGTATGTGTGCGCCTAGTATCTTTACGGTCGCCGCACGCACACTCAAACAAAATCTCGCTGCATTTCGCACTGAGCCAGTCAAGGTTAACACCGCACAAGGTTCGCGCGACGCACGGCTTTTCGGCACCGCTAAGTACCTAAATGAAAAATGTCTGATAATCGCAGGAGAAGTTATTGCTGTGTGTTTGGGTGTCTAAATAATTCATAGATTCCAGAGTTGAGTATGTTCAGATTACCTACTTATTTTTTTGTTGTCGGTATTAGTTTTCTATCAGACAGACGAAGTAGGCAGGCCTACTTTCCCACTAGAATGTATTAGGTAGGTAGGTACTTTTGATGATATGTCGCTATTGCTTTGTTTACGTTTAGTCATGCCGATTTCTCAGTATTGTAGGTAGGTATGTGAACCGCCTTACGATATTTTTACAAAATAAAATAATGTAGTATGCTGTACATCTCAATGAAACTCAGACAACACAAATAAAAAAATACAACTTCCCGGCCCTTGCCAATTTTTAGGCACTGTATTAAAATTTAGCTGAAAGTGACAACCCTGACACATGCAAGTACGGTAGGTAATTATGTCGCGGATTGGGCCGGAGATGCTCTACTTCCCTTCTTTATACTATGTCTTGGGGGAAACAAGGGCAAGGGGAGTTAAGTGGTATATTTGTCATTTAATTAAATAATTGTAGGTAAGTACATTTTTCATAACAAATTAAAACTTATATTTCTGTATCACGAATTCACGAGGAAAACCGAAAAAAGATAAGTTTTATCGTTTCTCTTGCTGAATCTACATCCACTGCACATAATACACCAGTTGTAGCTATTACTTAGGATTTTAAAACTCGCGTCAAATCGACCGAAATAATTATAATAACTATGCGTATTGCACAGAGTACTAAATATTGCGTGTGTACACACGGCTACACATCAAGCTATACAAAACCAGTATAATCTGATCGTTCATTGTGCGAAAAGATCTAGTATAGTGAGGCCAAGATTAACTGGTTTTGTATAGCTTGATGTGTAGCCGTGCGTACGCGCCGCGCGGCTGTTGAAAACCCTCTGTGCTATGGTCATCGATAGACCGGCGCCCGGTAGGTAGTTAGCGCGCGTAAGTACATGGAGTGTAGTATCTGGTAATCTGTGGTCTGACAACCAAGGTTACCAAGGGGTTTCTATAATATTCCACTAGCTAGGTTGTAGAGGTCAGTCGCTCCAGGTAAAATGCTGATACTCAGTTGCATCCAAACGATGGATGAACTGTGTTAAGAATGATATGGCAAAATTAGAGGAGGTGTCTCGTGAGATGACGAGAAAAAGAGAAGTAGGAAGAAGAAGACATATTGCGCCGACCCCAAATGATTATTATTACATTTTTAGGCTATATAACATCACGCTACAACCAATAGGAGCGGAGCATAAATGAAAAATGTTGCAAAAACGGGAAAAGATATTCCTTTTTGAGAGCTTCCGTTGCGTGCGCTGCGAAAATGGTTTAAGTTATGCAAATATCATGTACTAGCTTTTGCCAGCGGCTTCGCCCGCGTGAAAATGACGATTTTCCATACAAACTTTCCTCCCATATTTAATTCCGTTAGGGGTTGAATTTCGAAAAATCCTTCCTTATAATTGGGATAAAAGCAAGATAATAATAATGACTCAGATGCACCAGTAAGACTGGAAATCGACTCCAACATAGTTGGGAAAACTTTAGGCAGATGATGATGACGTCCATGCCACAGCCAAGACTTTTGGTATTTTATCAATAAATGCACAATTAAAATAATCATCGATCTAAAAATACTATAACTATGCATTTGACGTTTTATACAGTACAAAAGTCAACACAAATAAGGGAAATAAACATAGTTTGTACAATAAAGAAGAAACTCCTTTGTCGTTCAGGATCCGTTCAAAGATTGTCTGCAAAGAAAGTCACAGAATGGTTTGAAATACACGATTTCTTTTCAAAAGATTGAGTATTGGCAAACGAAACAGTAGTTTCCTTTTCTTTTAGTATTCAAAGTAAGTAGTTATGTACAAATTCTTAACCATAATAACATCACATGGAAAGGTTATTCAGAGATGTTCTTACTTATAGTAGGACCACATATCATCCGATATTTTTAAGTTCCACTCATGATATTGGGGCAAACCTATTGACTCCAGGTAGTTACTAAGATGCCCAATGGAAAAACCCAAAAACACTTTGCCAGACCTAGCAAACGAACCCACAACCTCACGCTAAGAAGTAGCACACGTGACCCCTAGACCAACAAAGTATTAATGTTATTACTTTTTCATGAACCGATGTGAACGGGCCCAGTTAAAATGATTACAGGGGACAATAAATATGAGTGTCTGTCAATATTGTTGTGTAAACTGTACCGAGTTAGATTGATTGCTTTGTTAGTTCATATTATCGACGGATTGTGACAGCTCAAATATGGTTTCATTCAATAAAATGTTACACAGTAAATGCCCTACATTTATTTTCATACATCATCGAGTTTTTTTAACAGTAAAATGCAAGTGTAAATTTGGATTGAATTGTTTTTACAAAAAAGGCATTGTTCACAACGTATGTTAATAATATACAATTCAATTGACGTTGCTTGTGTAAACACCTGAAACAATGGACAGTAATACAAATACAAAAGCTTTTTTCTATACTTTTAAAAACGCAAACCACTTCATACATATTTTATTTCCATAAAATATAAAAGCTGGCGCGGGATCGGATGTAATGATGAATGTTTTCTGATATTTCTGTATTGGAGTATCCTGTTCAGCAGTGGTTCCCAACCTTTTATGTAATGAACACGGACAGGGACCCCTGTACGTGTTCATTACATTACTTTAGTTTGCAGGATAAAAAATGAAACCTTGTCAATCTGTAAACCTTATCTTAAAACATACTAGCTGTGCTCCGCGAGCTTCGTTCGCGTAAAATTATTGAAAAAAACATGACTTGTCTAATTGAATCGGAGTTTGTTAACAAATTAAAGGGTTTTATTTTTTTTTGCACCGAACCATAATGATTTGTTTTCTAAAATGAAAGTATGATAGACAATATAACATCAACAACTATCTGTCAGTTAAAGTCCGATAAATTCGAAAGTAACACGTATTAAAAAAATGTTCCTTGCGTGAGTTCTGTCGAATAAATCATTTGTCATTTTCTTTTGAGTGTTTATTCTTGAAAGCTTTGTTTCTAATATCCAGAAGAAAATAAAAAATTGGTTAGCATTAATGTGATTTTTAGTTTAGTTCTTCTGTACACGTTTTATATAAATAAAAAGTTTTACATTTTAAACTTATTCCAGGGCATATTTATTTTAAGTCTTGCTAGGTTGAAAACCAATGCTCTACATGTGGAACCCAGGATTTAAAATAAAGCTTTATTATTTTGTCGGTCCTTTTTGTTGTTTTTAAATTTAAAGCGCGGTTGAGGTGAAATTGCGTTTTGTTTTATTTTCAATTTCAGTCTGGATTTACTTACGTTATGAAATCTAGGTTTGCTTTGATAAATACGACGTAATGCTTGTTTAAGGTTCTTTGGCACAGGAAATTAAAATGGCGGTTTTGTAACGATTGTCACAAGGGTAGGTACACAGGGTAGGTATTATTATAAAATGTATGAACTTTTCGAAGTGAGAAATACGCCGTATTTTAAGATTATACGATTGTGGGTTGGCTATTGGTTGGATTGATTGAAGAAAACGAATTGGACTAATTCCATGCAAAATGGAACAAGTGCATCTGCCTAGTTATCTCTTTAGTCCTGGACCTACCGCCAGCCAAACCCTTCTTGTTTGCGTAATATTTAAATAAGTATTCATCTTTAGGTACTAACTGCCTAAATCTATAAATGAGGAAAGCCTTATTTCGCTTAGTGGTTTATATTGAAAGTATTTGTCCTACCATCTGAAGCAAAATTCACATACAAGAGTATAAGTTACGCTTGTAAAATAACATCTTAATCCTTGTACTGATAACAAAAAGACCATGACAATAAAAACCCCAGTCAAAATGAAATAACTCTTAAAAACCAAATGGTCCTTCTTTATGCCAGACAATTATTATAATAAGAAGCCGCCTCTTGATAAGTACACACAAAATTACTCGGTCCCCCAAATGTCTGACTTACGGCGGCAATAAAGAGACTTGTAAAAATAATGTCCTCATTCCACTGACACACGTTTTACAACGGTGAGGATGACTTAGATCTTGTATGATATAGTGCGGCCAACGATTTGAACCGAGACAGAATTTATTACGAAGGGGACTGCCTGCTGCGGGTTGTTCTAAAGAGATACCGCGGCCTCAGACACAAAGGGCTAAGAAGGAACATGGGTGGTTATTAGTCAGTAGAAGTCTGACACTCCCTATCGCTTTGCCCAGAGCGGGAGGAGTCATTTGATGATTTTTCTGCGTCGTTGGTCTGCTGGCTGCAAGCGCGGATGCTGGTTGAGGCGTATTTTGGGTTTGGTTCCTAGGGCGAGCAGTGTTTTTTTTTATGAAGATCGTTCAAGCCGGACTATAAAGCTTTCTGTGAGTGTGGGAAAACAAGGAATGCACTGGTAAAGGAAACGGCTTGGTTTTTTTCCTAGAAACTACAAAACATTTACAAATGCATGTAAAAAGGGTAGTGCATACCACTATTTTACATGACGCAACTGCCAATTCTGTCAGCAACTGGGAAAAACAATATCCCTTGGCTTACCAACTCGATTATCGACAAAAAACAGCCAGCACGGTTTGTCCTGTAAAGTAAATAGTTTTGTTTAGGTACTTTACTTTCCTGGGCCGGTGGCAAAAGTATTGAACGGCTAGGAAACCCCAACAAACAAACGATGAAATTAAATCCTACGTATTAAATAGAAAGCTCATACTATGGATCGATTCACTTTATGATCAAGCGGCCACTGGCACTGACACTGTTAGTAAATTGTGTTCGCTTTGTAATTGTACCAGGTTGTGTGTGGGCGATGCAGTCAACTCCAGCCATGGTTTTCGATTAAATATATTATGAACCAGTAGTGTATTAGTTGAGATAACATGTTTTAACCTAAGGCTTCGCAGATGTGACCTATACATCCACATTTCCCTAGTAATGTTTAAGAAAATCGAGTTTTAATATAGATTTAGGGTTGCTACTGCGAAATTCTTGATAGAAAACCCCAACTACATTTTGCCCGATTTAGGAATCGAACCCAGAATCTCATGCTTAGCTACAGTCCTTGCGATCACTGGACAACGAGGCAGTAATCATAATGAATTAATTCACTAGTAAATTGTAGTCTACAGTGATGTATAAACGAAGACCCATCAACAGACCTCCTCATAACAGTCTAGTCATAATCAAAACGGACAAATCCGAAACATAACGGCTTGTACATCATAAAGTACAAGCAGATTACTCAATCCCCTCAAATGGCTGACTTATGAGGGCAGTAAATGTCCTCGCAAGTGCTATACGTTTTACAGCATCGTGTGTTAGTACTATAGGTGGTACAAGTGATGTAGCGGTGTGGCGGTCTGTACTCGTGGGGAATTTATAATGTTGAACATGGTTAGGACACGGGGAGAGACTTTTATTAGGTTCTGAGTTTGGGTATAGAGTTTTTCTGTCTTTGTTTCCGTATTTACCAAGGTACTGTATGGTGAAGTGAAGATAGTTTAAAGCTGTTAAGTAGCATGTAAGCGGTAGATATGTGATATAAAATATATTAAGATCGGCAGATTCTTGATATTTATTAACGCGTCTCATGAAGTATCTTTCTAGAAATGATAGTTATTTTCAGTAAATATAGCCTTATACTTTAAGTAATAATTATTGCAATAAAAAACCTAGCAAACCACATTTTCAACATAAAAGTAGCTGTCAAACAAAATAATAGTATTTATAAATAATTCGCGGCTCACTATTAACATTTTACGCTTACATTAAACTAACAGCAATAAAATATTTATGATGCTTCTGATTTGCATTTCAAATGAATATTATAATAGCAAACATGTCGTTTAAAAGAATGAATAAATCATTTGGATTATAATATTAAAATTATGTAGGTACTTGCTAAATATTAATTTCACGCTGTACAAATTGTGGCTCCGTTTTATTATTTGTGTGAGGCTGACAGATCTAACTTTCGCCTTCTATTATTTGGGACTTAAAATGTCGGTGCGCGTGTAAATGGGGGTAGGCAGAAATCACCTGCTACGATCCTTATTTCCCTACTCCTTTATCCTCGTCCACATTCATACGTATGGTCGCATGCTTGTTACGTACGATTGCTATGCACCTGTCCTTTCTGCTGAACCTCACCTAAAAGGAAGTTATCAATTAAAAGAGTCACAATAAGAGGAATAAATTCCTCCACGACCACACATTACCAGTAATGCATGAAGCAACGCAATCACTTTAGCTCGTCTGATCACTGGGCAGACTAACCCCTGAATAAAACATGGCCGCCGCGAGAGTAAATGAACCTGTCGTAAAACATGAGGAATATATCGTCGTCGCCATTAAATGGTGTGTTGTGTTTCTAAATGACAGGTCGCAGTAGATATTGAGTGTTGGAGATTGTGTTGGATTCATAATTTAGCATGGTGAGGAAATGAGATTTTTATAAAATATTTAGATGCCTTTTTATAGTTTCTTGTTAGTTTCGTTTATTTTATAGTTTTTAATTAATGTACAGTGTTGATAAAATATTTATACTTGTTTGTGAATCTCGGCGGATAAGCAACCACATTCATCTTAACATGACTTGTTATGTTATTGATTTTAGGATTAGAAATCATCAAATGACTCCTCCCGCTTTGGGCGGCGCAGAAGGGAGTGTCAGACTCTTACTGACTAAAACCCTTCCGTATTCCTCCAAACACCTTTTGCGTTCCAGGACTAGGGTGACTCTTTCGAGCACAATCCGCAACCTTTGCAGGCACTAGCCCTAGCAGGCCACCTCTGCTATGCTCACATCTCTATTGATTTAGTACAATGAGATTGATTCAACGACATTATTTTGTAAATCATAAAATGTAAACTGTTTGACAACATCATAACACAGTCCAGCAGTTTTAATTATAAGAAATTGTAGGGTAAGTGGCGACAATACTAAAAATGTTATTTTAAAGTAACTATTAAGTTAAAACTGGGTTACCACTCACAATGTAGATACGATCTTTAGTGGGTAACGTACATTCATCGATTAAAGTACCTACAGGTTATTTCTACATGAGGTGACCTTAGCTATCAGGTACGAAAATATAAAATCTTCGGTAAAAATCTAAAGACGACGATAAAGAGGTTTTCTTTATCACGATTTGCATTACTATAAGTATCATTTCAAAGGCTTCAGAATGAACTTATGACAAACAATTACCCTAAAAAGTGTTATAAAAGTTTTCGTAAGACCAAAAAATACGGTTATTTTTATAAGCTTCAAAGACATTTTACAGTCTCTACTGTGCGAGATAAGATATCGGCCCTCAGAGAGTGCGAAAAATATACTAGACCCTCTTCAGAAAATAAAGGCGTTTTACGGTTAAAATAAAAAGGGCTTGATAACGAAGGCTGAAGAAATATTGAACCAAATAGAAGTTTCAGTCTTCTTTCATCTATAGCATAAGATTGTTAAAAATATGTGAGTGCCTATTAATTATTTCTTTTTTTTCTATTCTTTATATTCTTGTGAAAAAGTAAAAGCAGTTATTAAAAAAACCCTCATTATCAGTACATTCAACGTCTAGCTAGGTATAAGTATTAACTCTTTGGTGCAATGTATTTTGTGACCTTTAAAAAGTACTTAAAAAGGTGCTATCCAAATTATCGAGATAAAAACACTTTCAAAATTGTATAAAAGGTCTATCTTAGGTATAAAGTTCTTCTCAAAAAAACACACCAACAACCAGCTTAAAACACTAATAAAACAACCATCTCTTTTTAAAATCTAGACTGAAACCAATAGCGCAAACTATTGATCCCAGAATCACGAATTTTTACTTTCCATAACAAGTTGATAGCACAATATTTGCCACAAACTCGTGCCGAGGTGACGACTATTTCCAACTCATGCTCGTACAGTCGAGAGCACCAATATGTATACACTGACTTATATTGAAAAGTTGGCATAACGATTAAACTTTGTGATAAGACCTGTTTCAAAATAACATAGGTTTCTGTAATGGTTGTAACAAAATCAATTTGCAATCAATATAGCTGGAGAAAAAATAACTACAAACAATAACAATAAAAAGTTAATTTCGGAACAATAACGTAATAAAGACAAGTAAAATGATGAAAGCTGTAAAAGTATAAACTGTAAAGCAGAGAGTTCATAGCATTTAACTGTAAAGCAGTTTACAACGCTCTTCTCCAGAATGAAAATGGCTTGTAAGAGTTTTCATTTGTTTTATTTTCAGGTTATTTTAACTCACTGCAAGTCAAGAGCCTCCCTTCCTTCCTAATTAGAGCTAGTATTCTTAGCATGCATAGTTTTCTGGTGTCAAGGTCATCCACTATTTTCGACTAGGTCAAGCGCTTAGTTGCCAAGTGGGTACATATTGGTGCTCATAACTGTACCAGGTCTCGTTCGTTTGTGAGAACCGACGGGCACGGAAATAGTTGTATTTGTCAGCTATCGAGTTATGGCGCATGCCGCAATCTTCCATCTTTACGATGCTTTTGATTTTTATGCCGGAAATATTGCAGTTCAGATGTGTAAAATGTTTTCGGGACATGTTTTGAGGTTAGGAATGATAAATCCGGTGATTCGTTGCAAAGAATTCTAGATCGAGTCTAAAACAGCTCACATGCGTATGATTTCCGAACGCCACAGAAATCACGATTCTTAGAAATTCAAGAGTTATTTGTACAAAAAGTGTTTTTTCCTCATTGTTAAAAACAAATTCTAGGAAGTTTTTAATGGGTTTGGATCATTAAAATCTTATTATTTGTATTTCCTCCAAAGTTTGCCATTGCTTTTTCTTCCCAAAATTACCTTAATTGTGAACAAAATGTGTAAAGACCGATCTACCATTTACTCGAATAAATGGAACTCTACTTAGAACTAAAAGCTTCTTTCAAAACTATTACGAAAATAGTCTTCAACTTCAAGTTAACTCCAACTGTAACTAAAACAAATCCGAGACAGTCCTCAGTCCTACCTAATAACATTAATGGGAGAGGATTGTCAACAAGTTGATAGCAGTGCAAGTTCTGCAAGAGCTGCAAGGCTGCAGAGTTTCGAGGCTGCAGAGCTGCAGAGCTCCAACTCAATTCAAATGAAACTATCGCTAAGATGAACCACTTACAAGATTAAAAGAGAACACTCGGAGACGTGACGGTATTTTCTTTTTTGTTTCAGCACTTGCATAAAAGCAAGGGAATTAAATTCTGGACTTGTATTTGAGTAAGATTTTAGTTTATTCTCTTGTGTATTCTTTTTGATTTTAAGTGGTTGTTGGCTTAACATTGGGAAAATAGAATAATACTCGGGAGGGAGGAACATACTCACATCCGGTGTGCGTGTGTGACCACATTGTATGGACGTGGTGGAGTTTGCTTAGAGCGTTTGTAAGAATCTCCATCAGTAGGGCTATTGCGTATCTTTTTAATGACAGTGGCTATCATAAGTGTCCATAGATTAACTGTAAATTGGTTATGGTTTGGTACATTTTTTTCTTAAAATCTCACCATTTGACAGTTATTTGATAGGCACTATATGTTATCCACTGTCATTAAAAGATACGCAATAGCCCTGCAGGTGACCCCCTGATGGAGATTCCCCCCGGTCTGCTTATCCCCATGTGAGGGTCTGTTAAACATATTTTAATCTAGGTATTACTCTTCTACTAATATCATCTTTGGGTCTTAATTATCATCCTTGTCTTATACTTTATCAAAATATAAGTCGCTAAGATGAAGTTTTGTTGAATAACTTTGAAATATTAGAAAGTGAAACTAATTATTATATAAACGTCAAGTTAATTCACATCAACTATTCTATTTATTTACGACTTTGTCTATCATATCATGGTACCTACGTATTTTATAGATTTAATATTCCGAAATCATAAACAATTGAAATGAAAGTTTTCCCAAATAATGAATGATCTTCAAAAGCTTATATAATCCACAGTTTACCCCAAATAACAACAAAACTATAATCGTTTATCTTCGAAATGTTTTTATAAGTCAACCTTGGCCAATATTTAACAAAGTTCCGAGATATTTTCCAAAAGAAATAACTTTAGATCCAAGTTCGGTCTAAACTGAACAGTTTTGTCTGAAACTTTGGAGTTTAGCTCTGTTCTTTGTTGTAATAGACTTAGATCTTAATAAAACCTGATTGGGTACAAAACTTAGAACATTTGGATCTTGTCTGGATGTTACGAACAGGATGTAACTTGGCTCTTGCGAATATTGATGGTTTTAAGTTTCTCTTTGAGTTTATAATAGAAAGTGAGATTCTTCAGCACTGGCCAACACCGACGTTACTTTTCCCCGAAAGGTTAGACAAAGGTGTAAGTACCTAATCATCATCAGCCTAGCCTTTTCCCAACTATGATGGGGTCGGCTTCCAGTCTAACCGGATGCAGCTGAATACCAGTATTTTACATAGAGCGACTGCCTATCTGACCTCCACAACCCAGTTTATACTGGGTAATACGATACCCTTTGGTAAGATTGTTTGTCAGATTTCCAGGTCACTGACTACCTGTAACGACTGCCAAAGATCTATATATGACAGCCGGGACCAATAGCTTAACGTGCTTTCCGAGGCACGGAGAAAACTCGGTATGAAATGGGCGGTCACCCATCCACAGACCAACCTAGGCAAGCGCCGCTTAACCTAAAGATTGACCCGAGTGGCAGTTATTATTACGCCACGAGCTCCTGCTGTAAGTACCTCATAGTACCCCCAAACTTCGCCAGTTATGTTTAAGTCCCACGTAATAGGGGGCGAACTTATTACCATCAAAGGGGCACAAATTCAGACTCCGTGACTGCTACGGAAAAAATCCTGATGGAAAAAGCCAAAAAACTTTTTAACAAAAAATAAAACCAACTTCAAAAAAAAAAGTCAAAAATAAATCAGTTTCTGAAGTCGGTGAGTTTTGTTTGTTTGATTTCATTTTTTTGCCACCGACTTCAGAAACTGATTTATTTTTGACTTTTTTGTGTTTTTTTTTTGTCGGTTTTATTTTTTTTTTTAAGTTTTTATTTTTGTGTGGACAATGTAGATTTTTTTTTGAGTTTTGTTGATTTTTCAAAAACCGCTTGTCCGATTTCGATAAAAAAATTATGGGACCATTTGGGAAGACCTTTCCAACAAACAAAGAATTTTTTAAATCGATTAGCAAGTGACGGAGTTATGCCCGAACAAACATAAAAAAAAATACTATATAAACATCCGAATTGAGAACCTCCTTCTTTTTTTAGAAGTCGGTTAAAACCACTTTGCTGACCTACGAATCGAACCTCACGCAAAAATTTCATTTTTTTGTTTTGTTGGTATATGCAATAAGAGACAGCAAGGTAACGGATATAACTATCCAGGGCACTATAACATAACTTAAATAGGTATAGAAACATCCCCAAATCGAAGTGGGGATGGTCAGTGATTAATGTTTGATCCTACTCCAGTAAAAGACTCCTTAAACCCCATTTATTCGCTTTATTAAAATTGCAAGCGGTTATTACGTCATCAAACATGTTCTACAAGTATTTTTAGCAGCCAAACTAAATGGTTATAATCAGTTTATTTAAGAGCCATTAAAAAAAAAGCTCCGAATATTCAGGCGCATTGCAGTGTCATTATTATGCATACATTAAAATTTATGCATTTCATAAAATTTATGCGAATCCTCTCTATTATTGTGCTCATTTTAATGAGACTGTTGACTGTATAATTGGTAAATGGGACAATTGGACAGTGCTGTTTCTATATTTTATGACGCTTCTATGAGTTCGTCGATTGTTGTATATGTTCTGTCGTGTTTTAAGCTTTTATTTCAGGAAAATTAAAATGTGTATTAACAGTGGGACGTAAATCGATTTTAAATTTTTGTTTTACTGTATTTATGAGTCTGGATGCTCGATTAATAACAATAGGCTATTTTATTTTATTTATTTGGCTCACCAACAATTGAATACACTAAACAAGGGAAACATACATAAGAGTCACAGACAAGTGTATCAACCTCTTACAGGTAAGCACAACATGCACAACTTATTTGTCGTTGAGTGTCAACTTATCAACCGGTGAGTACCAACTACTCACCGCACATAACTATGATTTCTAAACAATTAAGTATATAATAATTAAAACTAAATTTAAAACTACATTTACAGACAATATTAACGCTTACATTATTTTGCTATTAGATTAAATAGGACTTAAACAACTAGTGATATGTAAATGACTTATTACTGCCTAACCCTTCGGGAATTTTCAGGCGAGAAGTCCTGTAAGTACGTATGCTCGTGGTCATTGACTTATCAACCGACAAAAGGCATTTGATGCTGCAAACGTGACCCCTACTTGAGAGTCCTGTAAGCAATGTTAATAAGGAAATGTGACGCTTATCGCTTACACATGGCAATTAAATCAGTGTACAAAACTCTTGTTAAAGATCTAGCAACGACATGGTTCTCCTGTTATTTTGACCGGTTTTCTCTCCCTACTACAATTGCATTTACCCGTATGTCGCATCTATTTCGAACGTGCTCCAGATACCACTGCATCAGCTACGAAGTTTCCAAGTTTATTCTTGTGTGCTTGTAATCCTATATGGTTCGATATCTAGCCATTTATCTAGTATTGAGGAGAGACCTAGAACGTAGACTTTATATTTCACAAATGAATATCGTATAGCATTCTAGTTTAATTATTTAGATAAGCTCAATGAGTTTGAAGAAAATTAATAGATATACTGTTTGTAGGTTAGTCAACGGTTTATATTTGCATCTTGTGCATCTTTTCGTTCGAATTTTCACAACTTTTTTTTATATAATATTTGTAAGGTTCATGGTTTTTAAGCAGTAATGACAAAGTTAAAACGTCTTTTATGCCTGTAATCCTATTCGAATCGATCCTGCTGTCAATTATCTAGCAAAGGTCTGTAACAAGCACGTGCCATATCTACAGGGGTTTATGCGAGTGTGAGACATTCAGTAATGAATGCTTTTTGTTTACGGGTAGTTAAGAAATCTTGGTTTGTTCAGGAGTTGGATGATTTAATTTTTTTTTGGGGGGGTGGGGAAACATCAAATAACCGCTCCCGCTCTGGGCAGAGTGTAAGGGAGTGTCAGATTTCTACTGACTAAAAACCGCCCATGTTCCTTCTTAGCGTTTTGTGCCGCGACTTTACTTTACCTCGTGTGATTCCCGACGTGTCGTCGTCATCAGTTGGCGACACTCATGGTATGGAATATTTCTTTAGTTCATTTTTGCACTGTCACTCAACATGAAAGCAAATCGCTTGGCGTGTACCTTATGGACAATATACTAATCCCGTATATCTCAATATCCTGCCATATAATGCAATATCTAGGAAAACGAGGTTCTATTCACAACTTTAACACTAGAAATAAGCATAAACTACGCGCTCCTTTTCACCGGCTTCACAAAGTTCACAATTCATTCGTAGGGCTCGGGATTACATTTTATAATAAACTGCCATCTTCTTTTCTAGACTTGCCATTTAATGAGTTTAAAGCCAAAGTTAAATCTAATCTTTGTTTAAAAGCTTACTATTCTATTAACGACTACTTAGATGATAAGAATAGTTGGTCGCCGAGTTGAACACAAGACAATGTTTGTTATTTGTGTTATTTCTCCAAAATTAGTTTACTGTTATGTTATGTATTTATTATTTTATTTTTACATTGTTTATTGTTATATTCTTTTGTTTATTACTGATTGTGTCTGTAATAAATCTTAAATGTAACTGACACCTTGCTATTGTATCGAGTCTGGTTCTTCTAACCAACCTAACAGACAGATGTGTGCTGGGGAGTTTGTTCCGCCACTTCTTCTTTCCAGCTAAACACTAGGAAGTGTCGATGGGTGGGCGTTTTGGGGGACTGTCTTATAAAAATGTAAATACAGTGAAACCTGGTTAAATGTGTCTCAGATATTCAAATCTGTCTCATGGGACCCCAGTATGAGTTCCAGTTATAGAGGTTTCTCACTTATCCAAGTCCCAGTTAACCAAGTTTCACTGTAGTAAAGTAGGTAAAGTAAATTTTGACCTTCGAAAAGTGCTGATTATCAGCCTAGTTTGAATAAATGAATTTTGATTTTGATTTATTGCAGTCACGTGCGGTACCTACGACGCGGACGGTCTGCGGCCGTGATCCGCGCTGTTTACAACGCATTACATCCAGTGATGGATCAGACTATATTTGTGGATAGCTAACAATGCTGAAGAAATCGCTGTTTGTTTAGGAGTTGGATGATTTATTGATTTTGTGGAAAAAACTATATTGTTATTGAGCTTTGTATATTTGGGAAGGGAGAGAACAATTCTTGGGACAAATTTATCAACGTCACAGAATACCATCGTTTATACATCTAAGCCGAGTTCAATTACTGCTAACCTTATCATGTCTGTGGTATAATCATTCTATTTGATTTAGAACGCTTGGTTTTATTGCTTCTCTCTTGAAACTCTTACCTAAAATAACTACATTTTGCCTACATGTACGAGTATGTAAAGCAAGAAAAACCAACTTTAAAAAATTCAACTGCTGGCAAACTATTAGGTAGGTACTTTTCACCTTGCATGTCTAAACTTTTTCCCACCTCTTTCCTTTTATTATCATGTACTAGTAAAACTTTAGCAACATGTTTAATTAAGTTTAGCCATTTACCTACAGAACAGTCTTCACTACAGTTACTTCTTCTGAAAATTCTACTTCGCTGCACTTTTTCAAAAGTTTCCAGCAAAAAATTGTACAGCATAAAGTCTGATGAAACAAACTTAAGCAAACATAAAACTACCTGACTTCGAAGTGCATCCATAAACTTTCTGCTCTTAATGAAAACCTTAATTTAAAACTAAATAAGTAAGACATCGAGACATCCCAGTAATGAGAAACAGTAATCAGTTGAAAGTAATTAAAGTTGAAATCTAGTTTACTGGTAGTTGAGAGCTGCCCTGACTGTTGTTACGTTTATGGACTGCTCGACTTGGGTATTTATTAGTTTGTAGTTCCTAACAGACCATGTTGCCCTGGTACTTGCGCTTCTGAACTTGGTTATGGAAATGGATGGGGAGTTACACATGATGAATGGGCAAGGTGTTAATGAGGATTGTGATTGTTTCATTAAGCCCGGAGTACATTGCAGTAATTTGCACGAAATTATGCAAGTACAGTGCGATCAAATTATCTTGGCAGCTCCGAACTTCGTGCAGGTCATTTTGTTACAACGAGTGTATAAAAGTGTTATGATATTTATTTTATTTGTATTTCTTACTGTTTAAAATAGATATTTTCTGATCGTTTTAGTATTGGTTTATTTGGCAATAACAGTTTTATTCCCAAGTTTACATGCGTAAAATTTCGCAAAGCCTATGTTCAGAGCTGCCAAGATAATTTTATCGCACTGTAGCTTGTAACCATTTATGTCATAAACAATTAAAAGTTATTATCGTACAATGTTATGCAAGCTACTTGCATAGTGTATTTATTAAAACGCCGTTGCGTACCGTTGACTGTCGAAAATATGATTTCAGAACTTTATTACATCCTTGCAGGTCTTCGATTTTTAGAACTACCACCGCGTTTATAATCATCATACTTCTCAGACCACACATTCGTACGAAGTGTTTTGCTAAATTTTTCATTATTCGTACAGCCAAGGAGTGGAACACCCTGCCTGCGTCGGCTTTCCCGAGTTCATATTACCCCAATCTATTTAAGTCGCGAGTAAATAGGCTTCTTCTGGGTAAGCTCGTTCCATCGTCGACCTCATCTCTGCCCTAAGGGCAAGATTGAGGTCAAGAGTAAGCCCACGTAAAATAAATAAAAAAAAAGACCACGTGAATTTGCATGCAATTTTGAATTTAGTCAATGAAATAGTATGTGTCATCATCAGCCTATAATGTTCCCACTGCAGGGACTCAGGCCTCCTCTCTAGGAGAAGGCTATAATTGAGATGGGCTATAATCCACCACGCGGGCCCAGTGCGGATTGGCAGATGTCACATGTCTTCGAATTTTTTGGTTCTAAGACATGCCGGTTTCCTCACGATGTTATCCTTCACCGTTCTGAGAGCAGCGGTGATGAAATAAATTAAACAAAGTAATGCGCCTGCCTGGGTTCGAACCCACGACCTGCTGTTCGTAAGTCGGGGCCGACACCACTGGGCCGCTGCTCTATAGTATGTGTAGTTTCATCAAATACCTAATTCGAATTTGCGAATGAACAATACAATTCTAGGCACAGAAACAGCTCGAAACATCACTAAAATTGTACCATACATATTCATCCTTCACTAACGAATTGATACGAAATGCACAAAGCGAGCATTTGAACCGACTAGCGACTATTATACGTCGTCGGTCTGTTTATGAAATTGAACCAAAGTCTGTGGCCGCATTTAATGGATTTCTGCGTACTCGCATAGACTGTGGTCGCAGCGTATTGGCTTCCAAAGGAAGGATTAGGTCCCTACCCACATATTGGATATTAGCGATTTGCATATGTTACCTCTCTCTGAATAGAAGACTTGGGTTTATATTAGGCAGAGGGAATTGATGTATAAGTAATTGCGGATTACGTGAGGTAAGGGTTGAAGGATATTGTGCGGAACATATTAAAAAATGATTGATTAGTTTCTATGTACTTTGGTTCTTTAAGTACTTTGGTTCTTTGTTATGTATTGCTGGGGATTATGGGAAGTCGAGTTGGTAACTAAATAAGTTGCCTCATGGTTTAGTTTTGTTTTATTAAGGGTACGGTAGTTCTGATGGAGCCCTGTAACTATCATTGTGTTATTTAGGTATAGTAAAGTAAGTAAGCCTTTGTAGAGTGTGTCTAGTAGACTAGGTCAATCCTAACCAAACTAAAATACATGCCAACTAAAAATCAGTCACATGAAAATGCTTATTCACCCCAACCATCCAAAACCAGGCCAATTAGTAACTAAACAAACAAATCACATAAATAGTCCAAAGTGGCCCAAACTATTGAGTAGGGGCGGGTTAAATGGTTCCATTGACATCTCTTCCACTCTCCCAACATAGCAACAGGTCCTCACGTCCCGCGTCCCCCCTTTGCTTCGAACACTTCGGCTTAAATACGTCACCTCCACCCCGTTCACTGTGTAAACGGGGAAAATGAATATGTATTTTGAATACCGCTGGTTTCAAATATGAGTACTTGAATGATTAAATAGGAATATAGGATGTGCAATAACGGATGTCGCGGATATTGGTTCTGGTTGAATTCGGAATGTGTTTAGGATTTAGGATTATGACATAGGTTTTGTGTATTCCAAATAATGAACGATAAGCCTCATGTTATGCGGCATTGCTTTCTATCCAGACGATTATTTGTTTGGTGACAAAGCATTGGCAAATAATACGAAACTAATTAAGTATTAGAATGGGGGTGCGTGAGTCGTTGTCAGTAATGCAAACTTCCTTATGTCATGCTCTATTTTAACCCTAGAAAGATAACCATACCACGGCATACGTTAAAGATTACCATACGCTTCATAGGCGCACCCTTTTATAACATGTGTTTTTAATTGATTTAATAAAAAATATTTATAATTTATGATATTGTGTTAAAAGGTAATACTATAAACTATAAATTTTAAATACATTTTTATTTTATTTGTTTATTTAAAATAATTTAAAACTAAATAAGTAGACCTCTAACAAAAATCGACAGCCTTATGCTTCAGGAAAATAAACACTTATAATCATCTTATAAAAAATGATTTTTTTCTTATAAGCTGTTTGACTACAATATAATAAGTATAAAAAAAATATCTATCATCAAAAAAAAAAAACTTCAACATCACTCCCAGTACAAATTAATCGATTCTTAAAAGTTTCATAAAAGATAACCATACGCCTCGCGAGCGCACAGACTCGTCATATGAACAAAACTATAGAACTTACAGCATGGGAACTGCTATCCCGTGAAAGGGCTAACCGACGACTGAGTTGGCTCAGAAGGACAAACAAATACACGCGTCGGATAAAAAACTATAGCAATATGTTTCCCGCGCAGGCGCCTCTGCGACGTAGGTTATCTTTCTAGGGTTAAATGTGAGAAACTGTTATCATTGTTTTACGTGTTTAGTTAGTTTACAATTTAATTAACTAATCTGCCCCACTTTAAAGCTTGCCTGTCAAACGCATTATCCAAAACTTTCTAAATAACTGGACCAACTTTAAAACATCCCAACTTGAGGTCTGAAAGTGACTCCAAAATCCTATTCCGAGCCAAAAACGCATAAAGCCGTGCCCAGACGCCGCGTACCGGGTACGCCGACAATTCGTTTTCAGTTCTCCGAACTCCCTAACTTGCATAACTTTATTTACCTCTAAACTGGCTTAAACAAGCAAAGTTGGTACACAAACAATGCTCGGAGCATTTTGTTGAACACGAGTTTATTGCCCGCGCCATTTATCCGCCAAGTTCGGACGTAATTCTTGGCAAAGTGTGTTTCTTTGGTCGTCTGTACTTGGCATGGGGTAAGGTGTTGATGGCGAACTTAAGAGTGCTGTTACGCTGTCGTGTTTTTCCTGAGTTGCATCGTTCACGAGGTGCTCGTGAGTTTGCGAAGGTGGTATAAAAGTTTTAAGGACTTCTTACGTGGAAAGTGGCGGTGTTGAAGCCTTGGATTTTTTTTAAGTTTGACTTTGGGAAACTGTTATGAGTGTTGGAGAAGATTCTTTCAAGTTTTCTACAATTTTATTTCATTGTACACATCAATAGTAGTTTGAAGAGGCTCACATTTGTTTAAATAAACAGTACAAATAAATTGGTTTCAATATATACAAGGACTACATGAAATTGGTTAAGTAACCTGTATTTTCCGTAGTGTTTCAAAGACTTGACAAGACTTACCCGTGAATGTAAATGCAGCACAATATTGTATAGTTTGGTTTGGTGATCACGGGCTTCTTAAGTCTACTTCCAGGTCCTAAAACCATAACACGAAAATTTAAACATACCTGGGGACGAGGAGGTCCATAATTTTTGGCATAGCGACTGGAACAGGGCAGTAACTGGTCCAATCTGGGCAGTAGCCACCTGCTCCGCAATTTATCGTCAACTTTACAACGAGCTGGCGAGTTGCCACTCCCCTGTTACCTTGCTGCCGCTGCTCGCCGGTTGCCGTCCAATTGTGTATTCTTGGCTTAAGCAGCGCTGCTAATCTGGCCTATTTGTGCCGCTTAGTTTCTTGTGACTGGAATACATGGACGGCATAGGTAGCAGCTATATTATTGACGTATGTGAAGGACACAAGATACAAAATCAAGTAAATATTGCGACTCTGCCCTGGACTGTAAATGTCGTGTTACCCCACAAACGATAGGACACGTCATGATATCGTATTCGTACCGCCTGTCTTGTTGTTTGCACATCACAGGAGTTGATGAACACTACTGAAAGTGCCAAAGTTGTCCCACAAATTTTTGCTGACTCAATTTAAATTATTACCGACACTAAGAACGAGAAGAGGGGCATGTGAAAACAAATAAACACAATATAATCATTAAAGAAATTGTAATAAGTCGGAACTGTCGACTCCGTGTCATAACCGAAGTAATTGGCCTCGCGATTGTCGCGATCATATTACTCATTTGTTAAGAAAAACTCTAAACAATCAGCAGGGGTCGTTTTCGGTGCAACCGCAAAGGTATTCGCGTATCGATTGTTGGGGTTAGGGTATAGGTAACATAGGCATAAAGGTCGTTTCAAAATTGGTTCAGTAAGTGAATACAATAATTCTTTGAAATTTAAAACACTCGCACAAAAGCATTACAATACAATCAGCAACAGACAAGCCATCATAGAAAGCAATGAAAGGAGTTTGTAACTTAATATAAATTAAACGCGTTATTGTTTTGCGAAACTCTCTGCTTTCCTTTCGTCTTCAACGAATTACCTTTCGGATTAATATTATAATCGTTAACATAAACGGAAACATTTGCTTTGATTCTCACGGCAGTGTGTTGAGTTTGGGAACTAGTTTCCGGACAAGTAAACTAATATTATCTTGTTGGAAAAACAACCCCAAACACTCGCCCACAAAGTTCTATTTGTATTACCTTTATCATTTTGATTATTTTTTCAATATCGCTTCATTCATACATACACATGAATCATCATGCATCATCATCATTCATGCTTCTTTTCCGAGGGAGAAGATACAACTACAGAACCACCTGCTTTGATTCTGAACTCAACTTTAACACCATTGCAATGAAGTTGATATTCATTTATCTAAAAATAAGGATATGTGGAAACAAGGATTTGAACAGACCATTTATGTAAACATATGGTTCGACACAGTTCCTCCCAGATTTAGGCCGTGTTAGGAATTAATGAGCTAATATTTACTAATTTACGTTTAGTGCGAATCTAGAGTGACACAGATTTTGTAAAGGATAAGGTGACTATTCACCTTATCCTTTACAAAATCTGTGTCACTCTAGATTCGCACTAACTACTGTGTATCTCTTGAGAGATCAGTTTCCGAGATGGTTCTATTATTCCATGACTTCAGATATTTGTAGTAAAGATAAAATGTTTCCACCAACATCTAATCGAATTACTAGAATCTACGACGATATTTGGAGATGTCGGTTAACATTTCCAAAAATTGATTTGCGCAATAAGTCTATCGAAAAATGTCGGAGTCGTGCACAAAGGGTTCCGTAGCACCAAATAATATATGTAGTAGGGACCTACCTACAATGTTTAACAAGACATGCAGAAGACACTTGCTTTCAAATTTCAACAATAGTGTCTACAGTCTCGGAGAAAAATTGTTTTGTGTATTGCATACGGATGGACAGACAGACGGACAGGAAGAATCTTTATAGTGGGATCTGCTTTTTGCCATTTAGCAACGGAACCCCTAAAAAGAAGATGGCATTATGAACTTAAATTATGACCGCAAGATAGAAAATACATGTACCTACACTGTACAGCTGCTTTATATGACCAACCATATAAATCGAATGATCATTTCTTCGGTTGTCTAACTATTATTTACGGAAATAATCGACTTAGTTCGTGTTCAAGTGCAATCTTCGTCAAAATAAATTCTTGTAGCTACAGCCGAACAAGCTATAGAGGCAGAAATCTTTATAACTCTAGTACACTGACAAATTCATTTAAACAGCGTTTGGCGTTATGCGACTGATGTTAAACGCTGTATCGTTTGCCACCAGTCTCTAAATGTATCTGTAAAATCTTAAAAGTAAATGCAAGTATACTTAATACCTTGCCCTTGCCTTGCCTTGCTTACCTTGCTTTGCCTGGCTGTATACTTAATACTTTGTTCGACCGTACTATTTACTGTCCTTCTATTCCTTATGTATCACGAAACTTTTCCCGCCTCCCACCATCCACCGATACACATAAACTAATCACCAGTACTCTCAGGTTGATCAGATCTCCCCTCATCCGTCCTCCAAGAGTTACGCAGGTTATCACCCAACATATGGCCCATCCACACCGATTTATGAAGGGTCAATACCTCCTAACTTACTTACACACGTTACTAACCCTTACATTGGAAGCAATAAAGGAGATTATTGCATGGGTAGTGCCGTAGAGGTAAAGTGGAAGAAAGATTGTAGTGGAAAACTTTGTGCTTGGAAACATTAAATTTTGATGATAAGGAATGTGGCTGTGGTGTTGGATTATGATGAAAATAATAACATTCGAAGTGTGATTCACCATTTATAAATAAATTCCTTCTTATTTTATAAGTACCAACCTCACACTAAAATCAACCTTGTTGTCCTAGACATAAGGTCACACTGGCAATGTCAAAAGTTACCATTTGGGTACAGACAAC
Organism: Diarsia dahlii; assembly: GCA_949775195.1. Taxonomy (NCBI): domain Eukaryota; kingdom Metazoa; phylum Arthropoda; class Insecta; order Lepidoptera; family Noctuidae; genus Diarsia; species Diarsia dahlii. The sequence continues at coordinate 22,866,020 of OX459199.1, forward strand.
CACGTTTTAGTGGTTACAACTTAACAATGTATTTATTTCGTAGTAAATTCTATATATTCTTAGAAATTGAATAATTTCGAGAAAATCCTCAAAGTTAATGTACTTTGAACATTTTCTCGAAATAAATCGATGGTAGAGTAATGTTATACAGTAAGTAGCTTATCAGTTTCTAGAAAAAGTTCTTAGTATTCAAAAATGATTCAAACCTGATGCTCTTTTTAGGGTTTCGTAGTCACATTTCGGCAAAAACGGAACCCTTATAGATTCGTCATGTATGTGTGTCTGTCCGTCCATGTGTCACGATGATCGAGATAAAAGCACGGACAAGAAACGAAGCGAACGCGGCGAGGAGGACATTCAATGCCTGATCACCGATCGCGAATTGTTGTGCCCAGTATAAGTGTTGTGAGTGATTGGACTAAATATTGTGTTGAAACTAATTTGTGATTTAAAATAAAAACTAGTGAACTGCACCCAGTGTATTTTCATTCCACGAGACCCAAACTATGCTCACATGATCTCTGAATCGGACGGAATAATACTGCTGGATCCTACATTTAGCAGTTTATAAGATATAGCGCGCTTAAAAAGCAAAAAATATACATTTGTCATTCATACAAATACTATGAAAAATAAACTTATCACAAAATGTGTATTTCTGTTGCCGCTATAACAACAAATAATACAAATTAGAGGGGCTTCCCTACTGCGATGGTACGAAACGCGTCATATGTGAATCCGACTAGCACTTGGCCAGTTTTTTTGTGAAAATATTGCTCTTTCAAAGAATACCTAAAGAAAACTGAGCTAATAAAAAGAAAAGAGCTTGCGAGAAATAAAACATCTAGGTGCAAACTATCGTCTAAATTATACTAATGTTCAATTACCAAAAAAAAACTGAGATAACAAAAAATGCCCTGAAAAGTTTCAACGGCCTGAATTAACTGTTAAAATGTTCGCAAAAACTCAAAATTGAATTCTAGAGGCGCAACTGAGGTACTTTATTAATGCAAATCAAAGGGAGGAAGTTTCAAGAAAAAAATTAAGACGTAAATATTCTCTTCTCACTTTCATAATAAATTTAAAATGATAACAGATGATACAGAAGCCACTAACATTTGAAGAGTAGGTCAAATTTACAGTCAATGGAGTGTGTATAGGGTACAAAATCATATGTCACCCAATCACTTTACCTCTCGTGTTTTATTGACCTCCCATGAGCCAGACGATACGTGACTAAAGGTAAACAAGACAGACAAAGCGAGTGGATCGAAAGGGAACTGATTGCGGGCTGCGAGTTGTTCGAAAGAGATACCGTGGGCCCGGAAACAAATGTCTAAGAAGGAACATGGGCGGTTTTTAGTCAGTAGAATTCTGACACTCCCTTCCGCTCCCCGCAGAGCGGGAGGAGTCATTTGATGATTCAAAAAAAAAAATTAAAACCCAAAACTAATTACTAATTAATTACTTTAGCTTTTAGTGCGGGCTTGACTTATTTAGTAGACTTAATTCAGTGATTTTTCCTTGAAAGTTCAGTATCCCCAATCAAATCTAATCTTCAGTACTTTCAGCTTAACCTCAAACTATCATAGTGATTGCGACCAAGACAAATGAGCCTGCCACAAACCGCGGTGCGACCTGGGGGCGACTGTATGCTTGTTTCGCTTTCAAGTCGCAACGAACGAGGTCGTGAGTGGAGCCTTATGTCATGGTCCCCTGTTATCAGTGCTATCATATTGAATAATGTTGGCTTGACGTTTGGCGCCCCGGAATCAACCCTTGTCAATTTCTCACACGAACGGATACCTTTATGATGTAAATAGCGATTCTGATGTTTAGGGGAAAAAAACCGTCAATCAGTCTTTGATATTTGCATGGCTTTGAAGCAGATCCCAACATATTTGGCGCCAAAATAAATGTTGATTTTCTGTTTCTGTTTTTGTGAAGTATGATTGATTGTCCTATTTCCACGAACCCGAATGACTAGACTATGGGTGACTAACTCTCTTTGCCCAGCGGGCATGTGGCTGATTACTTTAACAGATTTATGAGAAAAATACTGGAAGGTCAAATAGTGACGTTACCTATATTTAAAAAAAACTGGCCAAGTGCAAGTCGGACTTGCACATGAAGGGTTCCGTACTTAGACTTCTTATAGGTTTTCCTGTAATCTATACGTGTTGAACTAATTTCTGTATTTTTTTCAGAATTTTAGGCTCAGTAGTTTCGGAGATAAGGTAGGGGGAGAATGCTGTACCTTTAGTGAAAAGTGATACAAGTCACAAATCCTCGTTTTGAGAAAAACAGATAATAAGTTTTGCATTTTTTAAACGGATACAACTTTTTTATTTCTATATATTTTTTTGACGTATTAACTTTTATCAATTGGTAATTGTTTTTATTATATCGTTTATGTTTTGATTTTGTTAAAAAAATATTAGAATTTGAGATATTTAAAAAAAACTAGACTTATATCATTAGCCACATTTATTTTCCTATGTGTATAATGATACAATTTCAATTATATCATTTTACTTAATATAAAATGCACTTGTGTTCAATGTTACAAGTATTTTTGAAACATCTTTTTAATAGTAACGGAGTTATAAATAATAAAACACTGGAACTAATTTTGTTTCGAAAGCATCGAGATTTCATGGGTACCGTGTCTTTTTAGTGTGCTATGACAAAATCTAAATTATATCAATTTACACACAATGAACACAATAGAAGATGTGGTGTATTTCGATTTATCTTTATTTATATCAAATGAGCTGAGGTGTAAAGTAATATAAGTTTAATTTAATTTCTATTGTGGGGCCTAGTGCCTACTGCCCTTATCATTATCATCATTTCACCCAAAAGACGTCCACTGCTGGACATAGGCCTACACCAGGTGTCGCCACATTGACCGGTCCCGTGCACCTCGCATCCAGCGGTGGCCGTCTTCACTAGGTCATCGGTTCAACTAGTGGAAGGCCTTCCAAAGCAACGACTTCCGGTTTGCATTCGCCACTCTAGAAGTTTTCAGCCCCATCGGTTGCATTGCCTTTTGGGTGATTTTGAGCTTTCTTATGAGGCCCATTGTGAGGATCCACGCTTCGGTCGAATGGAGCTTGTTTGATTTTCAGCAACCAAATTCCTATCAAGATCTAAGACTCTACACTTGAAGTTGTAGACGATTATGTGTCTACCTGGGACAAACTGTCCAGTTAGGTAGGTTCAACTTTGAGAAAGAGGTCAATCGTCGAATCCGACTCGGCTGGGCAGCGTTTGGAAAGCTGAGTAGTATCTTCTTGTCCAACTTACCTCAGTGTCTCAAGACGAAAGTCAATGACCAGTGTGTTGCCAGTGATTACATAATTATGGGACCGTAACGTGTTTGCTCACGATCAGCCTTATCAGAAGGTAAAAAGTCAAACAAAGGGCAATGGAGAGGGCTATGCTCGGAGTTTCCTTGCGTGATTGAATCAGAAATGAAGACATCCGAATAAAACCAAGGTTACCGTCATAGCCCGAAAAATTGCCAGACTTAAGTGGCAATGGGCAGGGTACATTGCTCGCAGAACAGATGGCCGATGGGGCCGAAAAGTTCTGGAGTGGCGACCACGAACCACAAGACGTTGAATTGAAAGGCCTTCCACTAGGTGGACCGATGACCTGGTGAAGGTTTCGGGGATCCGCTGAATGCGAGACCAACGGGACCGGTCAATATAGCGACACTTAGGGGAGGTTTATGTCCAGTAGCGGACGTCTTTCGACTAAAATGATGAATAATGATGATGATACAAATAAAGTTAACTTTTGTGATTGTAGACCCGATGAACCAGGTTTGTTTCTCAAATCTTGTTACCGTTTTAGGGTTCCGTAGCCGCATGCCCAAAAAACAGAACCCTTACAAATTCGTCATGTCTGTCTGTCCGTCAGTCCGCCAGTCCGTCAGTCCGTAATTCCGTCTGCTGTACTGCCACTTTATTCCGAAACTATTAAGACTACACAGTAGAAACTTGGTACAAGGTAGATGTGTTGTGTGAAACGCTTTACGATTTTTATACAAAAATAAAAGATTAAGGGTTTTAGTTTAATTTCCTTGTATGGGAAGAAAACTATAAACAAAGTCAATCCTTAGGGTATGGGGTGTATACAGATAGATTTTTCAAAATGACATTAAGGTTTCTAAAAACAATATTTCTCAAAGTCAATCGTTTGAACGAAAGACACACACACACAAAAGTTCCCCCCCTCCAACTTTTAAATAGAGTTAAAGAAATACTGTTGTTTAATAGTTTGAACGAGATTAAAAAAAACCGCAAATATAACTTTATCATTCATATAAACACTATGAAAAACAAAATTATCACAAAATGTGTATTTCTGTTGACACTATAACAACAACAAATACAAATTAAAGGTGATGATACAAACTATTACGATAGTACGGAACCGTTCATGTGCGAGTCGGACTCGCACTTGGTCAGTTTTTTGTTATTTTATGATGGAGTGGATGAAGATTCACTTTCACTTCTAAAATACATTGCTCTATTCACGTTTCAGTCAGTGCAAAAGAAATAAGAAAACAACATAATCATGAGTGCAATAAGGACAATAACAAAAAATACACCCAGCGGACATTATCCGTCAACAACTAAAGATGTATTTTAGTGATAAGCTAATGAATCTAGTGATTTGCTAAGTTAATCGTTTGCGACTATTCTTTTCTTTAAATGTTTTTGGTTTGTATTAGCAACATTATTAAATTCTCGTAAAAGAGTACGAGTGTTTTTTCTCGCTTCTCGTACAGAGAGTGCTACATCTCGCAAATGTACGAGATTTCTCGTACATCTGGCAACGTAGTTTGAGCGTGATTACATCCCCCGCCATCATGGCTTTTCTCGCTTACTACATAGATCACTTTACACAATAATCACTATCGATCGGTTTCTAAAAATCCTATACTATAGCGATATAAATCAATTTATATTATTGAGAACTAAACGCGTTACTTAAAATATTTCACGTGTAGTTTGATACAGGTTTAGTTGTATCACTTGACACGTTGGTGATGTTTTATGGTGCTTATACTTATGAGATACAATTTGAGTTATATCATCATTCACAATTGATAATTGTGGGGTTTTTTAGTGTCACTTAATACAAATTGTATTGTATTAATACGCACAAAACTCGTGTCATTAATATTAAATGTGTCAAGTAATATAAATCGAGATAGCCTTATTTACACGTACTTGTTTAAATTTAAGCTTTAGTTCAATTTAATATAACTAAAGACATATCAGTATACACAAAAAATATCATCAAAATTAACCAAGAATGCCACTTGTATCATTAAACACGAAACTTATTTCCCTTTCTATAAGAGATAGAGTTATACCGATTAGATAGAAAAATCAAATAAAATTCAAGCTTCAAGATTGTATACAGAACTCAAAACTGCTACAAGTCGAGTTATATCACTTTTCACTAAAGGTACAGTGGTCGAACAGACAGACAGACACACGAGTGATCCTATAAGGGTTCCGGTTTTTGGTTTTTTATTTTGAGGTACGGAACCCTAAAAAGTGATGCCTCTTGCCCTGGGTTATCCGACAATACCTCGTTTCTGTTCTTGGTACTACCAAATCGAGATAAAATCACTTAAAGATGACATTAGAACAACTTATAAAAAACTATCTTTTATTTTAAACTTCTTTTTCACATTTTAAATCTCATTCGCATCACGCGTAACAAAAATAAGCCAAATTACATGATTTTGAATCATCATCATCATCAACAGCCTTTTAATGTTCCCACTGCTGGGACACAGGCCTCCTCTCTTTGAGAGGGAATGGGCTATAATCTACCACGCGGGCCCAGTGCGGATTGGTAGATGTCACATGTCTTCGAATTTTTTGGTTCTAAGACATGCCGGTTTCCTCACGATGTTTTCCTTCACCGTTTTGAGAGCAGCGGTGATGAAATAAATTACACAAAGTAATGTGCCTGCCTGGGTTCGAACCCACGACCTACTGTTCGTAAGTCGGGGCCGCCACCACTGGGCCACCGCTGCTCTATATGTATATTATCTCTATCTCTGCTCTCATGATTTTGAATAAAAACGACTTATTTAGTTAAAGCATCAAGAATCACGAAATTATATTATATACTGCATAAATAATTTATCCCAAAACCGAAGTTTTGTCCACATACATGTCCACGAAAGCATTGACGGAAAAAATGCTAGAATTTAACAAATTATTTTCGTGTAAACCGTATTGCAATGATACCAGCTGCTTACAGAGCCATTCCATAAAACTTCTTAAAGTTCGGTAATATTAAACGTCCAGTACTTTATAGCTCGCTGTGGCTTCAAAATTACTTTTCTTAGCTTCGTTCTCGTGTTAATATAGATAGAAATAACCAAGTATTTATATTAAGAATGGCAGGTTCGATATTAACTTAGTTTGTTTAACGTCAAGTTTATTTTTCCCGTCTTTCGTGGATCAATTTTCAACTTTGTCCTAGGTCGTAACTAATTTACATGTTATGAAGTAAGTATGCGACAAAATACAATTAAACTGTATTGAACTTAACTTCAAGCTTGTCATAACAAGTTAGGCTGAGGAATACTTCATGCCCTACTCTCGTATACACATCTCTGTTTAATTACCAGAACACTTTTTTTTTATACAATTACAGTCGAACAACCTAATAATAAGTATACAGGCAGAAATTTTTGTAATTCTAGTACACTGAAAATATTGATTGCAAAGTTTTAATAAAAAGTGATTGGCATTAACCGACTGATGCCATACTGTATCGTTTGACATCAGTCTCTAAATGTATCTGTATAATCTTAAAAGTAAAGCTAGTTAACTGGCTGTATATATTATGAGCATGCTTTTCTCACCGTGGGAAAAAAAAACAACACCCAATTTATGAAAATTGACCTTCCATAGATCTCTCTGAGCACATTTTCTCCTAACACATCAAACGGCCCACAACTACTCAATCCCAGTTACCTAAACACTGCCTTTACGTCAGCGATCACCATTTGATACATTACTCAGGTGATTAATGTCAGTAGCTACCTATATTATACGAGCCCTGAACACAATCTCGCGTGTTACACCCCAGTTTGTTATGTTTCCTAAACAAAAAATACATATTCTGTAGACCGAATGTGGAATGTGTATTAGAGGAATTTATGGCTGACGGGTTAACGCACGTACTTTAGTGTTCTGTAGTTCCTAATGTATGGCTCGTTTGACGGTCATAGGTTACACGATTTGTTGGGTTTTTGCTTTTTATGGTTCGGGGGTTTCAAAGTGCCAAAACAATGCCTAGATGGCATGATAAAATGAAACACTAAATTGAGTGTAATCCTGGTAATTTCACAAAGTCTATCCCAAAGAAATTTAAAAACGTTGTTTAGCGACATTGAGTATAAGGTCATACCGTCGGGGCCGTCGGGGCTGAGGTTATTTACAGGATACCGCGGCCTCGTCATAAAGGGCTAAGAAAGAACATGGGTGGTTTTTAGTCAGTAGAAGTCTGACACTCTCTTTCGTTCTGCACAAGAGCGGGAGGAGTTAAGTATTTGATGATTTCCCACCCCCGAAAAATATGAGATTTTACAAAAATGTGTATCACAAATGCTACCTGATAAGCAGGCGTGTTACACCAGACAGAAGGATTTGATACCAAGCAGTAACAAGTATTGGATTACGGTTTTCTTTGTCTTGTAAATATTTGAATGTCTTTGCTCTATTCACACCACACGACGACGGCTTCTTTATTGACAGAACCTTTATTATGTCATCACGACTTCCATGGTTTTTTTGGAACCTCCACAGACTTGAAATCGCGGTCACAAACGTGACAGATTACTCTGTAAATAATATTCCAGCTCTTTACAGAATATAACTGAACAATAAGAGCTACATTTAATCATCAAGTTATTTGTTTTTTTGAGTAAAAATATAAAAAAAATGAAACATTGCCATCTATGAACACATGTACAAACTACTTAGTATGTATCCCGTCACTTTCTATTAACACCTATGTCATGTGTTGTGCACTGAAATCCAATGAAACGCGAGCTAATGAACTCGTGATTAGAAATCAACTGACTAATTGGCTTAGCATTTGTAATCACGTGTGCGCTTGGAATTGTCAACTGGGTCAGGTACAGGTTACGTACCTACTTAATACCTATTTTCAATTAGATAACCCTAAATTAGAACCCTAAATTATTGTAAAATTGAGGTAAAATTCGATTCTCAGGTTGGGCAAAGTGTTATTGGGTTTTTCCATCTGGAATTTCTTAGTAGCAGCCACGGGGTTTGGTTTGTGCACGGTTGATGGCAAAAGGCTGGCCCCCATTTACATGGAGCTTTAACATTACAGGCAAAATGTGGGTTTACTATAAAGGTACACCTCTGCTTCACCTTTCGAGGATTACAGGTGTACTGTTATCATCATCATCATCATTTCAGAGCGGTCCCGTGCGTCTCGCATCCAGCGGATCCCCGCAACCTTTACCAGATCATTGGTCCACCTTGTGAGAGGCCTTCCAACACAACGTAACGTATCTTTTACTCTCGGTGGTGAGTGGATTGTTAAAAAATACTGTCAACATAGGCTTAGGCATTTATTTAAAACCGTTTAGTATAAATTGAAAATGAGTATGTAGGTACAGACACATATTATATTAAAAATATCTTTCAAAACAATATCTACTTATAAACTACAACCCCTTCCCTCACTGCTCCCGTAGAAGGGTAGTGACATTCACGAGACAGATTTAAAAACTAATCTTATTCCGTTTAGCCCCACGAATGTCTCTGACAGATCAATTCCTACAGGTATTTTCAAAGTTCTTCGTTCTAACGCAATATTGAGACTGAATTATAATCTAAGGCACACACAAGCCACTCAATTTCATAGTCCCACACAGAAAGCATCATTGATTATTCAAATTGAGGATGCGGTTCACCCACGGGGACTAAGGGATCACTTATCAAAACTGGAATTGAATTTAGGGATATTTTAGGGCTTTGACGTAAATATTTGTTTTTATCCCCTTTGTAGCCCCTTCATATATTGAGATACCCTAACCATGTCACCTTGGGATCCAACATCTATATTCTCTTCGCGAAGAATGTTTATATTAAGAGGCTCTGTTGAGGCCCAAAGGTTTATTGAATTGTATTGAAAAGGAAAGTGGCAAAGTATTTCCGGAACGCGAGAGGAAAGCGATTGGTTTAAGTTTTAGGATAAAAAGGTCACAATCATAGACCAGATGTTTGTTTTCAAGTGAAATATTGTGAAGGTAATCGCGCTGGGAAAAAACTTTGAATAGTCTCGTTCTCTATAATTCAAGAAACAAAATCTAAAATTATATCATTCCATCTATTTGCCGTCGTAACCGAGTCAGGCTCAAGAAACGCTGGCGTGACGATCTGGGCCCATTCTTAACAGATTGGACGGAGAAGGCAATTACTTAGCAAACAATCTTGGAAAGCCATGGGAGAGGCCTTTGCGCAGCAGTGGGACAGCGTGCGCTGATTAAAAAGGAGTAAACTATTTATGTATTTATCAATAAAAATTAATGTCAATAGACCAACTAAATAGTACGTTCATAAACTCTCGATCCACTCTCTAAATAGCCACTGTCTCAAGACTTACATACTCTCATCAGACAGGTGCAAAATGATTTCAAAAGCGTTTGCTACTTGTTCGTAAAAGAGGTCAGGTGAAGTTGCAAGCAGCACTTGTGAGACACTGATCTCATTACAGCCTAGTGCTGATCAGGAATACTAGGGCTGCAACCATCACGAATAGATAAAATACTTTTTTAGTTTTTACTTACTTGTGTACCAGTGATTCTTTGACTACATTGTGAATGTCACAATCAACGAGCTAACTCGTTGTTGCAATAATTATGTTTCCGTCAAATTACATATTAAATTATGATCGCGGTTAAGTAGGTCAAAGAAGAGTGTGCTCAAAACTTAAACGTGCGAAAACCAGCCTTGCTTCAAAATCAATTCGCAAGTTTGAAATATTAAAGGTTCAAAATAATTTTGATCATGAATATTATATTTTAAATGTTAGGTATAGGTATATATATTTTATTTCTTTTCTTATTTTTGTTTCTGTTTTGCACCTACTGTATAATGTCTCTGCATCACCAGGTAGACTGGTAGAAAATGCCCAAGGCATTAAGTCCGCCTTTGTACGGTTTTATTACTTGTGCATAAAGTTTTAATAAATAAATAAATATTCTAGTTTCAAAAGAAACTATACGCAACAAAAGTAATACAGAACCCTTATTAGAACAATAATCTCTTGGTCGAACCAAAGGATGACACTAAAGGACAAGAGTGACAATCCTGAGCTCACGAGCTACACTCATTAGCTTCCTAATAGCAGCAGCGCCTTCACTTATATCTCAGTTATTGCCAAACTTTACCTGCACTCGAAAAAAAATTGTTTCTTTTAAAATTGGACAAAATTATTTTACTGTGATAACTTCAGTACAGCACATTACCAGAAAAGTATTTTTTCTAAGCAATAACAAACTGTTTAATTTTTTAAGATCTAACGGGCCGTGCTTTTTTATTGTTAAAATAATGATTTTAACATCAACCTACAAAGGTTATTGTTAAAATCATTATTTTATAACGTTTAGATTTTATTCATGCAAGCAATAAAAGCCAAGTCAATTAAAGTTTAAATTAATTTTTAAGTTCGGGAATCGTTGAATACCAAAAAATTAAAATACCCCTCAGAAATCAAAGTCATTACAGACAACAATACAATTCAAACATCCATGAATAAAACGCTAAACTTTGAGAACCACCGTATAAAGGTGTTCGGAGAGCTTGCCAATTTCCTTACCGGCAAAACGAACTACTAATGGAGTTATAAAGTTGAAATATAGCGGTATTTATTTACTGCCGCAGCTCTGGTCACGTCTGTTCGACGGACACTTTATTTATGCTACTTTAATGACTTTCAGTTTATTGATTTGTCTCTTCAATTTGAAAAGATTGTATTTCCATTTACGATATCATAATGATAAGTTTGGAAAGTACGAGAAAAGGATTCGTAGCAAAATGGTTACCATGAGGCTACGATTTTTAGGTGGCGTAGCATTGCTACGCCGTAGCAACCGCGTAGTATTTTTAGTTTGTTTAATCAGTAAAACCGGCCAAGTTCATGTCGGACCACGCACAATGGGTTAATAGGGCACAATAGGGTTCCTTAGATGCCCATCAAAATATGTGAACTTACTAAATTGATTAACCACCTTTTTTGATTAACAAACTTACATTTGCAGTTTTGAGACCAGCGCTCCCATACATTATATATAGGAAAATATTTCATACCAGTACATTTTATAAGTTAGTTGACTATTACCCGTATACTTGTAAAGTCTACTTAGCTGTGATAGTTTTCCTTTTATTTTCGATATATATGCTACTACCATGAATTTTTTCACACGCCAAAACACAACCCGTATAATGTGGTTTAGGTTGGCACACTTGAGTCTAACTAAAAATTGCACTTTAAAGCTTAATATTTTACAAACCAATCCCTTAATTGCCATATTTTTTAAAGGGGATACCTACTTCACTGCGACAAACGTTTCATCGAGTATCGTTTCTTCGAAAACCTTTCACCGATATCACTATACTGCGATGCTTTATTGAACCGAAGACTTGTTACTGCGATGTTTCATTACATCGAAAATCTGTACTGCGAACGATTTTACTTCGTGAATATCATACTGCGAAGCCTTGTTTAATCGAGGTCTTGTTACTTAGATGTTCTGTTATTTAGGAAAACTTACATTGATTGATACAAGTACATTGATTTTGCTATAGTTAAAACAAAACTCGCAATTGCTTTCATAATTTGTCTCTTCTTAGTCGATACACTCTTGTCAGAGTGGTCGTGGTTGCGCAGACGAGGTACACGGCGAGATGTTTGTTGGGTCGTTGACTTCCCCGAGGACTGCTCTTTCAGCGATGTGCTTCCATTTCTGCCGGTTGGAGACGTTGCGAGTACACTGGACCATGGTAGACTTAGTAGCCTTTTTGATCAAGTCGGTCCAGCGAGTCGGTGATCGGCCGCGAGATCTTTTGCCCTCCACTTGGCCCTGAACTACCAGTCTCTCCATCGAGTCTTCATAATTTGTACAGGCGCTTAAAAGAAATGTTAAAAGTTTTGGTATTGTTTTGGAAAACAGTGATATCGGTGAAAGGTTTTCGAAGAAACGATACTCGATGAAACGTTTGTCGCAGTGAAGTAGGTATCCCTTTTTAAAGACCTATCCAACGATACCCCACACAATATACATCGCGAGAAAAAAAAATCATCCCCACTTTAATGTGTACTGTTAGTACTTTGTCAACGTAACTCATTTGTATCTGTATATAAAATAAAAGGAAAACTATCGCAGCTAAGTAGACTTTACAAGTTTACGAGTAATAGTGGAGTAACTCATTTATATCTCTTTCTAGTACTAATAATCTTTGAGATATAGTGCGGACGGACGGACGAATGGACGGACAGACAGACAGACAGACGGACATGGCGAAACTATATGAGTTCTATATTGACTACGGAACCCTAAAAAATCGGTCAAACCACTCCAAACACGGTCACCGTGTCCGCAGTAGATTTAAGGGCAGTTATTGAACCCTTTTCCTTACGAGAAATAAATATAATCATGAATATGGCTCACAACTTCTAGATAAAGATCAAAAAAATATTTCGTCATTCAGCCACTACAAAATCAGCACACTTTCTACTATTACTATAGCTTAGTCCTACTTTCGTTATCACCACATCTGCGTGTAGTTGTTCGTGTAGATCGGAATCGTAACGAATGTGCTCTGTGCTTCGTTAAGGGCTATCAGGCTTCATTAGTTAATGCAAGGCATTTGTAATCTGCTGCCCGTTCGAGACTTTACGAGACTTTGTCACGCTTGCTTTTTCTGTTTTTTACTTTAGGAGACATGTTGGTATTATAACTGGGAGTAAAATAGTGCTAATTGGTGGCACATGATTTGGTACACAGAATTACACAGTATTTGAGGTGAAATTGTTTATTAATGCTTATAGTACACCGACAAAACTACAGATACTTACACTTTTTCCTTTTTGGTGGGTGGGAAATCATCAAAAAATAACCCCTCCCGCTCTTGGGCAAAGTGAAAGGGGTAGTCGGACTTCTACCGACTAAAAACCACCCATGTTCTTCTTCTTTGCCCTTAATGTCGATGTCGCGGTATCTCTTGCGAACAACCAGCCCCGACGGGGGATACTTACACCTCAGTCTATCTCTTCAGGGAGTGCAGTTCGTGTTTATGTAGTTACGGGCAAGTATCTGGGGTTTGTTTTAGAGAATATTTTTTTAATAATTTCAGAGACTCTACGCTCGAAGTTGTGGACGATTATGTCTACCTGGGACAAACGGTCCAGTTGGGTAGATCTAACTTAACGTAGCCCGAAGAATCGTCAGACTTAAGTGGCAATGGGCAGGGCACATTGCTCGCAGAACGGATGGCCGATGGGGCCGAAAAGTTCTAGAATGGCGACCGCGAACCGGAAGACGTTGCGTTGGAAGGCCTCCCACTAGGTGGACCGATGGCCTGGTCACACCTGGGGGAGGCCTATGTCCAGCAGTGGACGTCTTTTGGCTGAAATGATGAATGCTGATGATGAGATTATGATGAATAATAAAAGCCTATTATTATATACCTCCTCTGTCTATTCAGCTTTTGTTCAATATGGTTGTTTAAGGCTGGTTTTATAGTCACGCCGCTAGACGCGCCGCTGGGCTCTTGAACGCTCTTGAACAGCGGTGCACTGTCAAACGAGATTCCGCTGCTGTGAGACAGTCGTGTACAATATGAACGTTAATGCAACAAATATCTTACGGCGCGTCTCAACGGCGTCACACTAAAACGCATACTGGCCGTAGAAGCGCACAAGCGGCGTGCGCTTCGGCTGCGCCGGAGAACAGCGCGCGTTTACTGAACCGGCGCTGCTCAAGCTAGTTATTCTGCGATGCAAAACAACATAAAAAGTAAAAAAAAAAAATCATTTAAGACAAAAAATATTTCCAACTTAGACTCATCCTACCTCAGAATTCCCATCACAACATAGCGCTTTAAGGAAACATACATACAGGTCTAAAACTTTCAAATAAATTCCGTTTCATCTCTGTCCGCCGTGGGGATTTTTCCCATAGTAAAGTTCCCAATGTCCTTTTGATGATTCTTTTTTTATTGGAACGAAGATATTTCAAGGGTGGTACCATGATATGGAAACCAGATCCTGGTGATGGAATCTCAGAGAAATCGAGGGCAACCCTCAAATTTCATAGGCACGCATTACGTGTTTAGTGCTTTTTCTGACGCTATGCAAGTATGGTTTCATAGTAAATATTTCTATAAGATATACAACTAAAAATGAAAAAATAAAAAAACTTTTTGCAAAAAAAAAAAAATAACCGACTTCAAAAACACATAAAAGTGAAAAATTTACTTCAGAAGAAAAATCAGCTTCTGAAGTCGGTGGCAAAAAAAGCCAAATCAAACAAACAAATGTCACCGACTTCAGAAGCTTGCAAAAAGTTTTTTTTTTCTGTTTTTTACTTTAGGAGACATGTTGGAATTTTAACTGGGGGTAAAATAGTGCTAATTGGTGGCACGTGATTTGGTACACAGAATTACACAGTATTTGAGGTGAAATTGTTTATTAATGCTTATAGTACACCGACAAAACTACAGATACTTACACTTTTTCCTTTTTGGTGGGTGGGAAATCATCAAAAAATAACCCCTCCCGCTCTTGGGCAAAGTGAAAGGGGTAGTCGGACTTCTACCGACTAAAAACCACCCATGTTCTTCTTCTTTGCCCTTAATGTCGATGTCGCGGTATCTCTTGCGAACAACCAGCCCCGACGGGGGATACTTACACCTCAGTCTATCTCTTCAGGGAGTGCAGTTCGTGTTTATGTAGTTACGGGCAAGTATCTGGGGTTTGTTTTAGAGAATAATCTGCAGACATCAGTATCACTTCCCTTTCTTTTAAAAATATAAATATTCCTTTCATGTTTTACTTTTTTGCAGGTACTAAGGAAGCAGGTAGGTACTATGCCAGGCTATGTTATGTGTTTGTCAATCCATTTAAATTTCCATTAAAAACATACAGTACAAAAAATATAATTTCAAAGACGTGAAGTTGGTAAGGACTTAATATTAAAGAACTAGTTAATAAATATACGATGAATATATCCTAAATAACCCGCTCTCAATTTGCGACTAAAAGCAAAATCCCTCGAGAAGCTGGTAAAATGTAAATGTAGTGAATTTCATGCATATTTTGGCAACTTGATTAATAGAATCGACATCTTCATTAGCAGATTTCACATGGGATTTGTGTGTCTAAATATTTTTATGACTACCAATAATCAAATAATTTTTCATATTCCTATGTTTAATTGTATAAGCGAAGTTATTCAAGATTATTGTGAGTGTGTTTGACACGTTGTGCCTCCTAGTTTCGTTTATTGCTTACTACTAAAACATTTTTTTAAGACACGTTGTATATTACCTATATGCATTTTACATAATTATATGTACCTATCGTATGTTGAGTACCTAGACACAAATAAAAGTCTATTGTGTCTCGCGTGGATCTATGTTCCGGCACACGAAGGGTTAAACTAAAATCAAAGCAAAATAAAAAGTTTTCAAAAAGATCAAATAGCGTCAAAATCGTCTAAAAATTATTGTTTTATAAACAACATGTTTTGGCAAATATTACAACTTCTATACGGGTTTAAAAGTGGGCTACAAACACGTTATATCCAATTCAAGACTACAAACCCCTCTATAAAAGCCGCCATAGCAAATAATAATAATATATATAATGGTAATAGCTTGCTATAAATATTCAAATCACCATTATAAACACCCTCCTCAATTGTTATGCAAATATTGATGAGTGACGGCCATCTTATGACGCATCGGAACGACGTCGTCAAAGGGTCGACATCTAGGGCAAACTCCTTTCATTTTATGTTTTACTAGGGGTTTTGTAATTTAAAATAATGGCTTATTTGGTAAGCTTTAAATAAGTAAGAGTCAGTCACACTGCTAACAGTCAACTGCTACTGTAGTGTACTGAGATTTGAAATAGTGTAATGTATAATATTTTTGGATGTTTTCGACTTCGAGATTGAGAATTAAACTTTTTAAGTAGGCACCTACTACAAAATGTTCTTCCGTAAATTCGTCTTTACACCACGATTTACTTCTAGAGACTGAGCACACAAAATAGAATAAATACATGTTTATGGTGTCCGCCCACTGCACCGTACCGTACCATGACTATTACTATAAACGTATCAGGCAAGGAAATAAACACGACACGAACTACTATGTCCACTGCCCAATATACCATGAACCAAGCACGGAGCAATACAAAGAATAGTTTTTATCACGGTCCTGGATGATACGGTGTAGTGGACAGACTCCTTTAGGGTTAAGATTGTAGCGTGGGTCGCAGTTTCGAACAAATGTTTGTTTAGAATGTTGATCAAACTATGCTCCAGTGCAGGTGAGGTGTGTTTGTCTACCTACTCGCATGTGTACCGAGGAGGATTATAGAGAGGGAATGGAAATTCGAATTGTGAATTGTATAAGGTTTTGTGGTTTTATTCAAAATAATAATGTATTTTCGATAAAGACTGCAAGAAGTAATTTTCGTATTAAAGATATTTTTCATGATTAAACAGGTAAAGTTTTTTTCGGCTGTTTCTTATAATACACGTAGTAGTCAGGTACGAATTACCGGCCCCACAAAAGTTTGTTCAAATCTTTAATCTATTTGCAAAATAAACAAATCATTTATCTTTTATCGCCCCCTGTCAATGTAAGTCAAAGGGCAAAAATTCCTTGTGTAACCAAATTACCTTCCCTAAACACCAAAAATTACTGTTTTACTTGTGATTTTCCAAAATGAAATTAAGCTGGGCTGTTTTCTCAGGGGGCGTAACCGTCCGTCATTTAATTTTAGCACGTCAGGGGTCCAATCGGCGGTTATTGTTTCTTGTGATAACGTCAAAATAAAATTAATGAGCGACCCGTTCAGCAGGGGGCGTTATATTGTGAAAGAAAAGTGCCCCTAGTTTGGTAAATTGTTACTTTTTATCAAAACTGGGTGGAGTAAATGTTGGGTTTGAAAGTGTCGTGTAGAAATATTTTGGTGAGGTCGAGGGTCACTTGGAAAGAAATAGAGGTTAATGTGTTTAAGAAATATTTCACACTCAATTCTAACATTATAAAATGTTCTAAGACATTTCTTACAAAAAAATATAATAATGAGTACAACAACCCTTCAAAAGACTCAGGGTAAATAAAATTAAGTTTGTACATTTTTTATCAGTTATGATACTGAAAAATATACGAATGTAGACTTATATGTCATTCAGGAAATCTGACTGCTTATAAGTCGAGCTATCATATTATTATGTTTTAGCGGACGAAGTGCTCTAGTATTTTATAAACTCATTTCTACTAAATCGACAGTTCAGTTTACCAATAAAAAAAATAGGTAATTTCTAAAATAAACAAATATATAGTAAATTTTTAAAAATAAGTTTAAAAAAGCCCAGCAAAATTGTATAGTAGTTACTTACACCATGCGTAAAGAAAGAAAAAAAAAACGCGTTATAAATCCTCTATCAGACACGCGTTCTGTTGACAAAGCGATTGCTGGCCACATCCGTGTACCTTTCCTCTCTCTATACCCATAGACAGAGCAAACAGGGTCCCATGGTGAGCGAACAAGGGCCTATGGTGAAAAACGTACGACATTGAACAAACATGACTATGACATGGCAAACACTTACATTCTACTGTAGGGAGAAAAACTCTATGGTGAGAAAATACTACCGTCGTTTGTTTTGAAAAGGTGTGAAATAGTAGATTTTTGTACTTCTCTGGAAGATTTGGGTTCAAAGCACTGAAATAAAGGATTAGAACCGGCGATGTAATTATTTTTTCTAAGAAAATAGAAAGGAAAACAAAGGGAAGAAATGTGTGAGAGTGAGATGAGAGAGATTTTAAAACAAAAACCTTTCGCAGATTATTTTTAAAACACCACCCGTTACTTTTAAATGAGCTTAACATTAAAAAAATAATACTTTTATGAATCCGTTTTCACAAAGATGTTAAAAGATTATTTTTCGTCTAACTTGCAAAAAAACATTTCTAATTTACATTGAAAAGAAACTTCACCTTGACCCGACAGCTAAATTAATAAAGGGTCGCTTTTTCAATTTAGAATAACGTCGTTAACACGAAGCCTAAAGGCAATAAACAGGTTTGCAAATAAATTAATTACGAAGTTAAAACACCCCAACGGAGAACTATAGACAAACTAATGAGCAATTTACTCACTCAATGATCTAACAGCTAACTAGTTGATAGAAAGTCTGAATTCATTTTATCTAAAATCTTGTTAGTTCTTTATGATAGGAATTATCAGGTTTCCTGTTTGTATCTTCTGTTTTTTATTGAATTAGATTACTTTAAATATTGTGCGAAAGTGTATGACCAGTGTGTGTTGCCAGTGATTACATACGGGACCGAAACGTGGTCGCTCACAATGGGCCTTATCAGAAAGCTCAAAGTCACCTAAAGGGCAATGGAGAGGGCTATGCTCGGAGTTTCCTTGCGTGATCGAATCAGAAATGAGGACATCCGCATGAGAACCAAGGTTACCGACGTAGCCCGAAGAATCGCCAGACTTAAGTGGCAATGGGCAGGGCACATTGCTCGCAGAACGGATGGCCGATGGGGCCGAAAAGTTCTGGAATGGCGACCGCGAACCGGAAGACGTTGCGTTGGAAGGCCTCCCACTAGGTGGACCGATGACCTGGTCAAGGTTGCAGGAACCCGCTGGATGAGAGACGCACGGGACCGGTCAATGTGGCGACGCCTGGGGGAGGCCTATGTCCAGCAGTGGACGTCTTTTGGCTGAAATGATGATGATGATGAAATATTGTGCTTCGAGAGGATTTTACTCGTACCTGATATTTTTTTGCCTAGTTAGAATAACACCACTATTGAAATAGCTGGTATACCACGGTACCACCTCATTCACAACCTCAGATGATACTACGTATATCGCTAGTTCAAGCTGTACGCGTGTGCGACTCATGTTTCCGTTCGTTGCTCCACAATTCGCGTCGCAGTGACTCGTGGTTTGCTCATGCCAATTTATTTACCTGTAAGGTAGATGATGGATTTCAAAACACTTTGGCTTCATTAACTCATTTTGGTTAAAATTTTATTTAGTGACTTCTTGCTCCACAACGACGACACTCGTAAATCGCGTGTTTTTTGAGCGCGTGGCTCGTGACCAAGATATGACGCTGTGATGATTATTATGTAGCTATGTTTTATTTCATTGTAAGTCAGTGATCTCCAAGATTAGCACGAAGGGTAAATTACGTCCAATCTAGCTCATCTCTGGTATTAGTTAAACTTGAACCAACAACCTCGTCCCTGGGAACCGCATCATCACGTTACAGGATAACTAAAGCCTGCCGGAATAGCACAAACAACCCTACCCTTTGTTTGCATTCGCCATGGCCGACTGGCCGTGTGTACAGAGTGAAATAGCCTCTTGGGTCATATTTCCTTGGGTCGGCCTGTCCATCAATTTGTATCTTGACTCAAGAACCGGCTCAAGGCCGAGGAAAAATAATACAGCATTTTCTTATGGTAAACTCTTTGGGGCATATCACGAAAACAAAAGAAAAGAAAAAATATTTTTTAAAAACAACCAACATAGCATTTTCTGTTTCATTGCTGTATCAAACCACCTTGTAATTCCGATAAGATTTGTCTGCATAATACATGTTTTGAACGTGTATTTGCGGATACCAGTCACAGGACCACCCTCTTATATTACAATACTAGCTTTTGTCCGCGACTTCGCCTGCGTGAAATTGTCGGTTTTCAATGCAAACTTTGCCACCCTTTTCACCCCTTTTGGGGTTGAATTTTGAAAAATTCTTCCTTGGTAGTTACCTACGTCATAAGAGGAATACGTGTGCGAATTTTCAAGTTTGTAGACCTAAGGGTTTGGCCTGTGCGTTGTTCCTCAGTCAGTCAGCTGTGCCGTTTATATTATACAGACACATAAAGTGCCGATTAGTTTTATTGTGTCTTTCATAGCTTTTAATCTATTAGAAAGTTAATACTAAAAAAATCCTGGAATCTAAATCAACCTGCCTAAAAAATCCTTAACATATTTAAACCAAACCCGTGCGGCTTACACCCTGGTCCAAAATTCCCACATTCTAATCACACAAACTGTTTACTGACCTCAACACATTTCAGTTTAAGCCCACAATACATTACGAGTACGACCTGAAACCTTCACGACCTGAAACTAAGCTCGGTCTAACTCGGACATGTCATTAGTTTTTTCAACCACTATGGAGTTGAAAAATACAAGGAAAGTGTAGTTTACAATAAAGATAAAAAAGGGTAGTGAAAAGCAATTATTTCTGGCTTAGAAAAGTCTGCAATTTGGTTTATCCTTATCTGTAAACTCGTTTTCTAATACGCGGTTAGAAAAATAAAATCTGAAATAGCTTTCGTTTCTCTAATCTAGTTTTCTTAGAATTTAGGGTTAAAGAGACTAGTCACGACTTTTTAAAGATACTTTTATCTTCAAACATTTCAAAGCCTTATCGGCTTTTTTTGTTACTACACAAGTATTTTAGACATCCTGATAGATAAATTAATGTGGAACTTAAACTTCGCAAGTGAACTACACGTAAGTTGAGTCTTAAATTGTGCTGTTAAGTCTAAGTGGAGTTCTAACTTCAAGTTGTTGTTGTATACTAACAACAGCACTTGTATCAAAGCGTTCACGCATGCACATAAGTGGGGGTGACGTAAGTGGAAGGACGAAGTATGAAAATATGCCCAAAGACAAGGTTACTTTACTATGCCCAAAATGACAAATCGCTACGGCGGCAGCGTAGCAGTGCTACGGCGGCGGCGTAGCAGTGCTACGCATTCAGTTTATTGTTAAAGTTTAAAATATGATACTGGCTATTTCACATGACAGATTATAATTCGTTCACTTTATTACATTGTTGCAGGTCTTATTATGTTTTCACTAACACTGGATTATCTTTCAATGAAAGCCTAAATATGTAAAACAGAACTGTTAGATTTTCAACTCTCAGTGCAGAAACTGTGCAATGATGACCTCCCCTATTGATGACGATGATGACAATGAATTCTTAGACACTAGAAAAGTTAGTTAGGTAAAAGAAAAACCACTTCTGATGCAGTACCACAGACCACTCATATTCCTTCAACCCCAAGGCTAATGACCCACCCTGTGGGGGAGTGCACACTTTGTCACGCCAAACTTTTGTTTGTTTCGGCAATGGCGGCGACGCGCGTGTTTTTACCCCAAAGGGTGACAGTTTGTCAAACTGGGGAGAACGTAGAACTGTGATTTGTGCAAATGAGGAACACTTTGGGTGCATAATTTTTTGGAGCCAATTTTCCGGGTTATTTGGGATAACGCGTCGTGAATGTGTATGACGATGTTTTTTGTTTCTTTATGGACTGCTGTTTTATTTTGTTTTTTTGATGACCATGTTTTTTTGTTTTGTCGCGTCGACAGAAAAATGTAACGGTAATGCTCCGTGGATGAAATAAAACTGTGTCTTTTAATGATTTTCATACATATGTAATGGCCAAAAATAGATGGTATTTTAATTCAGTGGTTTTTCTTTTCAGGAAAGAAAATACCACAGGATTTTACTGGCATCAAGGGATTCACGAGGAACAAGGAAGATTTGCTTGGATTTCATCGACTTCAAACACGCTTGACGTTCCCATGCTCATTCCTTGGGATTCCCTCGGGAAAGCATATCCCAAAGTAGTGGCGTTTGATGCTCATGTGTCAAGGAAAACGAGTTGAGTAACAGGTTCTCTACCAAGTGATGTGCATGATTTATTTGAATAGAAGGCCAAAATAGCCCAATACATTATACGAGTATAGGAGTCAATTTTTATTCATTAAATAAAACAAACTTGGCTCGACTCGTTGGTCTAGTGGACGCAAACGCGACTGCTGAGCATGAGGACCTGGGTTCGATTCCTGGGTTGGGTAACGTGTTGTTGGGAGTTTCCATTAGGAATTTCTTAGAAGCAATCACGGAGTCGGTGGCCCAGTGGTGGCGGCCCCGACTTACGAACAGTAGGTCGTGGGTTCGAACCCAGGCGCCACATTACTTTGTGTAATTTATTTCATCACCGCTGCTCTCAAAACGGTGAAGGAAAACATCGTGAGGAAACCGGCATGTCTTAGAACCAAAAATTCGAAGACATGTGACATCTACCAATCCGCACTAGGCCTGCGTGGTAGATTATAGCCCATTCCTTCTCAAAAGAGAGGAGGGCAGTGTCCCAGCAGTGGGAACATTAATAGGCTGTTGATGATGATGATGAGTCACGGAGTCTGCCCGGTTAATGGCAATAGGCTTGCCCCCTTTTACCTGGGACTTAAATATAACTTGCTAAATGTGGGTGTACTATTAGGTAGACCTCTGGCTTACCCTTCGGGTACTACAGGCGTGATGTTATGTTATGTTAGACAAAACCAATTCTATCTATTTGGAATTCAAAGTTAAATATTATTTTCTAATTCTTAAATATTTCTTCAAACAGTTAAATCATTATTTTCGTAATAAGACGACGTCATACAAATTATCTTAGAGACTAGATAATTTATTATCGTTCAGCCTGTAATAATAAATTACGGAGCTGTAAGAATACAATTATTATAATATTATTATTTATTGGGATTATTAACAAATGGGTCTCGATATCTCTAAGGATATAAAATGTTTCACAGATAATAAGTATTATTCATGACGTTAGATAAAACAATTCTTGCTTTTTGTTATCAAGCTTTAAAACTCTTTTATTCTAATCTGCTATAAAAAAAGGTTACGGTCATTTTTTAGACGGCTAGGCGAGCTGAGTAATGCCCTAGATAAGTCCTCCTTCCTACTTCTGTTCTCCTGGTAGTTTGTGGGATGATCGTACAATTGTAAGTTATAGAAATAAAAACTGATTATTTTTCATTATCAACTGTTTTTCGGTTGACTGTACTTCACTTGTACTTTTGTCAAAAAGGGGATCAGAACGGAATGATAAATTACAGGGGATCAGAAAGGAATAAACAAAAGAAAAATATTGGCAGTGGATCGGTTTGGGGGATCAGACCGGAACAACTCGTCTAATGATACTTACTGCTTGTCATTCTAGACGGTTCATCTACCATTCATTTTCAGAGAATCTAACTTGTTTTTACCATTTTGAGATGTTAAGTTACTGTTAATTTTGTTTTCTATTTCCATTATTTCGTTATGTGTGGTATATATGGTTCAAAGGTAATTTAAGGCTTCATTGGAACCCGTCGGGGCTGTGGTTTGTCGAAAGGTTAACGCGGCTCCGACACATGGGCGAAGAAGGAACATGGGTTTGGTTTTTAGTCAGTAGAAGTCTGACACTCCCCTTCGCTCTGCCCAAGAGCGGGGGGGGGGGTTATTCGATGATTTTCCACCCACCAAAAAATGATTGATGACAAAAACATGTTGTTGAAACTGTTGACATCAGTCGCTTAGTCCCAAACGCTTTACAAAACTAAATTACAATCAATATTAATTCCAGTGTATAATACAAGTTTTATTCAGAAAAGCATACCGGTCTACTTAATATTTTAAAAACGTGTGAGAAGATGTTAACATTCGTACATCTTAAAAGACACGTTCTAGTCATTTTTCGTTCATTATTATTCTGACTTTGAACAGCCTACAGAGCTCTTCATTCAACTCACGGAATCAATACCTTATTACAGAAATACACTAACAGTACCAACCTAACAAAGACAAGGACAATTTTATTGTGTCCACAAAATTATTCCTTTCTAGATTAAAATGGCTTCACAAGCAAGCCAAAGGACGTGTATGAAAGGGATACGATATTAATTAAAACTTGAGCTCCCGCGGGCTTCGCAGTAACAATTAGTGGGAGGAGGACGCTTCGTATGACCACCGGTTCGTTTTAAAAGCTGGACTGCTCTGCGAATAGATTAGCCCCAGGGGTGTCATAAGTTTCAGATGAAGTATCATTTCTGGATTCGATCAAGGTCGGTGTCATGACCTTTTGGATCTATTAATAATTCTGGGTGGTCATCAATCTTTTTGACGGTAAGATTAAACAAGGAACATAATTATATATGTATGGACGTTAAGCACATTTTAGTTGGTAGAAGTTTAATCAGAAATGAGAGAGACGAAAGTATTTTGTACAATCACAATAAGGGAAACCAATCAAGACCAATATTGGTGCGAAAGCCTAAATCAAATGAGCAGCATAAAGAAAACTTTCCTAAATGCGTTGCGTATAAAATAAATGTTACCTAGTCATAAACGCTTTTGTCGCTTAGAGAGACGAAGAACAAACACGACCACACTGGACAGTCCGCGGAAGCTAAAAAGTCTGTCCACAACACAGAAACCTTACTTAAAATGAATCCCGGTATTTATTTATCCGTACAAAACAATCCACGTTTTCATTTCAACTAAAGTTTCATTTTACTCATTGTATTTTCAACCTCTTCAATATAATATCAAGTTTTCTAGAGATTTTGTTGATAAAACTGTACACAGATTGCAAAAGCATAATTTGTACTCGTCTTGTTACAATACTAAACTTTCTAAATATAGAAAGTTAGAATACTAACTGCCTTAATTTGAGACAGATAATATTAAAGTCAAATATTATTATTAAATTTAATGATTAATTTACCATAACAGAGCAAAATTCTGAAAATGACATTACATGAACTTTGTACTCGATGCCATTGATCGTTTTGTACCTACCTAGTTTTTTACGAAATAATAATGTCAGGGTTATCTTTCAGTCTAACCAGATGCAAACTCAGCCCAGTTGCTGGTTAATGTACTTTCCAAAATATGCTAGATTCTCATGAGTAATTTTCATAAACTTTGTAGTTTTTAGTCAATAAACACAGAGCTACAAGAAAAACAGTGAGCTCATAATTAGCTATTAGATTAGGGCGTTGCATTCCGGGCTAACACTAGCAATGCGAGTGGGTCCCACAGGCCCGCTCCACACATTACGGTGGAGCAAACGCGAACCACGGATATCTTGGCAGTCTTAGCACAACGGTCGCAGGGTTAATTACGAGCATGACTTGTGGGTTGTTTGTGGAACATTTTCTTAGATTTTATTGTAAGACAACGTTCTAAACGCAATTGTGTTTTCTTGTTATTATTGTTCCGCAGAATGCACTATTTTTCGATCGTATTTCAAGCTACATTGCTATAATAACATTTAGTAGCGAGATTACAATTCCAACTGCTGTATTTTCTAGTCTAACATATCGATGCCTTTATTTTTTTTGGTGGGTGGAAAATCATCAAATGCCCCGCTCTTGGGCAGAGCGAAGGGGAGTGTCAGACTTCTACTGACTAAAAACCGAACCCATGTTCCTTCTTTGCCCTTGTGCCGAGGCCACGTCATCTAGTACTAAAATCCGCGACCCCGACGGGACATAATATAGCAAGAAAAAGCAATCGGTATTAATTTTACCAAGTAAGTACCAATATCAGATTGCGTCCCTACCTTTTCGGTCCAAACCATAAAATCCGCGAAAATATAGGTATTCCGCTTATTTAACAACAAAACACAATCGTAAAGAATCTTACGTAAAAAAGCAATCGCAATTTCAGCGACGATTTACTGTCCAATATCGGATTTACTAGGATTTTATTGTAAAACACGCGCGGCTAGTTGTAACTCAGTCGGATGTAACAATTGTTAGGAAGGCGTGAAATGGTCAATTGTACCCGCGCCGTGATAAGGTTGCGTCTCGAGCCTTTGATGACAACAATAAATGTATGATAGACAACTTGTGTGTAGGTAAAAATGGGGGATAAAGGGGTCAGAGCCCATTCGTCCCCTAAGATTCGCACCCTGTGTCCACTCGTCCCCTGGAACTTTTGAGGGGCCCATTCGTCCCCTGATGAATATTTATTTTTATTTATTCTTCTAATATAAGTACATGTATATGTGTATACTGCAGCTTGGTAGTCCTGGTACAGTCGCGCAGAAAAGGCTAAAATAAAAAATATAGTAATTCGGTAGTTATCATATTTATTTCAAATAAGATTAACACTACAAAATCACTATGTCCTAGAAACTAACAAAATATAACTCTTTTACAAAAATCAGCCTTGATTGACCATCATATAAATTAACATTAAATATAAAATATGCATAAAATAGAACACATATCAACAGTAAATATCTTCTTATTTTTTTGTTTTTTTTCCAACTACATACATGCAAAATCATAATAACTTAATTCTAAAAAATTATAACAGTACAAAAAAAATACTAAAATCACAGTAATTATTGAAGACTAGATAAATCAACGTAATATTTTTTTTTTGTATATTAACCAACTACATGCAAAATCGTAATAACTTAAATCTAATAAATTGTAACTAGAAGAACCTACATAAAAATTGGCTAAAATCACCGTATTTTTTGTATATTTACTTATTAGTGATTGACCGTATTTATTTATTAGTGAGACAATTTTACATCGTAAGCCTATCGACAGGTTATATTATTATCATTCATCATAGCTCTTTTTTCAATGATCTGTTATGATTAAATAAATTAATTCCGTTAGTAAACTGTTCACAAGTGTACTATGTTAACCGTTTCTTATGTAAAATATAGCTAATTTTATCTCAGGGGACCAATAGGCACCTGAATAGGTGCCGAATCTTTAACTTATATTGTATATATATTAGAGGGGACGAATGGGTACCTTAAAAATAATATTTTTTATTAAAATATTAATTGGTCCCCCAATTAATATTTTAATAAAAAATATTATTTTGAGACCAATGGGCACCTATATAGGGGCCGAATCTACAACTTATAGGCTGGGGGACGAATTTTAGGGGACGAATGGGCTCTGACCCGGATAAAGTGGGGTATGTATTTAGGGGATAATTCTTTTGAACTGTGATTGTTGTTAATATTAACTGTTTTACTTTTCCAGCCCAAAAGAAAGAATGTGGGTACCTCATTATTAGAAATAATATGAATACCTAATGATTATTAATTATACCTTGTATTTTATCATAAGACAGACACTTAAAGACAATAATATTATCTTATATCGCTTAGGTAAAAATCTACCAATTTTTATCAATTTTGTTGCGTATATACAAAAATATTAGTGCTTATGACTGTATATGAACATTGCTAACCCAGATCAGTGTAATACTGCTCATCGCCACGGACAAAGTAACTATTGAATGTTACGCGCAGCAAAGTGTTTATCTGCTTTATACGAGAATATCCTCAGTTTTGCTGTTGTGTATGTGCGAGTTAGCGACAGTCGCTAGTCGTTCAATGAGTGTTTGTTTGTACGAGCGCGCGGTTGTGCAAAGCGACGGAAACGCCGCGACAGTCGCGAGACTCGATTCCTGTGCACTTTTTGTGTGGCACAAGGTGTGTGAGACAGCGGTTTCATGTATTCAGTACTTTAGGTAGGTCACTAACGCAGCTCATAACTACGGTACAGAATTGAGCCAGTCAAAGGCTTTTGACTTTTTTGAATAAGAAGTTACTGTACAACTGGATATTTAATAAAATCGACAAATGTAAACCTCTTAGGACCCAGTTACGTAAATCGCTGTGAGGTTGGCCTGTGAGGTCCCGTTATTGATCTCGGCCTACGCCTCATCTGACTTTTGACGTCTGTGGCATGCTCTTGTTAACAATTTCATTAATTTTTTTCTCCATTTCGTAATATGGTATGTTGGCCAATTTAGCATGAGCTTTTTCCGGAATATTATAATGTCCAGCTTAAACTAAAGATAGCAGGGCTGCGGGTTGTTCGAAATAGATACCGCAG
Organism: Diarsia dahlii; assembly: GCA_949775195.1. Classification (NCBI taxonomy): domain Eukaryota; kingdom Metazoa; phylum Arthropoda; class Insecta; order Lepidoptera; family Noctuidae; genus Diarsia; species Diarsia dahlii. The sequence goes on from OX459199.1 coordinate 22,894,115, forward strand.
CCTCGGCACAAAGGGCTCAAAAGGAACATGATGGTTTTGAGGAGTCATTTGATGATTTCCCACGCTCCAAAAAAAAAAAGATAGCTTTAGTTGTGCATTTGCTTGTAGCGTCCATTATTCAACTCGCTGCCGCTCCTACGTTGCCCCAGCCCCACAAGGGCTAGTTAAAGGCAGACCAGACCGTATCCTGCAGCAGGCAGTAGGCAGTCCACAGTAGCAGGCGTTTGTTCTGCACTCATTGTTCAGGCCGCTTTGTTCACAAACTTGTACCTGCAAGCCCGCGCCTACTTGTGGGCTTATGATTGGCTTCGTTTGTCGCTTCATCGAGTTACTGTTGGGTAAGGCGCATTCTGTGAGCAACAATGGGTTTCAATGTACTGTTCGGTTGTTTGTATTTGAGTATACAATCCAAATGCCTGATGTAATTTTCAACCGCTAAAATTATAACTGACTCAAAATATTGGCCTGTATTCGAACAATGTTTCAAACTTGGTCCCTAGATAACGATTACTACAAATTATGTGGATTATTGTAAGAATTGTTTGCTGTGCCTGGGTAAGGCCACTTGTTTTATAATTTATTTTATTTTGGTGCAGGTCTTTACACTCATCTTGAATTCTAGATAAAACGACCCCTACATAAAAGTTTATAATTTTAATATTGACTATTTGATAAAATATTCCAACTTATATTTTACAGCCCATTACTCTGTAAAATATGTAAACGGTGTTTCGAGCAAAAACTGTTTCAGAATAATATTTATCCTACTAATATTATAAATGCGAAAGTTTGTGAGGATGGATGGATGGATGTTTGTTCCACTATCACGCCAGTACGGCTGAACGGAGCTGTATGAAATTTGGCATAGAGATAGATTATAATCTGGAATAACACATGGGCTATATATTAGCGCTAGCTTAGGGGGGTGAGCAATATTGCATTATGTGCATATTTTTCAACTGTTTGACAGCTATCTTCTGTCATACTATGAATTAAAAGCGAACGGCTATTTCAAATTAATTGACACAGATGAAAGTAGCCTAACGGTTCGGCGACTTACCTGTAAACAAGGGTATGCAAGTTCAAATCTCAGTCAGTGCCTTCTTTTTGTGTTTTATAAAATGATGTAAGATTTCCAAAACTGTTTAAACATGTTCGCGATTTCGATCCCCAATCGGTTTTCAATTTTTGTATTTTTTTGGTATTTGTTTTTATTTTGATGCTTTATGACTTTAAAATAATTATAAAAACAACAATAAATCTAAATACATAATAATAAATGTGTAGACGTGGATTTTCTGTACATTGAACATATTATATAAAAAAAAAATGTTCTCAATTGGAAATTTTTGACTGTAGTCTGTCGGGAGGCCTTCCAACGCAACGTCTTCCGGTTCGCGGTCGCCACTCCACAACTTTTCGGCCTATCGGCCATCCGTTCTGCGAGCAATGTGCCCATTGCCACTGAAGTTTGGCGAATCGTCGGGCTACGTCGGTAACCTTGATACTCATGCGGATATCTTCATTTATGATTCGATCACGCAAGTGAACTCCGAGCATAGCCCTCTCCATTGCCCTTTGGGTGACTTTGAGATTTCTGATGAGGCCCATTGTGAGCGACCACTTTTCGGTCCCATATCTAATCACTGGCAGCACACACTGGTCATAGACTTTCGTCTTGAGACACTGTCGTAAGTTGGACGAGAACGCTGCCCAGCCGAGTAGGATTCGTCGATTGATCTCTTTCTCGAACTGGACCGTTTGTCCCAGGTAGACATAATCGTCCACAACTTCAAGTGTAGTGTCTCCGATCTTGATAAGAGTAGGTGATACATGGACATTCAACGTAACCTTGGTTTTGTCCATGTTCATTTTAAGACCCACTATTTCGGAAGCTCCAGTGAGGTCATCGAGCATTGATTGATTAAAAAAGAAGAACTTATCGTCATAACGAAAGATACATACATGCAACGACATCTATTACACCAAATTGTAATGTACAGCACCGACCGGCCTAAAGTGTACTGTGTTGTTATAACGCTCCACAATAATAAATAGTTTTTGTGCAGTTTTAGCAAAGTTTCGATTCAGTGTTGGTGATGAGATTGTTCTTGGACATATGCACTATCTGTGAGTTGAAGAAATTGCACATAAACGTTATAAACAAGACATATTTAACAAATACTAAGTGAACTTTTTGTCAATATACCCAACCGCACACCGAATACAGAGCACTTCACTTGAACGCGTAAGCGACGCCGTATTCCGTGCACTTAAGACCTTTTGGTCGCGAACTCTGCGTTACTCACTAGGTGTGGGCATTTGTTAGTGTGCGCTTTCAAGTAGCGAAATACATATTTATTTATGGTCGTGATATTTATTATTCGGACCTAAGGATGACTACATTACCTCCGAAATGGGGCTGCTGTGCTCTTGAACACGTTGATAAAAGCTTTATTCGATGTAAAGTATGTGAAAATGCGTTTCATCATGAGTGCCTTGGCTTGGAACCCACATGTGACCTGACATCGTGGTCCTGTTCTCAGTGCACCATAAAACCATCCGAAGCAACAAACATGGATATCACACCCATACGCTTTAATCCCAACATAACTATGCGCACAGGCAAGAGGCAAGCATTGCAATCCCCACCAAATCCAGCAACTACTCCCGTCACGGAAGAGAGTGTTCGTGCTATTGTTGAGAATGTGATGGAATCGAAGATGAATTCTCTTTTAGAAAAAATCACATTAACCATGAGCAACTTGCTGAACAAGGAGTTAACCGACATACGTGAAGAAGTAGCTGGTCTTAGAGGCTCCGTAGAATTCCTTAGCGATCAATACGACGATATATTAAGGGAAAAAAAGCAGGGTGATGAAAAAATTAAAGATCTACTTGATAAAAATGAGAAGTTATCATCCACAATCAAAGACATGTCAAGTCGTTTAAACACCATGGAACAACACGCTCGTGCAAGTAATGTTGAGATTCAATGTGTCCCCCAGAGGAAAACTGAAAACCTTCTCAATATTGTAACTCAGCTGGGGAAAACCATAGGTTGCGACATCAAAGAGGAAAGCATCAGTAATTGTACTCGGGTGATGAAGCTCAACAACAACACAAATCGTCCTAAATCAATTGTTGTACAATTTGCCACTCCCAGGTTACGAGACTCTTTCCTTGCGGCGTCTATAAATTTCAATAAAGCAAAGTCAGCCAACGACAAGCTAAACACCTCTCATCTCGAGCTCGATGGTGCGAAGTCTGCGATCTTCGTGACGGAACATTTGAGCCCGGCTAATAAGGCACTACACACGGCTACACGTCTCAAGGCTAAAGAAAAAGGGTATCGTTATGTTTGGATCAGGGGAGGACGTATTTATGTTAAAAAGTCAGATGATTCCGATACCAAGATTATGAAGGACATGGATTCGCTAAACCTAATTGTATAATGTTAAATATTCAACCAAAAGCTGTTATTATTAAGGCTATTCTCGGTTAAATTCGCTACCTTTACTATATATTACCAAAACACTCGTGGATTAAGATCCAAAACTCAAGAATTTTATTGTAATTTAGTATGTTCAAATTTTGATGCATTAGTATTAACAGAAACCTGGCTCAATAATTGTATTTATAGCAGCGAACTATTTGATAAAAGGTACATAGTTTTTAGACGTGATAGAGAAACTTCGAGTTTTCATGCTAAAAAGGACGGAGGAGGTGTCTTGGTCGCTGTATCGAGAAAGTACGCTGCCAACAGACAATGTTCTTGGGAAAGTGGGTGCGAAGACTTATGGGTCACTGTGAATGTAGCGGCTGGCTTCAAAATAGCTATTTGTGCTCTTTACTTGCCACCACCTGTGCATTATTCTATTTTGGAGCACTTCTTGGATAGCTACAATGCTGTAGCAGAAAGAAATGATTGTTGTTCTATTCTTATTGGTGACTTCAACATGAGCAATATAGATTGGAATCAAAACTTTAGCAGCGGCACTTCTCGCACCTCCTCCGTTTTCTCAAGAACCAATTCTAAACTCAATCAGGCCCTTCTAGATTTTATCCATGTAAATAACCTCATACAATTTAACAATATACGTAATATTAAGGATGGAATCCTGGACTTGGTTCTTGTAGACCGTCTTGAATGTACGGTGACTGAAGCCCTTAATAGTCTGACAAAGATCGATCCATATCACCCTCCTCTTGAAATTTCCTTGCGCCTCAAAGTGAATCATTGTTTAAAACCAGCACCTAATATTAGATTAAACTTCAAAAAAGCCAACTACTCTGCTATTAAATCAGAACTAGAACATACCGATTGGTATTCATTACTCTCGGATTCAGACGACCCCAATATAATGTTGGAACGATTCTATACGGTACTTTATCAAATTATTGACCAATTTGTCCCATCGACCTTAGTTAAAAGCAACTCGCGACCGCCATGGTACACAAAAAAGCTGGAAAGACTGCTGCGAGAAAAAAATAACTTAAGAAGAAGGTATGGTACGTACAAAAACCCTATGGATAAGATTTCTCTTCGTTGGTGTAGTAAGCGTTGTGACAGAATGGCAAGAGAATGTTACAACTCCTATATAAATAGCATAGAACAAAAAATTATAACGAATCCCAAGTTTTTCTGGTCCTTCATAAAATCAAAGCGGGGTGTTGCTAATGCCTATCCAGCCTCAATGTCAAATGGTGTCATCAAAACTTGTAATGGCAATGAGATGTGCAACATGTTCGGGACCTACTTTGCTTCAGTGTATAGTCCAGCCTCCCAGGCTTCCAACTTAGTTGAAACTTCGCCTTTCTTTGAAAACCTTGTCTGCAACTCCGACAATTTTTCCTTGATACAGATTCCAAAGGATAAAATAGCCAAGCATCTCAAAAGCTTAGACATATCTAAAGGTTCTGGTAGTGATGAAATTCCCCCTAACTTTGTCGTTACTTGCGCTGACCAACTTGCAACCCCATTATGCTTGATTTTTAATAAATCTCTCAGCACTGGTATTTTCCCTAAAAAATGGAAGCTGGCCAAAGTGGTACCGATTCATAAATCAGGAGATGATGATTTGGTAGGAAACTATCGTCCTATATCCATCCTTCCAACATTTGCCAAGGTATTTGAAGCAATGGTATGCCCTGACATACAAAACTATTTCAGGAAATATCTGTCGGTCCACCAGCATGGTTTTACTGCTGCAAGATCAACCTGCAGTAATTTAGTAGCTTTCGTTGAGGTTATTGCTGCTTCACTTGACTCGAACCAGCAAGTCGACGCCATCTACACTGATTTTAGCAAGGCTTTTGACAAAGTTTCCCATGAAGTGCTGATTCAAAAACTTGCTGCGTATGGCTTTGCTGGTTCCCTTCTAAACTGGCTACACTCCTACCTTTCGGATAGATCCTTTTATGTCGTGGTCAATGGCTATAAATCTGAAACCATGATCATAACCTCTGGTGTCCCTCAGGGTTCCCACCTTGGCCCCGTAATATTTATTATTTTTGTAAACGACCTTCCACATTGCTTCCTTAACTCCACGCCATTCCTATTCGCCGATGATTTGAAAATTATCCGCTCTATAGATTCTCTAGCCGATTCAGCATTACTTCAGGATGACTTGGACAGACTCTTAAACTGGTGTAAGGACAACATTATGCATCTTAATGTTGAAAAATGTGCCCAAATTACGTTTACTCGCAAAGCTAACTTCATTGATTTTAATTATAGCATGAGTGGTACGAACCTCAGTAAAGTTGATGAGATCAGAGATTTGGGAGTCCTTCTTGATCGTAAATTAACATTTATTCCTCACATGGACAATATTATTAAAAAAGCTTCAAAGACACTCGGTTTTGTGTTACGTAACGCTAAATGTTTTCGCAAGCCTAAAACTAAGATTTATCTTTTTAACTGTCTCGTTCGTACTATATTGGAATACTGCGCGGTTGCATGGCGTCCCCACTATGCAACACATAGTCTTAGGTTAGAGAGGATCCAGAAAAGATTTTTAAACCATCTTGCTTATTCCGCGGGATTAAACAAAAGAATTCGGAGCTATGCAAAACGTCTTCAAAAATTCAGTATGACTTCTCTCGAAAAACGAAGAAATGATTTAGATTTAATTTTTCTTTTTAAAATACTTCAGAATAAAATAGACTGCCCGCAGTTGTTAAGCAAGTTTAATTTTAACCTACCCCACAACTATCCTCGTCACCCTATAAAACTATTACGTCCCCCATTCCGCAAAACTGTATCAGGATCCAACTCCCCCATTCCCAGAATTTGCAGACTTCTAAATAATTGCGATGAATCAATAGATATTTTTTCCACAACACTTCACAAATTCAAGCGCCAAGTCCATCAAAACTAACGTTATTCTTATTTATTTTTTGCATTTCTGAACTGTCATTTTGTATTAACTGTGCTTACTGCCGTATCTATGGGCAGATCATGGTGATTACCTGAGTAAAGGTCATTGTTTAAGATACGTTTTTTTTTTTTTTTTTTTCTCTGTAGTTTAGTAATTCCTTGATGTTAGAACTATGAAACGTTGGAATTCTTATGTTTGCTTTCATTGACGGTTCTAACTTCGTTTAAATTCTTGCCCATTGCATACCTACTCGTATAATTTTTTTGCATAAGTAATTACTTAAGTTCAGGTGTTTACTTTGACTTGACTATAGATGCGGATGCTATTGCTATTGCTAGAGCTACCCACTGTTGTTTAAAGTGTTATTTCTGCACGATAATTGTAATTTTTTTGTAATTGTAATATTATATTTTTTTTTGCATGCTGTGTCTATCGCACCATATTGTACACTATGCATGTATCTTTTTGTTGTATTATGTGAACAAACAGTGTAACAATTGTAGATAGGCCAATAAATAAATAAATAAATAAAAAAAAATAAATTGGTACTAATTAATAAATGTGTTCACAAGATGACTTTTAAATCTATTTTTTCAAAAAGTTATGATAGCTAAGGTACTCATAAATAGTCTAGATGACACTGCTTTGAGAATCGACATAGCCTATAATATAAACCTGTGTGAGTTTGCTTTCTATGCATTAAATTTTGACTTCGTCTTCGATAGATGGCGTTGTACATTTGACGAATCAAATTTTATATGTTCTGAATAAAAAATTTACGAATACACACAGTACGAAATTAAAACGAAAGTAAAATAAGACAAGCAGCGCCACAATCAATCGCCCAGCCATGCCACTTCGCCAACCGTGCCGTCATATAGCTGTGTGGCTGTGGGTTCCTCGGGCATTGCTGCAACTTTGTTTAACAATAGCCCGACTACACAATAATTGCACATTCCGTTTCCAAATTGCCGCTGAATCTTGCCCTAAATTGCAACATCACCAAAAACTGCGTCTTTGCAAATAAACTGAAAACAGGAGAGATAAGTCTGGAATCGGACGCAGATGGGCCAATTCTATTTTCCGAATATTTTTTCCTTCCAGTGCCAACAGTACTAATATGAGACGAGTGCAATATCGCACAAGCATGCATTAGAGGCGTTGAACCGCAGCTTGCAGGACAGCGTTGTTGTGTTGATCACAGGCGACTGTAGTCAGACCCTGCCAGTCATTGCAGGGGACACACCGGTGGATGAAATAAACACATGTCTCAAAGCGTCGTCGCTGTGGTCCAGGATCAAAAATCTGCGTCTTATGTTAACTGTACAACGACCACGAAGCAGGCGTCTTAGCAAATAAACTGATTCAAATAGGAGAGAATCGTCAGGAATCTGGAGGCAGATGGGAATATTCTATTTTCTAAAGATTTTTTTCAGCCAACAGAGGATGAACTTATTATGCACGTTTTACCTATTTTTGAGGTTCATGTAGGTAAATAAAATAAGAATAGTGGTTTTTAGGGAGGCAGGTGCTGTCACCAAGGAACGTGTGGATGATGATCACAATAAAATAACTTAGACAAGATTTGGCAGTTCAAAAGTACTTATATACATCTACTAGCAGTTGCCCGCGACTTCGTTCGCGTAGAAATTTTGACTCTCTTGTCTGGACTGCCTGTGGATGGTACTATGTCAAATCGAATGCCAAATGCCAATCGAAGCGATTATATTCCCTTAAACCAGCCCTGTCGTAAAATCTATTCCTACCTGAAATGTCTTAACTATATTCTATCTCTCTGCCAATTTTCAGGCACAAAAAGCCAAGGATTTCATATGGACTTACGGGAGCCCTTAGTTCAGGTCTTCCTTACAAACTTAGCTTAGATCTCCTACTCCTAAACTCTAGACTTGTTAAATTTCAGGTTGTTAGTACAAAAAAAAAACAGTACATTTTTACAAACATGTGAAAGCCCTCAGACCTCCTTATTCTGGCCATGTTGCTAAACTCGCTAAATCCGTTCTTAGTCAACGTCTACTAACTATTAAGTACCTTCCTGCCAAAATTGTAGCACAAAAAAGGAAGGACTGTCATACAAACTCGCGTGAGCCCTTAGACCTCCCTAGTCCGGCCCTGTCGCAAAATCAGTTCTTAGCAAACTTCTACTCACCTACTACGTCCCTGCCAAAATTCAAGTTAGTAGCACAAAATGATGGACTTTTAAACAAACTTGCAAGCGCCCTTAAACCTCTCTAATCCGGCCCTGCCACAAAACCTGTACTTAGCAGAGTTCTTCTAACTATAAACTACGTGCCTGCCAAAAATCAAGTTTGTAGCACAAAAAATTAAGGATTTTCTTACGAACTTGCAAGAACCCTTAGACCTCCCTAATCCGGCCCTGTCACAAAATCTGTTCTTACCAGACGTCTACTAACTATAAACTACGTCCGTCTCAAAAATCAACTTTGTAGCTCAAAAAATGAAGGACTTTCATACAAACTGGCGAGAGCCCTTAGACCTCCCTAATCCGGCCCTGTCTCAAAATCTGTTCTAAGCAGACGTCTACTAACTTTAAACTACGTCCCTGCCAAAAATGAAGATTGTGGCACAAAAAATGAAAGACTTTCATACAAACTGGCGACAGCCCTTAGACCTCCCTAATCCGGCCCTGTCACAAAATCGGTTCTAAGCAGACGTCTACTGCCTATTAACTACGTCTCTGCCAAAAATCAAGATTGTAGCACAAAAAATGAAGGACTTTCAAACAAACTTGCGAGGGCCCTTAGACCACCCTAATCCGGCCCTGTCGCAAAACTAATTTTTAGCGGATGCCTACTGACTATGAACTACGTCTCTGCCAAAAATCAAGATTATAGCACGAAAAATTAAGGACTTTCATACAAACTTGTGAGGGCCCTTAGACCACCCTTATCCGGCCCTGTCGCAAAATTAATTCATAACAGACGCCCACTGACTATAAACTACGTATCTGCCAAAAATCTAGATTGTAGCACAAAAAATGAAGGAGTTTCATACAAACTTGCGAGGGCCCTTAGACCACCCTAATCCGGCCCTGTCGCAAAATCCGTTCTTAGCGGACGTCTACTAACCATAAACTACCTCCCTGCCAAAAATCATCTTTGTACGTCCAGCGGTTTTCGAGATTTCGTGATGAATCAGTGAGTGAGTGAGTGACCTTTCGCTTTTATAGATATAGAGAGACATGATCACGCCTGTAATTCCGAAAGGGTTAGGTAGTGGTGTACCTAATCGTACACCGATATTTCGCAGTGATCTTGAAGCGCCATGTAAATGGGGACGCTTGACGTTTTGATGTACTATGGGCTATTGCCATCAACCGGGCACATCACGAGACTCCGTGGCCTCTACTGAGAAAACCCTTTGCCCGTATCGGGAATCAAATTCCGGACTTCATGCTCAGTAGTCGCGCTTAGGGCTACTGGATCAACAAGACAGGCACACATTTTTCCACGTGAACGAAGTCGCGGGCATAAGCTAGTGTGCTTATAAAAATAACTACCAATGGTTAAACTGAAAATTCAAATATATTTTATTTACTTGGTATAAAGTAAGTCCTTCAGTATATTAATTTAGTTTTTATAATAATTCTCATCGTTTTGCCATTTACCTACTTTAGGTTGTTTTCGTCAACCTATATTTTCTTGCTAATATTAAAAAGTTATTTATAGCAACTTTCTATTATAGAGCAAATAAAACAATACTGTTTTAAATGTACCGCCATCGCCAACGTGAAATTAATTATTTTTTAACGATTTTCACCATTTTGCTGTCTCTACTGTAAGTAGGTAAGAGCTCTTTCATCGTGTTTTTATTCTAGACCGTTCATTATTATTTGTTGAAGTGTTTCTATAATGACGTTAGAATTACTAGTTTTAATCTTCAACAACTACACAAGTGTTACATAAAGTAGTTAGCAAGCTTTACTGAAGTATCAGAATGACATAATTAAGGTCTGTCTAACTGGGATGTCTTCATTAGTGTAGATATAAGCATAGACCTGGTTGTCTGCATAGTTAATCATATGCTTAGATTTTTTCGAACTATGTTGGGGTCGGCTCGCAGTCTAATTGGATGATGCTCAATACCAGTACTTTTGCATGGAGGGACTTCCTATCTGACGTCTACATGGAGGGACTTCCTATCTGACGTCAGCACCCAATTTAGTACTAAGTAATACGATACCCCTTAGTAAGAATGGTTGTCAGACTTTTGGGTCACTTCATAGTTCTGTCGGTCAAAGAGTTACAAAATGAAAACCGGGACGAACTACTTAACGTACTTTCTGAGGGACGAAGGAAGCTTGGTATGATAAATATGGTCATACATCCACGGACCAACGCTGACTGACCCATGCGTCTGTTTAATAAACCCACGACCACCCGTTTGTCCTCAATGAAAACGGAAAAAGAAATAAACCTCCACACACACATTTTAACGTTAACTCCGTTTTTGCATTTGATACAGTTCTCCTGACTCCCAGAGTCTACTGCCAGGGGACTGAAAAAAGTAGGTCACAGCATACATCCAGACAACATTAAAAAAATAAAAGCTAAAACTGTGTTTGTGTCACTGTTCCTGCTCTGGTTTTTTTTCTTGTAGTTTACTGGAGTGAAATTGCATACGTTTTTTTCTTGGCATAATTAATATAGAAACTAAAGAGTTTTAAAATATCGTTTTATTAACGAATGTATTGATAAATAATATTTGATGTAAGAATACCTACTAAATGTTATTAAGCTTGCGTATAAACAGTTGGGTAAAGACCTTAAGAATGAAGTGATGGTGTGATCTCATAAGACAAGAGAACTATTTCACAAGTCTTTTTCCCAAACGGTCTGATATGATACAATCATTTCCTTAAACAGAATCGTGAAATAAATATCACACCAAAGAAATTTACCTCAAAATATCAAAACAAAAAAAAAATTAACAAGTAAATCAACATGCAATTCAGAGATAGAATCATTAAAAAGTGCAAAAAAGATAACAAAGAAAGCCGGACAGCCAGAGAAACATCACGAACCAGGGGAAAAAATGTTCTAGCACTTATTTCAATACTACCTTCATTTTAATTTTATTATTTTATACAGCTCTAAGCTTGGTCTGCAAGGTGGGGACAAAACTCTAGAGCAGTTGAATTTTTATAGCCGTGTTAATGGAAGTAGATTTTTCTTAGTTTTTCTTTCTTTCAGAGTTAAGAGTCAAAGAAAAATGTAGAAACGAAGGTACTTGTTATCCGTGCGATCTGTAAATCCACTGAGGAAAGGACTTGACTTGACTCAAACGAGATTTTAAAAAGGTTTATAAAATTTCTTTCCATGGAATTGTAGTTCGAGAAACCATTATTTTGTGTTTTATCGGAATGTTAAGAAGTACGGTCTCTTTGGTTTACTGGTCGCAAGTGTCATTGCTGGGCATGAGGAGTGGGTTCGCTTCCAAGTTTAGGCTTAATATTTTTTACCACGAATTGACCCGAAGCTTTGAGTCCGGCTGTGAATGGCTTTTCCCCATTACATGGGACTAAAACATAACTTGCAAAATGCAGGTATATCTACTAAAGGCGTCTACTAGGCTCCATACCATACTCTACACAGAAATAGGCTTTATGTTAAATACAACAGATGTTTAAAAATTACTCGTTTCACTACCAGTATCGGAGTCAATTAGTCGAGCAACTCAACCATAAAATTGCTTAGCTATCCTGTAGAATAAACATCCGAGTTTCCTTTAAACAAAACTTGCTAGCAAACTAAAAGCAACGGGTAAAATGGACGGAATATTAAACTACTAATAACAGGGTTATATCTTTGTTGCTAAATGTTAACTAAAACTAAGTTTGCTTTGTAAGCGTCCATCTTGTGCACAAAGTGTAGCTTTCTAACGCAAGCTTCCTGTTGTTCTACCGTTGTTATAAATTCAATTAAAACTTTAGTTTTAAAACAGCTTTTCTGGTAAGTGTTTTTAAAGGCATGATAATATGTTGGGGTTATAAAAATTCTGGGTTCTGAAGTTTATGTCCCCGTGAGGCTTTTACCTGCAGTACAAAGTAATATTTCTAAAGACAACTAAATTACTTCTCTACTTTGTTTTGGAACGCAATTGTATTTACCCCAGATTGGGTAATCAATTCATAAGTAATTATCAAATAGGTTTACTCTCTCGTCCTTCCCACTCATGGTCTGATTGGACGATACACACAGACGCAGGGCTGGTCACGGGAATATCATATCACTAACTTTCAGCCTCCGAGAAACTCCTATTGCGGTAAACACGTGCCTCAACTGCGAATCAATCAAACTACGAAGGCGAAATTGCAACCTTATGAGCATCGGTGAATATGACTGTGCAGTGAGTATTCAAATATAGTTGATAACTTGACCATAGATCAAAGTTTTTGATATATTATTCATAACGTGCTTGATCTGAAAAGCACTCAATTTATATCCTAATATGGCGTAAAATGCAATCAGATTCATCGTTGTATGAAACCGAATGTGATGTCAATTACACATCTCTTTGCGTTAAATAAATTGGTCAATATTATTTGTCAATCGGCTAATTTTGGTCAATAGTTGTGGTAAGCAGTTAAACATTTAACTGTTTATAATAATTTACACTAGGTTTTTCCTGCGGATGAGCCAACGTGGAAGTAAATTTGAACGTATATATATATATATATATATTGTGGTACTATATATATATATATAGTACCACAAGTCTAACCAGCCCAGATCTTGGACTATTATCACGCCAAATGAATTGAACGGTTGGAGAGATAACAGACTACTCCTCTGCTCCTCTTACTCCTCTGCTATTCTTCTCTGATTAATCTTAATATAAGATCCAAGACAGTTTTATTAAATAGTTTCTCTGGAACTTTGTAGAGCTTCATTGCCTCGGCGCTTTTCTAGTGGTCGCCACTGGTAAATTATGGCTTTCAAGAGTTGCAGTAATTTGGGAATAAAGTGGCGGATTTGTCCCAAAAATAAAGACTGCAGAAAAGTAAAATAATGATTATAGTTCTACGCTACTGGTAGGTATCTAGGTAATTCTTACAGGAAATGCTAGATTAATTGTCGGTACATAAACGCGTAAATCTTTCTTTCTCTACTCATATTATTTATATATTTGTACCTCACGAACTCAACAAGGGTACATCCTCATAATTCCTTCTTCCTTCCCCAAAAACAAAATACAAAAAATATAATGAAAGAACTCGAAATATATCATTTTTGCTGGAGAATATAACTTCCCTGGGCTATAAATCACTTTACAAGGAAAAATAAAGGGCTCACAAACTACGACACGACTGTGTTTTCATAATGCCTTCAATTCGTTCGAGGAGTTACAGTATTAAAGTGGTTGTAATATAATATTAGTGGTGTTATTGATGTTTAAAGAAATAGTGAAAAGTCTAAAGGTGGATGTGCACTCTCGCTGAAACAGTCCGAGGCACGGAGAGTGTATTATGTATGACAGTGACCTTACCTCGAGGTGTACAGCCACCATTAGACTGAGTTCTATAAAGGTTTCTTAGCATTTACCCACTTAAGCTCAGCGTCATTCTTGTCACGGAGAAAACGTGGACTTGGACGGGGACATAGTCTTAGTCAAATCACTTGACAACCACTGAATACCTAACGCTTTCCGTGTCGACGGCGCGTCCGTGTTCCACGCGCGCCTCATAGATATGTCAGCAACATTGCAAGGGCTGCGGGTTTAGGGCTAAGAAGGAACATGGGTGGTTTTTAGTCAGTAGAAGTCTGACACTCCCTACCGCTCTGCCCAGAGCGGGAGGAGTCATTTGCTGATTCCACAACCTCTAAAAAAAAATTAACCTAACGTTTATAGGTTTCAGTCTACGTCTTCTATGTGTATGAGTTATTAACTCCCAACTACCGCAGTAATATAGTTCCCGTTATACAGAACCAAACTACAGCATAAGTGATGATTATAACCCAAAATGTACGTAATAGGAGTTTATACCCTGCACACAGATTTTCAAACGCAAAATTGATACTAAAATGCAAATACACCGCTAAGGGTGTTACTGCCAAAAATTTACAAAATGTTGCTACCGAGTATCGTAACATAATATGCCTAATAAAGTATTGTTATCGAAGTGAGGGTGTTTCGCAAAGTGGACGCTGCATTTTCATAATAGGTGCAATTTGGTTCGGGGTGCTGCGGGTCGTTGCGGGGTGATGCAGGGCGCTGCGGGGTGAAGCGGGGTGCTGCGGAACCGTGCGATCTAGCCACTTTATGTTCGTAACGTGTGATTCTTCCGCCCCATAATGTAAAGGAAAATGGTGCGCTGTTTTGTTCCTGTTTATTTTTTATTTTCCTGTAGATTTTGTTTTTGCTTTAAGTTTACGAGTTTGTGCAGTGTCAAAGGGAAGTTTCGCTTTTGTCGTTGATTTTAATAACTTTTTGCAGCCTTTAGTCGTGTATTTACCAATGAAATTATGTACTGAGTATTAATGAGCTAAGTAGGTATATTACTTAGACCTAGATAAAATTTTAATACACAGCGTTAAGATCGTATCGAGTAGCGTTCTGAGGCTTCTGGCTACCCCTCATGGTCGAAAAAGTTGTTGTTGTGTGAGATTATACCTACTTTAATAAAATTATAAAAGCAAAAAATTGCGTACGTACAGATAAACCAACGCAAAATCGGAATTTCATTTATAAATCAAGCGGCAAGCTTTCATGTTGGGATGAAAAGATTAAAAAGATTTCAGGAGTAAGATATTTTATTTAGTAGCTACCTAACCTAAATAAACCACGTGTACAATTCTAAGAACTTACTTCCACACAGAGCCTCTAAAAGATGAGAAAATTATAAGAAAATTGACAAGATACCTAAGTTTCTTTTTAAATCCCAGTTCGATATGGCTGAGGTCACCACCCCCAAGTTATCCCCCATTATGAAGCAATCACTGGAATCTGTTGAACTAATATTAAAATCATAAATTCTCTTTATGTCTACGAAAAAGGTTAACGAGCGCTTTATAACAGTTTAAGGGCCTAGCCTTCTTAAAAGGTTTCTGTTATAGTCACGTCACAAGTTTGAGGTTAATGGGAGGCTGGTTTTAATGATAACTCGAGGTTTTCATGTTACAGTTTAAAAAAATGGTATAAACCAAGTTTGATTTATAGGGAGGAAAAGTCAAAAAACTATTTTCAAGCTTTTTTGTTTTAATTTCGTTCTGTTTATACTTATTCCTCATTCCCTTTTAATAAAGTGTACATTATTCTACAAACCAATCCCTTTATTTTTTTTGCTACCCATATTGAGGGAGTTGTAAAAACAAACGTAATTCGTCATTTTGTGATGGCGGCTATCTTGGATTTGAAATGTGTTATAGTGTAAAGTATTTTACTAATCAAGCCCGTTCATTTGATATGTAGCTGTGAAAAAATATGTAATCCGCCATTTTGTGGCGGCTGCCATCTTGGACCGATTTTTTTCAAACATACCTAAGAACACTCTCGACTAATTCACCTTTCAAACAAAAAAAACTAAATTAAAATCGGATCATGCGTTCGGGAGCTACGATGCCACAGACAGACACACACATACACACACAGACAGACAGACACGTCAAACTTATAAAACCCCGTCGTTTTTGCTTCGAGGGTTAAAAAAGTATATGACTGAGAAAATTAAACAATTATCTAGCTTTTTCACAAAGCGCCCAATCTAACCGGATGCTGAATAAAACAAAGCAAAAATTTAGCAAAAGTCAAACTAAGTGTGCGATTTTAATGAAGAAAGTATGACAATTCTGAAAAGTTTACTAAAGTACCTAGACAAGCAAGACATGTAGTGAAACTTGTTTAACACAGCCATCCAATCAACGTAACACAATTCGCCCCAATCTTCATCGAATCTTCAATTAAATTAAGACGAAACTAACAAACCACTTGTTCAATTTAGAGGAACATAGTCGTAACGGAGACTACAAATTTATGAAGGTGTCCCTATGTTGTGAGAACGGTGGAAGCACAACCAGGAAGCTACAGAAGGCTCAGTTTATTCAACAATATTACAACCAAACCTTATAAGTATAGACGGCTAGACGTACGGCGATCTTAAGCCATATCGAGAAACAAAAGCCAGAAAAAGAGAAAGATCTCTTCTAAATATTCTTTAAATTTTAATATGAATCGACTAACGAAGGATACTCAGGATGATTTTAACTAAAGTCTTAAGGATCTGCCGATCCTGTTTATGTTCGTTGTGACATTTAGAGCAAATAAACACAGATGCATTACAAGATATAGTTTCTTGGTAAGATACGCTCAATGGATAAGCTGGAGTTTAAAAGGAAAGCCAGTCGCAAAGCCCATAGATAGAAGCATCACCATCATCATCATTTCAGTCGAAAGACGTCAACTGCTAGTCATAGGCCTACCACAAGCGTCCCAATTGACCGGTCCCATTAGCGTCGCATCTACAATCTTCATCAGGTTTTGTCTTTTTGGAGGTTGGGTAATCAACAAATGGCTCCTGTCGCTCTGGGTGGAGCGGAAGGGAGTGTCAGACTTCTGCTGCCTAAAAACCACCCATGTTCCTTCTTTGCCCTTTGTGTCCGAGGCCACTGTATCTCTTTCGAACAACCCACAGCTTTATCAGGTCTTTAGAAAGGATTTCGTGCATTTGTACTTCTTGTATGAAGCTGAACTTCTTTACTGGTTTTCTTCATGAAGCTGCCACAATGGCAGCCCCGGCTCGTTTGATAGCGACCCTTTTTTATTTGTAAACTGTATTGTTTTACTTGTTCCCAGTTTGCCTGTTTGCCGTATCGCCTAACTTTTCCACTCTAACGGTTACGAATAGCCGTAGTTAAACGTGTGTGTTAACGTTAGCGCGGCTTCGGATTTTATAGAATAGAATGCTTTTATCGTTATGGATGAAAGAAATAAAAATTGTTTTTGGAAAGCTTTTTGTTTAGGATATTTGTATTGTTTGAATATTTTATTTTTAGAGGTAGAAAACTAGCTATTGGTTTGAAAACTTGCACGCCTGACTTTTCACTTAGGCAGTTTCTTCAAAAACAACGAACGATCGATATAAAGTCTTCAATATAATGTATTAGATTAAGATAAGCTGCCGAAAGCCTTATTTCAGTCGCGTTGTACAAAATGCTTAAATGATTTTCACTTCTCCAAGCCAACAGGTACTTTTATAACGCAAACTTTCTAAGCATTTCACATATTAATTATGTCAGTTAAAAACAGTTTTGCATTTCCTCACAGGTTTAGTTTTTAGTTCTATCAAGGGAAATGGACGACAACAGGGAGTGCTGAACATTTTAGTAACGTCGACGTTGCTCGGAGTGCACTCTGCGACTAATCGACGAAACGACGTCGTCACGAAGATACAGAGAAGTATTTTATGGGCAGAATGCACGAGAACCTTAATGGGGAGCAGTGACATAGGTGTGTACCCTGCTACCAACGGTTTGGTTATTTTGCAAGTGTACCACCGGTTGTTATGAAATGGTTTGTGCAAAACCAAGCCCATTAAATGTATCTACATTAAATGGGTTAACAAAAAATGAAAACCGTAATCGATTTGCAAGGTCCAACTGAATAAAATAAAATGCAACAAACGTATCACTCTTGGCAGATATGTCATATTGTTTTATGACGCCACTTAACACAAATTGTTACTGATTATATCCTTTAAAATATGTCTTAAATCTCTTTGAGTAAAGCATATTTGGGTCAGTACTATACATCAATAAAATGTTACATTTGAACTTGTAAGTCTCGTAGTTAGCAGTTCCAAGTAAAAGGTCGAAATGAATCCCTAGAATCCAGGAATACCTAGAAATAATATCACAACAAAAAACTCGTTAACTCTTTGGCTGAACTGGAAATCGAACACTTCTTTTTTCAACTTTTCCTACAAGAAATAGTCAAGGTGAAATTTATACTTAGGAATCTATTATACCCTTGGAAATTTTATCCTCTGAAAGTCATTTAAAAAATAGGTCACCTCAAAAGAAACTTGTATCTCCAATCTTCATAACCACTTACCTAGAAAAACCGAAGTTCGACTTTTAGACAAACATTCATAAATTGTGAACAAGAGCCATAACTCACTACACCATAAGACAATTTATGTTTCGTGTATCTGTGACGTCATTCATCTTCCTTGCTTCTAGTTCGGGCTGTGTCCCGTTACATGTGAGGATTAGAGTACCTTGTTACTGTATCAGTGTGTATGCATAGGTGTCCATATGGAATAAATACTGTAAAATCTTTCCAGTTGTTTTGTTTGTAGATACTTAATTATGAGGCATTCTTAGTACCTAAATAGTCATCACTACATCACTACATATTTTATAAAACAAAGTCCTCCGCCACGTCTATCTGTGTGTCCGTTTGCGATAAACTCAAAAACTACTGCATCCATTTTCATAACGTACAGAAAAAAAACATCTTTGACCACAAGAGCGTTAAAAATATTTTGACCTTAACTTTGATACGATGCATGGCGGGCGGTTAATGTTTGTCTTTAATGTTTGACTTGTCTACATAATGCATAGGTTTCCAGCAATTTTTTGAATGCCTAGTAACCGCATTTAAAACGAATCTAAACGTAAATTGATATGACTTATCAATTAATAAAGAAATCTGACATTTTCCACCAGTTAGTTAAAAGTGTCTGTTACCAAAGCAACGCTACGTTGACTCAAATCAGCTATAGTCCTCTGGGAACACCTGAGGTTACCCGGTATTGATTACAGCCCTATTTAATTAAACTTTGCTAATTAAAATATATGGGATTTTGTTACCTGACGAATTTGATCTTTATGAAGTGAAAATTTGGGTCGGTAATTCAAGGAAAAGAGTTGAAAGTAAGATAAATTGTTTGGATGTTATTTTAAATGTCAGCTTAAAATGAAAGGATTTGTTTTGTCAATGGTGTCTTGTGGCCGATCCGACGTCAAATGGTTTTTAATTGTTTTTTTATTTGACGCCCAAAAATGTCAGTGAGAATTTTTATTAGATTTTCCTTTTTACTTTTGTGAACCTCTTAAACCGTACTCAAATCAAGCCTTTCACAAAATACTCGTTGATTATTTTCTGATTCCTTTTGTAGACTTTCAATTCTTTTTTTGCTGACTTTGTTATTGTACTGTCTCATCTGTCTTATAATCGGAAAACTGCTGAAGAGGTTTCCGGTTCGATTACCCGATTGAACAGAGTGTTGTTGAGTTTTTCAAGAGGACTTTCCAGTGGCCTGGTTTCATGCTTTGTGCTCAGTTGTTGACATAGGTTCGCCGCCTGTTATGTGAAATTAGAGAGAATTTTGTGTACATGGGAATACCTCTTTTTTTTAAACGTAGGTACAGCTAAGCTGAAGTTTTGTCCTTCGATAGTCCGTATGGTCTTCGGTCCAGAACACAATTATGCTTGTTATTGAACTCTGTTATAACCAGCCCATTAGCTAGCACACGAACTACATTTCTCCCCCTTCTTTCCTTTAAAAATTCATACAAACGAAGCTTCCACATCCCTCCACAATTTATGAAGCCTATTACCAGTGCATCCTCAAGTGACTGGACAGAGGCGGTGCAGGGCCCATAAAATGATGCAAATGGGGCATAAATCTTTGAGAGGCATTAGAGTATAGCAGTTAAACTAAGACCCACTTTCACTGCTGTAAAACTGCTTGTGTGGTGGGATGGCTTATAAAAGAGTTATGGGAGAGTAAATGATAACAAATGTAGAGATAGTGTCTGAATGAAGCTAATGAAGCTTTGAAGAGTGACTGTGACTTTACTTCCGAGGATCGACTACGAACCATTAAATTGCACTTTGGTATTTTGGGTCATTTCGTCGTGGTAGTTCGTTTCGTCGATTATGAAAAATGAGAGGAAACTTGTTTTAATGGACTTACCAATTTGAATACCAAGCGTGTTTAGTGTTTTACATAAATATTTACCTAATCCATTAGTCCTTTGGCCTCAACTAAGTGACCAACCAACTTCGGCGTATTGTGATTGCTGGGTGTCGAAATACCAGTTTACATTATCCATTTTATCCAGTTTTGCGACACGACTGCAAAAACAGACTTTGAGTAATGAAACCCACACAGCTTTCTCAAAAAAGTAGCAGACGCACTTTTTACTTGGCAAACATTTCTCAATCTCCTAAGTACTCCTTTAAAAGAACTTGAAAATTTAATCTGAACAAAATCACACAGAAATTGCCAGACATTTTATACCATCTAATGCGACTGCATTTTAGTAAAGCTTTCGTATGTTTTGAGAACAAGCAAGGACTAGTAAGGAGTCTACATTTCGTTTGAAAAAGAAAGTTTTCTTTTCCCGCAATCCTATCTAAACTTTGGAAAATGAAACATGCTGAGATTCCTAAGTTTAAAGAGATCTCCACTGTCAACAGTGACGTCACTGTGCAGTCACAACGTTGACATTGCTGTACTATGCAAAGAAGCGAAATGTTATTACTTTGACGTCGGCCACGGATGCCGAATTTTGTCAGCAAGAAAATGAAAGGGGAAGACGAAACGGGGACGGAGTTTTACTCATTCATCTCGTGGTTATACGCGTGTTGACGAATTTAGATATAAGTGACTGAGATCTGTGTAAGATTTTGCTTTGATGTCTTATACTCGTTAGTATTTAATATCGTGTGATATATACATAAAATACCTTAGCCCTAAAGGTCTACATCAAATTGAAACGCATAACAATTTATAGACACACAAGAAGAAGTCAGGATTTTAATGAATTGTTCCTACCTGCACTCCCAAAACTTAAATGAGGCATAAAATAGAGCTGTTTAAATAAACAACATGAAAAAAAGAAGGACAAAGTCCTTAAGTTAGCCAAAATGTTGAATTGACCTGGGTGGTCCATTATAACAATAATTATGTTTTCAAAAACGTACCGTAAAATATGAATGAACCCACATACATTGCGCTACAAGACTCCAGACTGACTCAATACCTATCGAACAATGGACAATCAGCGCAGTAAAAACGCAGCCGACGCGATGTGGCACAAATTTGATGGCACCAGGTGTACCGCGTATCGACAGGTGGTAGATATTTTTAGACAAAGGGTTTTTTCCTCGGAGTATGAAGTAAAAATGTCTATAAAAAAACTGGCACATGAACAGATAGGTACTATGGTATTCATGAGATAGGTTTACATTCTAGAGTTCATACTCAGAAACTCAGAATAAATTGGCAGACCTGAGAACAAGTCTCATCGATATTTTCTTTTTATTTCGGAGCGTTTGGAATATTTTTTGGTATTCAACATTCAGATTCTTACAGCAAGATTTACTCAAAATAAATTACGTTCATCTTCATGATCAATAATAACAATGGGACAAACCCGCCACACTATTCCCAAACCACTGTAACTCCTGTTAGCCAGAATCAACAGTGGCGACCACAAGAAAAGCGCCATCACCAATCACGCAAGCGCATCTTCATCATCTGCCTAGCCTTTTCCCTACTATGTTGGGTTCGGCTTCCAGTCTAACTAGATGCAGCTGAATACCAGTATTTTACATGGAGCTACTACCTATCTGACCTCCACAACCCAGTTATTACTAGGTAATACGATACCCATTGGTAAGACTAAAAATAAAAAATTACGTTATGAAACAAAAAGAAAGTAGATAATTGGCCCAGAAGTGTTTTACGATTATCTAACAAGTGCGTCATCTGTTTCTATAAAAAAAAAATATTCATAAAAGGTTAAGTATTTATGACTTGATGAACTACTGAATACTAACATAATATAACGCATGTAATCCCCGAAGGATTAGGCAGAGGTAACCTAACTCAACCACATTTTTTTTTTTTCTTCTGCTCATTAAGGTTTAAGTTCTATATAGTAGGGGCCGAGTCTTGCCATCAACCGGGTACAAATCCAGACTGTGGATGTAACTGTAACTGTAAATAACACTTTGCCCAACCCAGGAATCGAAACCCGGACCTCATTTTCAACAGCCGCACTTACGACCACTAGACCCACGAGGCAGTCTACCAAACAATTATCACTACTGAATAATTATGTCCACAAAAACAGTTTCACACCATCTTTAGCACTTTCTTAGACCATTTACTTTTATATCCTTTCATGGTAAAAAAAGGAACGGCTACAATTTTTCAATGCCACTTGAGCGAACCAACTTAACCAATTAAAGCCAGACGTTCTTGAACGCAAGATTAATTTGTATTCTCAACTCTCATTACCCTCAAACGATCTGGAAACTTCTAAAGATAGTTTTTCAATAGACCGTTAATTGGACTAAAGAAAGAAAACGGGTTACTTTATGAATAGCAGTAACTATGTAAGTGACCTAATATTCTTAGTCAGAGAAGTGTACTTAATAAATGCTGATTTCTAAGAAATTTTATTCATCAATGTAATTTCTAGAACGTTGTAAAGGTATTTCTGTATGTATATTGTAATTTTTAGCCTTAAAATCTGCAACAAGTCTCTATTTAGAAACATTTGGCAGAAAACAACTACCAAAAGTACGTCCCAAAACCAAATTTTGGCAACTTGACTCTGCTTTTGGTCAAATTATTATAACACTAAAGAATTACAGGCACGGGTCTTATTTTCCCACTAAGTCTTCAATACTATTATTGTTGAGGCAACTTTCAAGCGAGCACGTCATCAGCTGTGAATGAGAATCGCACGCAATTATGTGTACGACAAGTTCCAGAAAGTTCGCGCAACAATTTTATAGCCTAGTTGAACCGATCGGCTTACCTTCTGGATGGCTTTGAAAGCAGCGATTTTTTTTGCTATTTTTTGTATTATTTTTCTAATACATAGTACGAGTATCTTCACCCACAATCTATCGAAATGATTGGATAAGGGAAAGCTCATTTCTGTCAGGGCTGCGGATTGTTCGACAGAGATACCGCGGCCTCGGTCACAAAGGGCTAAGAAAAAATATGGGTGGTTTTTAGTCGGTATAAGTCTGACACTCCTCACCGCTCCGCCCAGAGCGGGAGAAGTCATTTGATGAAATAAACATTTAGCTTATGTTGACATCGCTTAGACTTGATTGGTTCAAATAACTTGAGAGGAATTCCCGCAGGATGTGGCTTAAAATTCACTCGCAAATTATGACACTTAATTTAATCGAGGCGTTGTTTGGTAAGAATAGCTGCGTGACTTCTCAATCTCAGTAGAACTATCCAACTTACGTAGTAAGTCAGTCGAAACATCTCTCGTGGGATACGTCCCAGGCAGTGTGGTTGAAGCTTGAAGCCTAAGCAGTTCACCTACTTGTGTTGTCTTACTTGACTCTGATTAATATGAAAATAACTAGCAACCCGCCCCAGCTTTGCAGGTGCAATAAAGATGTAAAATTTCCTCTTGAACCACTTTATCTATTGCTGATAATTGCGTACAAACAGCGATAACGACTTCTTTCTTTCTATGTAAAGGAAAAGAAATTATACTCATTGCTGCTTTAAGCTTTCACGGTTAATAACTATATTTAAAATGTCACTTACGGGATTGCTGCTGTTTTCGTAGCTCAACACGAACAGACAATGGACAGACCTCGTCCTGTTTCGAAGAAACTTTTCAATTTACATGGAATATTCCAGACAGGTTTTTTATCACGACTGGAATAAAACAGAGCCCGGTGCTTCGTTCTACAGACAATCTCGTTGAATTCTGATTTATTCACTTTATTAAAGAACACTTTTGTATTTTATAGAGGAAGGTTTTAAATTCATCGATTTTACGTTAGCATAAGGTAGGTAACAACATGATGGAAAATAATTCGCAGGGTGTAGTTTTACAACTCACTCCTTCCGCAGTGTTGAGGATGCTCGCAGGCGCAGGTCGGCACTAGCCATCGTGGAAGGCGCACTATTTCCCATGATCCTCGTTGCAAGTGTGGAAAGGGAAAACCGGGGTGGTTTTTAGTCAGGTAGGTAGGTCTGACATGCCTCTCCGCTCGCCCCAGGGTGGTAGACATAAATGAGGATTTTCCATCCCGGAACAGAAAAAGAGGAAATTAATGGATCCGGCTTTTTATAATGAATTATTTTCAGACGGCAGATCTTTTATACGGCATCAAAATTTGCAATCAAATCGCTGTGGATTGATTATGGACTTTCTGATCACTGACAGGTAATTCAGTAGGTACATTTATCTCTGATTTCGAACACATGTGACATCCACCAACCCGCACTGGGCCTGCGTGGTGGATTATAGCCCATCCCTCTTTTAGAAAGGAGGTCTGAGTCCCTGCAGTGGGAACATTATAGGCTGATAATGATGATGATGATTATCTCTGAGCGTTCGGTGTCCGAAGTCGAGTCTACAATCTGTCCGGATTACTGAAAATTGAAATTACTTTGAATTGTTTCAAAGTAGGCTAATCAATATAGTACGACTATACGTCAATATTGAAGCAAAATTAAAATGGCTAACAGATTGCCTGCAGCGGGTTGCAGCGGCAATTTGTCTGCAACGTTAAATAATTAATAAGCTGACACTAACTAATTGCTTAGCACGACAAGCACCTGGGGCTAAACGAATTTTTTATGCTTTTGCTTTGAGATTAACAAATAAAATATATTCATTGGCCCTCTTAAACTCTGGCTCTTGTGTGAAACTATTTCAATTAAAGTTCCTACTTTTTGTAGTGTTTTTCGGTATTCAGCCTCAATTTATTTGATAGAAACTACCACCGTGTCAGTGATGTTAGCAATATATAGCATTTTCCATATTGAGTGTAACACAAACTTGCACTTTGAAATCCCAATTCACCATGTTGTTTGATACTATTTTCCAGTTGTGCACACACTGGAACCGAGTTCAACCGCCACTTTAAAAGTTCCCACGAGCAATGAATATTTCAACTAAAATTCAACAATTTATGAGCCACTATTGAACTTGGATCTACATACAAGTTGTATACGAACTCTTCACGGAGCAGTCAACTAAGCATTATGTACATCTAATTAAGTACCCCTACGAAAAAATATTGCTGGGTAACGACTCATTTTTTTGGGGTGAAAATCACATTTTTGGGTAAAACTCAATGTAGAACTTAAAACATTGTGCTAGTGGATGCTTTGAATAGTAAACGGGTCATGGAGGTTATTTAATAAAGTTATAATCTAAAAAACTAGTATTATAAAACAGCTGTGAAAAATTTCGAACTTGGACCCCCAATATCTCCGTAAGGGGTTTCCCAAGTGTGATCTAGAACAAAAAAAATAACGCAGTGACGGTGAGAACATGTGGGTTTCGGCTTCGTAACAGTAGGCTATCAAACATAAGCTGAAGGCATAAATAATGGACGCTGGCAAAGCAGTTAAGAAGAAAACTGATCAAGTTTGAAAGTTAGATTTTGCAAATTGTACACTAATTAATATACGTCCAATTGGTCGAGCTGTGAGATTCGAAATATACGGGGAATAGATTCGTAAAGACACGCTGAAGAAGTTGTAGAAGTTGATAACACATAGTAAAAAAACCTCACGACCGTGTTCTCCGAAGAGTAAGGCAGATGTGTACCCTTTACAACACCACATTTGAGAACAAACAGAACATTACTAATGTTTGAGTCCCATGTAATAGAGGGCGAGCCTATTGCAACCAAAGGGCAATGGAGAGGGCTATGCTCGGAGTTTCCTTGCGTGATCGAATCAGAAATGAGGACATCCGCTTGAGAACCAAGGTTACCGACGTAGCCCGAAGAATCGCCAGACTTAAGTGGCAATGGGCACATTGCTCGCAGAACGGATGGCCGATGGGGCCGAAAAGTTCTGGAATGGCGACCGCGAACCGGAAGACGTTGCGTTGGAAGGCCTCTCACTAGGTGGACCGATGACCTGGTCTAGGTTGCAGGAACCCGCTGGATGAGAGACGCACGGGACCAGTCAATGTGGCGACACCTGGGGGAGGCCTATGTCCAGCAGTGGACGTCTTTTGGCTGAAATGATGATGATGATGATCCTATTGACATCAACCGGACATAGATCCAGACTCCGTGCCTGCTAGTGAAAAATTCCTGATGGTAAACGCCTTGCCTGACCTCATGCTCAGTAGTTGTGACCATGACATCAGCGAGCCAGTAATCCAATGGATAATACAATGAATTAGTCTTTATCTATATCTATATAAATAAAAAGAGAAGTCCTGACTGACTGACTGACTGACTGACTGACTGACTCATCAACGCCCAGCCCAAACTCTTGGACCTAGAAAGCTGAAATTTTGCACAGAGGTTCCCTTTATAGTGTAGACAAGGAATAAGGGAGGATTTTTCGAAATTCAACCCCTAAGGGATTTAAATAGGGGATGAAAGTTTGTATGGAAAATCGTCATTTTCACGCGGGCGAAGCCGCTGGCAAAAGCTAGTATCTATATAAATAAAAAGAGAAGTCCTGACTGACTGACTGGCTGACTGACTCATCAACGCCCAGCCCAAACCCTTGGACCTAGAAGGCTGAAATTTTGCTCAGAGGTTCCCTTTATAATGTAGACAAGGAATAAGGAAGGATTTTTCGAAATTCAACCCCTAAGGGAGTTAAATAGGGGATGTAAGTTTGTATGGAAAATCGTCATTTTCACGCGGGCGAAGCCGCTGGCAAAAGCTAGTGCTCTATATTTGAGTAATTTGTAATTGTAATTGTCAAATTATAAGGCATCGATCACACACTTACCATCGCCTGTAGATGTGTTACTCTTGTAGACTGCAGTTCAACTATCTCCCTGCCCATCAGGCGGCTATATGATAAAATCAGTTCCGTAGTTTTCCATCAAAGAGAAACAAACAACCATCCATCTATCCCCACTATCACATTTATAAGTCTTTAAAAAGCTCGTCAAAGAAAGAAACGTTTTCGAAATGACCATTATTTTTTACTGTTTTATGTAATATCATATCACCTGTCAAATTAATGTTCTGCAATATTAGGTGAGTCCGAGTTTCCTTAAAGAATAATGAATTATTCAGCCGTTGACCTCGGAGAGAGTTTCCTGCCATCTTCCGGCCTATTAGTGTCAATCCTGGTTTCAATATAGCTAATAGCCTTTTCACATTGATTGCAATGCTATTCACCGGCTGTTTGGATTATTGAGGCCTGAAAACTCGAACATTATCGATGTAGTGAGGTATTTTCGCCAGAAGTGCACTTTGCGTTGTAGGTACACGTATAATATTACTCACAAATGTCTACCATGACATGGCTGGCAAGTCTATTTATGTTAATTTGTAAGGTCTATCTCATCATCATCATCAGCCTATAATGTTCCCACTGCAGGGACTCAGGCCTCCTCTCTAGGAGAGGGATGGGCTATAATCCACCACGCGGGCCCAGTGCGGATTGGTAGATGTCACATGTCTTCGAATTTTTTGGTTCTAGGACATGCCGGTTTCCTCACGATGTTTTCCTTCACCGTTTTCAGAGAGCAGCGGTGATGAATAAATTACACAAAGTAATGCGCCTGCCTGGGTTCGAACCCACGACCTACTGTTTGTAGATCGGGGCCGACACCACTGGGCCACCGCTGCTCTATCTATGGGCCGAAATTGCCTGAAAATAAATGAAAGTTGTTGTTGTAGTTGTTATGGCAATCTCAAGACATCTTAACTACAACTTTGTAAGCAGGAAGTGAGCAATATAGCAGGCACAGTTTCACGTCAAGTCAATGTAGCAGATATCTACTAGTTTCATACTTGGAACAAAATCACTTGAAACTTCCTATGACTCTAATTTTCGTCTTAGAATGACCTACTATAAAAATGTATAGAAACGCACGTTACGTCTCCAAAACTATCCTCCCGTATTATCCACAACCGAGCCGCTCCGCGCCTAAATATCTCACAAAACGTCTGAGAATTTAATTTAGAAACTTGTTCTCTGAAAACTAATTATACGTTCACAATACGACGCGATTAATTTCGTTATCTTAAACTGTTTCACCTCCTAAACGTCTGTTTGCA
This sequence comes from Diarsia dahlii, assembly GCA_949775195.1. Taxonomy (NCBI): domain Eukaryota; kingdom Metazoa; phylum Arthropoda; class Insecta; order Lepidoptera; family Noctuidae; genus Diarsia; species Diarsia dahlii. Next base: position 22,922,527 of record OX459199.1, read on the forward strand.
AGAATTATGCGTCATTTGAGAGTACCTCTACAATTTGTATTGTTTAGCTCGCGGATTAAATTCTGAGCGCCGGACTTAAACAAATGTATTTAAAAGAGGTTTTAAGAGATACAAATAGCACGTTAATTTGATAATAGAATTGGGTTTTACCAAGTTTTTAATTCAATAGAGACTCCTATTCAATTTTCGTTTAAAACATGAATAAAATAAATAGTTAATAAAGTCTTTTATCTTTGTGTTTATCAAACATAATACAGTACTTTCTACGTAATTGGAACACAATTACATTTTAGAATTGTTACAAAAACAAATAACAAAAAGTAATACTAAAACAAAATATCTTTGTTTTAGTATTACCAAATCAGGCGCCCCAAAGGATACAATTACAATTAAGAGTCACACATACCCATGCAACAGGAATCCTTATCTAGATAACGTTACAAGTTGCACATGTCCCATTTTAGCTAAATCAAAAGCCATTAAGTATTTAGGTGTCATAATAGATGACAAACTGAACTGGGGTGCACACATAAATTCGGTAGCGGCCAGGACAAGGAAACTTATACTCGCGTTTAAAAACCTGTGTGATGTGGCTGGCAGAGATCTCCTGGTACAAACATTTCTTGCTCTTGGTCAAAGTATTATTAACTACTGCATCAGTGCTTGGGGTGGGGCTTGTAAAACAATTATGATTGTTCTTGAGCGCGCACAGAGATCATTGCTAAAAGTCGCATTTAAATTTCCCTACCGCTATCCCACCAAAGATCTGTATGAACAAATAAATGTCATGAGCGTTCGTAAACTTTATGTTTATGAAGTCTTACGTAGATACCACAAACAGGTCATTCCGATATTACCCAAGTTGAATAAAAGAAAAGTGCATTGTCCAGTACCTAGAGCCAACACAAAATTTGCTAGCAGATTTTACAACGTCCAAGCTCCACGGTTATACAATAAAATAACACAGTCCATTCAACACATCAGATCATTCAGTAATAATCAAGTCAAAAGCAAAATTATTGCATGGTTGAATGACATGGACTATGAAAAAATAGAATCTCTTTTTATTGTAACGGTATGAAATACACAATCAATCACGCTCAGATCACCCACACACATATACATAGATACACACACACACGCACAACTACACACACACTCAACTACACACACACACAACTACACACACACACAACTACACAAACACACACAACTACACATACGCACATTCCTTTTTCTTTTTCTTTTATTTTTTACCTTTATTTTCTGATTTTAGCTGTACTGAAATCTAGTAATATATTTTTTTTTTGTTTGCTAGTCTAAGATAGAAGTTAGCCTACGTTAAAATTATGGACCTACTGTACTCGTATTTAATAACTCGTTTGTGAAGGGAAGGAACTGACCTTCATGATACTACTACTTACTAGTTTGGAGGTCAGGGTCTCACCTCAAAGAAACCTTGTAAGATGTTCATAATAAAGATTATTATTATTATTATTATTAATTGAATCTGACCCAGCTCACATTCTTTATATAGACGGTGTTCAGTACAGACAACTACAAAACTAACCACCCTATGTTTAGAGAGCCTTGGTTTAAAAATAGATGTGAATATTACTTTTTAGTTAAGAATAGTGGGACTTATAGTTTGCTGAATCGGGCTTTATTATAAAACGAAGACTTTTAGCCAGAAGTATACTTAGGTACATCATTTTTATTTTGTACATGTAATGGAAAATAAACAACAATTTTTGAAGTGTCTCCTTTGTTCAAACGCTAAGGGTCTCTGTTATTTTAGTTCTATATTCAGTTTATTGATAGCTAAACAGATAGTTAGTATGAATATTTCTTCAACATACCTTTCGTGCCTTTTGAGACACCATTTTTATCTAGCCCATACAATCCCACTGCTGGGCAAGACCTCTTGTCCCACGCTGCCTCAACCTTGCTCTATAACACCCACTACGTGAAAACCATCACACACATTCAATCTACATTCAAAAAGTTCTCTTATCTAAAATAAAAGTTTATTTCTAAATCGAAACGACAGAATTTTCAACGACTTCGCGAAATCGCATTAAAATTCAACTCTTTGGCACTTGAAATCACCAACTCGCATTATCCGTGAAATAAAGTTACAAGTATCAAGTACACATATAAATGTTTTGGCAATGTTTCGTTTGATATGGGCCCGACCCGCTGTCAGATCGATCCGACCCGACCTGTCACTTTAAGATTAAAACGTAGCTCAAGTACAACCGTACAAATCTCCGGATAAAAAACGGATCGAAATTAAAGTATCAAAACTCTATGTTTATCGAAAGGACTGATTGTATATTTTTTTTGTCAATTTATTGGTTGTAATGTGAAAAGACTTACAAATTGCTTTGATATTATTTGTGTTTAAGGATCTGTCTATCAACTTTTCAATGAGTGGTATTACCATAGGTATCTTTTCAGCTTGTTTATTTATCTCTTTGAAACTAAGCTTTAGGTAAATGGGTTAATGCATTAGGCTGCCCGCCCACGTCAGACTTTTTGTCGGGCCGATTTAAATTTGTTAAAAAAAATCAGTCACCGATTTTTTTCGAACTTTAAATCGGCCCGACAAAAAGTCTGACGTGGGCGAGAGCGCTTAGGTGTTAATCTTCATAACAGCTAAGTGGTGTCACCAATCCGCATCAACCTACCTCATTAATTTTACTGTTTAGCGAAATCCGAAGAAACCGCTTCAGGCCAATATTCCAATATTCATCAGTAGGTACCTGTAGTGTTTCTGATATTCAAAAAAGACGAATTAAAGCCCACGGCGGTAAAAATCTAATTGAAAAAGAATAAAATAACTCAAAATAAACATAACTAAGGAATATCCGTCGGGGGCTGCCATTAAACCAGCTAAAGGTTTTCTAGTGACGTGAATACAATTATTGAAGAATTGTAGATGTTTAACGACGACATTAATACACTTAAGAGTATATGATTAAATTTTTGTTGAAATTTCATATAGAAAAGGCAGCCCCCGACGGATATTCCTTAGTTATGTTTATTTTGAGTTATTTTATTCTTTTTCAATTAGATTTTTACCGTCGTGGGTTTGTTTCAATTTTATTAATTTTGCTTAATTTTATTTCAGACTTTTTAGAGAGCATATACGAATTATAGGAAAGCTCGTCACCCACGAACTCATTCCTGAAATCCGCATTGAAATGAAATCAGACAATACGTTTTAATTTTAATATAACAGCGCCCCATATATTATAGCAGCGCCCCCTAGTGAGTTAATATCATAAGACTTATCTTAGACCATGCACCAATCAACTACGAACCCATTGCTGATGAAAACCGCATTGAAATCGGACAATTCGTTTTAATATTATTGCAATATTATTTTGCACTAATATTGTAGCGCCCTCTAGTGAGTTACAGACGTAATTTTTATTATCTGGGAACATGCATTAAGCTACCACGTACACATTGTTGAAAACAGAATAATTGTAATCGGACATTTCATTTTGATTATATTGCAACATTGTTTTGCACTAATATTGTGGCACCCCCTAGTGAGCCATGACACCTGTCTAAGAACATGAGCTCATCGAACACAAACCCGTTACATCTCTCACCCTAAACGCCTGTATATACCTGCTCCGTTCCGTCGTGGGTAAAAACCTAACATTAAACGGCCGTGCAAAACGAGATATTCAGTAAAATGCGTTGAAATTCACTTTATGAATACGCTCGCGAGAGGCATTATAATGAACGAGCTACATGTTGACGTGTGATAGAGGTTACTGGTTACTGAGAATATTGTGTGGGCCTTTGTAATTCGCTTGTTACTTTTCACATTTTATGTCTATCCTTTGTAGGCTGAAAATAAATACTCAAGGCGATTTGTTGCAGTAGTAGCGTCTCTTTTACAAAATAGCAGTTTGTATTTTCAGTATATGATTTAAAAAAAATTAATGGACTATATCTTATTTGCGTTTCCAGCAGAATGCCAAAGATTCTGTACATAATACGTGATCCATTACTTCATTTGTTTGACAGATTTGTCTCCAAAAGGAATACGAATGTGAGTAAGCTATGCAATTCCTCGTTGATGAATCCGCGCTCAAAAAATCTTTTTCTACAAAAAGACTAAACGTCAGATTGGAGTTTTATTAAGGAAGTCATAAATCAGCATAGGAATTGTTCGTTGACTTAGACTTTTGAAAATTTCCGTGTATTCATTTCTCAGGGACCGTGGTAGGTTGCTGAAAGTGAATTAGGTATGTCAAAAAAGGAGATGTACCATCTCGCTTAACTTTGGCGTCCTATCCTCATGACATCACGTCGTCCCGATGGCAATATCTTAATGCAAATTGTAAGCAATTCGCAAAATGTAGGCAATTCAATTTGCCAAGCCACCAGACGCATGGGTACTTAAAACTTGGAGAAATTCTACAATTGTTTATTTATAGGCGTTTTAACTTTAACGTTTAAAGATGTTTTATATAATTTACATGCTTTATTTAGATTCTTTGAAGACATTGTTTACAAAAGAGTGACACATTGAGAAAGAATTTGACTTGTTAAAAACGTGAGCATAATTATTTTGTCCTAAAGAACTTTGTTGAAGATTTTTTTACGAGCTTTAATATGGCAGAAAAGGAAGTACTTACCTCCGTAAAAACTTTGGGCGAAAAGGCACAACTTTGTGAGAAATAACAACATCCCTCGAAACAATAATAATTTATCACGCCTTATCATCGGCGACAAATTGTAAATAACCATAAAAGGGTGTTTCAATGGAAAATCAGGACGCCATACATATTGATGAAGAGAAATCAATGGCGAATGAATTAATGAGCATTGGCGAACGAGGGCGGGTTTTATCCAAATATGTTACGTCACAAACCAAAATGGCGACTACGGCAATTTATTTCGATTTTCAGTAATTTTACTTTTGAAAACTTGATTTACTTTGGGACAAAATTGTTTACATAAACTTGCTATCTAAATAAATGTTGTACAAAAATTCTAATTTTAATGTCGAAATATTTTATACTGATAAAAGTAAATAGAAGCCATATTTATAACCAAAACCAATCATTTATCACAATCCCGAAAAATTTTTTTGGTAACATGAAATTGATATTCTTCGATCGCAATCAAGAAAAAGCAGTAAGTAATAGATTTTATTTCAATAAAAAATCTCATCAGAACTAAGAACTCTCATTAAAATCTTTGAAATGAGTCCTTTTCAAAGATGGATGAAGGCGAGTACTATCAATTTCTTTTTACTCTCTCTGGAACGTAATGGGAACTTCACATTTAATCCTCTAATTGGTTTGTGAAAGCCAGTGTAAGTATCAGCCGCTTCCAAAGAACGATTTTTGGCTTAAGAACACTTTTTGCAACAGTGGATTTAAATTATGTTTTAACTTTTAAGTGCTTTTAAGCATCGTAATTTTAAAAAGTTGGATATGGACACAACATTTTTTGTTTCACTACGAGAAACGACGGTACTGTGACGATACGGTATTGTGACTGTGAGTGTACTTTGTAGTCAACACCAAAGAATATACATAACTAGCTGACCCGTGCCCACTTCGTTGGGCATAATGTTAATAATCCTTTTTTTCATAGTTAAGGCAGTTAAGGCATTCGACCGTTTTTTCTCCGATTCACTTTGCAAAACGGACTACCACGTAAAAGCCTTTTTGTTTTTCGGTCTTTTTATATATCCTATGACACTCAGCAATAATGTGGCTTTCTATAGGTGAAAGAATTTTTGAAATCGGTTCAGTAGATCCCGAGATTACCCCTTACAATTTAACAAATATACAAATACACAAACTTTACTTCTTTATAATATTAGTATACATAGATATAGATAATACACAGCTCCACAAGTTTTAAAAGCGACAAATCGTTCACTAGAATTCTTTTACATTAAAATAAAATCCTTGCTCACTGGTTAAGGTTGACGACTCCAGACAATTTCAATTAATATCTTCGAACTCATCCCAACAGATATAAATTCAGAATTTCATACAGTACCCGCTCTAGGCTCGCTTTGTTCGTTTTACAACCAGCGTATTGTAAGTGATAAAAATTTACGTGCCACTAAAATATGTTCGTCGAGTGAATCCATACGGGAGAGGTTATTACCTGTAAAACGGTTTACGTCAGTGTAAATCTTGAGTTCTACAACTAAACGGAACCGTTTTATTGAGTAGATTTCACCTGTGCTAGGTGGAGAAGACATGTAGTTGAGTTATATTTGGTTTCGTAACAAAATCTTGTACAAACTATTAAGTAACAAACGGTCGAAACTTTTGTTAGCTATGTTTTATACACAGCTTAGTTTGAACCCCAATTTCTAGGTTATTTGAAAATAACAAATTGTCTGGGAAGTTTCACAATAAATAAACAAGCGACGTACCCAGTTTAGCTAGTGTTGTGTCGTTTGTGAATAATAATTATTTTTAAAACCACTTACCTTTATGTGAAATCCGTCAGTGCAAGATACAAGCACCGACAGTTGCACCGGCGCGGCGGGTGCACAAAATGCACTAACACTAACAGGTCGAGTAATAAACAACATTAGGTAGAAAAATATGTTGAATAGTTGCAAATGTGTACATTATACTGGTAGCTTATCTCTTCGAATGAAGTTAGACGACATAGATTAATTGCAATTGACAAATAATGAATGCAGGTAATGAACATAACAACTAATTTTAAAATGCTAATACGAACACATTTCTTAACGAAAACATAATTGCAATTCAAATGATAACAAATAAAACACTCCCTAGTTTATAGCATAACCTATCGAGTGTCAATTATAATTATATACTAGCTTTTGCCCGCGACTTCGTCCGCGTTTCCGTCGTTTTTCGTAAAAAAGTACCATTATGTCGTTCCTCACGGTTCAGTGGTTTTGATGTAACAGACAGATTAACTTTCGTATTTTAGTAGGGAAATACAATATGTCAATCCACAATACTGTTGAAAAATATCGCAAAAAGGAACCGCAGAATATTATTATTAATAGCTGTGCCCGCGACTCCGTCAGCGTGTAACTCCTTGTATGTTATTAAGTTAATGTATTGGTAATATTGTAATTATATATTTATATATAGATAAAGATCTATACAAAGGCTTTGTGTGGCAATGGTTAATCGTAAAGGTACAATTCTGAAAACATAAACCGCAGCGACATAAATACACACACAATAAAGGTGTTGCCGCCTTTAGCAGTTTTCTAAGAGAGACAGAGAAACTAATTTATTTACAGAAAAGGACTAAATTAAAGAGATACGATTGACAGAGGAAAATGGAAAAAAACAAAGTATTACGACTAGTCTTAGTAACAAACCACAATACAGGAGAAATTCCTTGTGTGGGGCAACGATTTAAAAAAAAGAAAAGTAAACATGGGAAAAGATGATGTTAATAGACGTGGATGCTCATCTAAGACGAATAAAGATGTTAATGTTAAATACAAATTGCATCAGTCATGTAACAGCAATCTTATATGTAACAATCTGATATTTCACCTAAGACAAATAATAAATAAATTAGAACTTGAACAAGTTATGTCACTGCAGCTTGCCTTCAGAACTGCACCTTAAACGTCTAAGCATTTTCTATTTAGAAAGTAAGACGGTGACAAAACCTCAATACAATTCACACGGAGTTAAATATTCATTGTCTTTGTTCATTTAGGGTCGAACCACACGTCTCTGAATAAAGATTGTGCTTTGTTACTTCAGTATTACTTTGCGATCGTGGTTGGCATTTGTAAATGGAGTGAAAGACGTACTTAGTCTATCTAGACGACTTAAGGATGGGTCTGAGTGAGTGCCGTGTCGTATCTTTAGAGGGTTTTAGGATAAGATAGGGTAAGTGTTTTCCCAAATATCTGGCTTAAGCCTAACGCATTGCGTTTGTGGTTGAATGAAGAAGTGTCTAGTGGGATTTATATCGTAGAATTTGTCGCAGCAGCACATTAAATTATATTCACATTTCTGTTTTGTTTAAACTGACATCAAATAAAATGTTCTCAGTGCAGATCACTTTTTGTGTAAGACATAGAAGCCTCTAATGATTAAATTTTAAGGAAGAATGCTCTGACTTTGCTAAATCTGTAATGAAAATATTTTAGAACAGAATTAAAAAACCTTTTTGTTAACCTCATATAATAACTATTCACTTCTCATGCTCTGAAAGTGCTTATTTGTGCAGGATATAGGCTGCACAAAATCGAATTTTGTGCACAAGGGCATTAACGTATCTACTCATAAATGCATCTTTATTATGGCAAAGAAAATGAGCCATACAGCCAAACACAATAAGAAGTTCATAGATAGAATTTGTTATTTTATAATATTTATTTTAGTTTATTTGCCTTAATTGTTTTTTAAGACTTAAAAGATATTAAAATTTAAATTCAAGTAAGTCAAAGCATTTATTTCAAGTAGGCCGTTACAGGCACTTTTGAATAGTCGAATTAAACTAACTGCGGCACTCAGAGATATCCAACGATTACTCAAGCCGCCACCCAGCAAAGGCCTGACATACTTTTGTATGACAACACTGCCAAAAACCTTTACCAAGCGACGTCCCAAGCAACCACTAAAGCTCTCCGAGTGCGGCGGTAAACTACTGAAGCTAAATAAACTAAGCTACAGTCCCAGTCACAAGGCATAATAACTCGTGATTGTACTGTAGTTGCCCATTCCAAAGCGTTGGTCTCATGAGAAGAATGGCAAAAAACTTCATGGACACTCTTTTAAAATCGTTTGGGTTTACAATATGTTCAAGGTACAGACATAATCTTGGTATAATACACACATGAAGACTATGCAAATTAGTGTCTGAGATGGTCTTTTGAAGAAAGTACCACACAGATTTGAGTGGACCCGTCCAGTCAGTGCAAGCATTTGTCAGTTATCGTGGAGCTCGACTTATAACTCAAGGAGCTCAACGTCACGACGAACAATACCAAAGAAAGGACATTTGGGTGGGTCGCTTATGGTACTCAAACTGCCAGACAATCGTTAAAATTACATAAAAACCCACACGGTTCTCACATTCACAATATAAAAATAATAAAATACATGAAGATTAGGCAGATTAGTGTCTGAGATGGTCTTTTGAAGAAAGCACCACACAGATTTGAGTGGACCCTTTCAGTCAGTGCAAGCATTTGTCAGTTATCGTGGAGCTCAACTTATAACGCAAGGAGCTCAACGTCACGACGAACAGTACCAAAGAAAGGCCATTTGGGTGGGTCGCTTATAGTACTCAAACTGCCAGGTTGCTGGTTCGGAACAAATATTTGTAAGACCTACAGATAGTTGTTCCGGGTCTGGGTATTTGTGTATGTGAGTTTAAATGTTTGTGAACGCACCCACGATACAGGAGAAATTCCTAGTGTGGGGCAACGTTTTTTAAAAAGAAAGAAAGAAGAAAAGAATCGTTAAAATTAAAGAAAGACCCACATGATCCTCACATTCACAATATAAAATAATTAAATATTAAGCATATTAAATAATAATGTCAAACTATTAAAACATGTCAAAAATACGCAAAATTAATAAAAAACAAAATAAAAATATTTAACAAGGTAAATATTCATCAAAAAAATAATAATATCATACTTGAAAAAGTAAATAATGTCAATTTGTATGAAGAAAATTAATAAAATGTCAAATTGTAAAAGTAAAAATAAAATAGGTATTATGTCAATTCAGATTGGAGCAGTTAAATCCCAAGCTTTTTAGTACGGTAAGTTATTTAATTAATTAATGAAAATAATTATTACAAAATTAATTTAATAGTAGGCTGTATAGGTCTGCAAGCCTAATATCAATTTCGTAAGATTAAAAAATTAATTAATTTTACTTTGAATTTTAATAAAGAAATATGTTAAACTACTGCTTTATTTCCTCGCATTCGAAGTGAAAAGCAGAGTTTATAACTTGTCCACAAAACCATTTTTATCCTCGACATTACTATCAGCCCTCGCCAAATGGTTCGTTTTGTGCACTTGTTGTAAAATTTACTATTAACTGTCAGGTAAATGTCAATGTTAAACGTAAATCGATGCTCATTTAAGAGAAAATTATTTTAAACAGTAAAAACAGGCGATTTAAACCTCAGTACCAATAAAGCGAGCTTCTCAAAACAATCTCCAACTGCATTTTGTTTTGACACGAAACATTCTTTCCACGAAGCTTCCACATTTTTACCTGTTGTCACCTGCATCTTTCATCCCTTTCCAACATGAACTAAATAATCACCCTGTCTTGCTCTTAATTTTTCACTCTAGAAACTAGTGTTTCTTTTTTAAAAGATGTAAGGTGATGGATCTAATAAGAAAATTCCCTAGAAACGTAGAAAACAACGTGTTTAAAAGAAAACCTTGGGTTTTATTTTCTATTTTTTCTTTCTACTTTGTAGCTACTAACAATGGTGAATGCAAAGGTGTGAAAGAATGAAAAGGTTTTATTTTGTGTGAAATGTGTGCTACGCTTTATTTTCTATGAAAGAGTTCTTTAGTGCGTTAGGTACGGTAAATTCTAAGGAGTACTTATGCTCGTATTGTCGCTCAAAGAAACTTATTGTAGAGTAAAAGCAACACTAACGTATTAGTAAAGAAGTAGCTTTATTTCAGTTGCAAATGTGAACGTTGGTTGTGATTTGAATGGTACAATAAAAATGCCTGTAAGACTTGCTTTTTAAAATATAGCTTTACAATGTTTTCCTTTGAATTAGACTTTTTTTGAAGAGCAGTTAAAGTTATTTTCACAAAGTCATCATAAAAACTGAAGCCTCCTCTAAACTACAAAACATATCGATATTAAATAACTTCCTGTACCTAGTCAGAAACTTGGCAGTATTACTCCTACTCAACCAGTACAATTTCAACTCAAAACCCATCTCTATAGGGTTGTTTATCCAACAGCTATATGCCCTTGCATTCATGGAGTACAGTCCTAATGAGGTGCTTTCGTATAAACTAGGAGTACACTTAAAGCTTTATACTCTGTAATTTCTTTTTTGTTGGAAACTCCGGATTCAGTTAGAGGAGTTTAATTTAACGCGTAGTTTTATTCTCAAAGTGATTCGGAACATTATTTCTGTGTGGGAAAAAGATAAAAGAAAATGTGTAGTTGTTTAGTTGGGTTTTGTTACAATTTATGTTTTTAGGTTACGTTACTTTGGATATACCAGTCGTCTCATTATTATAGCATTCTTACTTATCAAGTTGGATGGTTTAGTAGGTCTCTCCCGCATTTCTAGGTTTGTTAGATTGCTCGGTCTAGCCCCCCCATGGTACATTGAGTTTTAACCTAACTGGCGAAATGTTAGAGACACTGTAGACACATCTCTGGTAGTTTCTTCGCAGCAAATAAACGTGGTGTTGAGGGATGTTATGTTCGCGTATTGCAAATAACTCTGAGTAAAACACCATAGTTATAAGTTCATGATATTTTAATCCACCAGGTCAAATAGTATAGCTAAACTATTCAATAATACACTAAATAAAATTCTGGTTTAAATATCAACCGCAATTTATCTCTGTGGCATAACTACAGCGGTAACCAGTAATTTGATTATCAAAACGTGGCGTTAAATCGGATGTTTCCGCACGATCAGTCAATGAAGCGAATTATTGAGGCCCTGACCACAAACAAAACCAAAATAACATTATGAATATAAAATTATGATACCGAATAAAATTATAAAACTTTGTTTCTATATTCATTTGCATTGGTTCTTTACTAATTTAAATAAAGGTTAGCTGAAAACCAGTGCTTTACAAATTGCTTAAGCCACACGACGATACGATACTGTCTCACTCTCTCACAGAAAGAAAGTCCGTTTCTCAGATACGGGAACATTACAGGCTGATAAATTTTACCTGCCTCAAATGCTGCCTTTATTAAATATGATCTTCACAGCCCAACCACGAGGTTGGCCAGACCGGTCGTCAGGTCCTCGAGATTCTGACCGTAACGACTGTAAGGATCTAAGCGTACCAACCGGGATAAAAGGCATAACTTAGAACTGCTTTTAGATAAAGGTACAACATGTAAAACACGAAATGAAATCAAAAATCCCCTAGCAAGTTGTAAAGTATCCTGGGATCTTTTCTTAATCCTTGTGAATCTTGACTTCTTGCCAAGGTTTAAATAATTTAAACCATCTGATTGTGGGCTCATTAGTACGTGATATCACGAATTTATACCGAAAAAAGAAAGAATATTTATAAAATTGTTGCAGTAAAATACTTGGGAAGCTATGTAAGAAAACTCAGTTCTGTGTGTCGGGGTTATTTAACAACAAAGGTTCAACAAATTGATTCCATCTATACAATTTTAGTTTCGTATCGCACACTATTCACAGGATTATAACAAAAAAACCAATTCTAAATCATCACACTCGGAGAAATATATTAAAAAGGATCAAGGAAACTGTAAACTAAAAGCACAAACAAAATATAAGAAAAGATTTTAGTAGCCTAAAGTTTCAGTGTCAATGTTCTGTAATATTCGTTGCGAGCTAAGTAAAATTCAAAGGCTCTAAAGATATTAAATTTTAATAAAACTCGCCAAGCTAAACACCATTGGAATACTAAATGAACGTATAAGATCAAAAGGCGTGAAAGTTTCACAGATCTGTAGCCCATAGCTGTGAATGAGATCATGATAATATTGTAAATAAAACTTCTTGGTCACTCTCTTCTGAGCTACGTCTGAACTAGATTCCGAGATACAACTCATAGGAGATAGCGACCTAGGTGCCCTTAAATAATAGTACTCATTGGTAAGCAGTGGTGGCCCAGAGGTGGCGGCCCCGACTTACGAACAGTTGGTCGTGGGTTTGAACCCAGGCAGGCGCATTTCTTTGTATAATTTATTTCATCACCACTGCTCTCAAAACGGTGAAGGAAAACATCGTGAGGAAACCGGCATGTCTTAGAACCAAAAATTCGAAGATATGCGACATCTACCAATCCGCACTGGGCCCGCGTGGTAGATTATAGCCCATCCCTCTCCTAGAGAGGAGGCCTGAGTCCCTGCAGTGGGAACAATATAGACTGATGATGATGATAAATGTAATTTATATTAACCTAAACATAATAAATTATACACACTCTTTTCTTGACGTGCATTAGAAGAGACCCACACTCAGCATTGCGTGGTGAAAGGTTGAAAAAGAAGAAAGAAAATAGACACTGATATAAAATACAAAATAAGAAAAAAATAAGTTACAAAGAGCTTCTCTACTTATTTAGATTTAGACCATGATCTAAGCCATTAAATCATACCTGTTATTATAACTCCGTCTGTAATCCAGTCTACACATATTAATGAAAGTATGTTGTTTCTACTCGTATACAACTAGACCAAGTTCACTTACGTAATCAATTAGGACATTTAATTCTAATGTTGTTGTGATTTCGTAGTATTTTAGCCGCGCTATGCAGTCAATCAGCGTAGCACGTCTACGAAGCAAAGCAATACTAAATACTACAGTTTTTTACGAAACCATTAGGATTCTTTTTATCTCTTAGCTAGGTAGACTTAAATATGATTTACTCATGCCTTAGTACATATTTTAATCTGTCTTCTTCTAAGCGCGTCGATAGCAATCAAAATATTGAGCCAGCCAAAAATTTGGCTAGGAGTTAACATAACGTCATAAAGTCCATCAGTTTCTGTAACGAGAAAACAACAGGTCACGCAGGATAGGTTCATAAAATACGAAGGCATGCGAACACGTTAATAAAACGTAGTATATTCAGAGCTAAACATATTATTTTTATTTAAGATAGAAGCTAACTCGCCAGAGTCCACCAAATGTGACTTATTTTAGTATCGCAACTCGTAGAGGTTACTTTAACACCAAAGTTTGAAACGAAACTTCGAAGTGCATCTATGACTTAGACCGCGCAGTGCATTTGCATAAGACTTCCCGACGATGCTTTTAGCGTGAAACTAACTCGAACTGCGAATGTGTTTGTGCATACGTCTGCAGCCGTAATCACATTAAAACATGAACTACACACAAACACAGTAAATAGGGTATGGTGGTAATTGGTGTGCGTGTTTGTAAGTTCGGAAATTATGCTGCAGTAAAGGTGTCTGTTTTGTAGTTCGCTCTTTGGATGAATTTAACACCTATTTGCATTTCTGTTGCTTTTATTAACCTTATATTATTATTGATTCCCCTGTAAGTCTAGAAGTCGCAAGTCCTACACTGAGAAGCAAGAGGTCCTGGTTATTCTCGGTTCGGAAAAAGTGTGATTGCGTTTTTCGTTATGTTTTGGCCCAGGTGATAGACATGCGGCTAGCCCGCTCATATTTGGGAATTGAACGTAACTAGCGTAATATATGTGTGCTGAGGGCACACCTCGGCCTACCTCTTCTAGAATAACGGACAATGTTATGTGTTCAAAAAAAAAACATCGAAATAGGATCAGATTATAAAACATAAACAAAATTTTAATATTCCGGTATTAGGCGCGATGTAAGAACGGCGTCTAATCTCATCACGTCCGCGGCCGCTAACAGCATCATTAGCGGGATTTGTGCCAAATGACGGATTTACGGAGTTCCGGAGTTGAGGATCACGGAATTTGTTAAACAAATTTTTTGAAGTCCGAATATTAAAGTGTCAATTTGGGGCTTTTATGGTATTTTCATTTATTTAATTTATTTGTAAATACACGTTAATGCCCGACATTCTCGCTTGTGGATTTGTTCCTAAATATTTATAACTCATGTGAGAAGGCGCTGTTTTTATAATGTATAACGAAACGATATACCTACATTACTGAAAATGATGAAATATAAAATTCTCCAATAAAAATGAATCTGATAAATATGGGAGAGCGTCAAAATACAAAAACAAACATTACGTAGGATTATACTCGGAAACATGCAAATCCCGTTCCTTAATTGCATCTTTTATTCCAATTCCGATAAAAGTCGATGGAAGTAACAC
This sequence comes from Diarsia dahlii, assembly GCA_949775195.1. Lineage (NCBI taxonomy): Eukaryota > Metazoa > Arthropoda > Insecta > Lepidoptera > Noctuidae > Diarsia > Diarsia dahlii. The sequence continues at coordinate 22,937,536 of OX459199.1, forward strand.
TAACAGATTCCAGCAAAAACTGTTCGAAATACTACAAATACAGGCACTAGTAAAGATTATTTGCCCAGCATTTTTGTTTTTCGACGTACAGTATGATCGAATACAGCTGAGTATCGGTTTTTATATGAAGTGACTGCCTGACCCCCTCAACCCAGTAATTGGAAAATAGAATATGCTTTTAAGAACGGGTAAGACTTTTAATCTTTTGACTATCTCTAACCACATACCAACATCAGCAAACGCTGTTTAACCTTAGCCAATAAACAATCTGAGTTAATAACTTTCAACTAAACCCACAGTACAAACTAACCCCACAACTGCCACCGTAACCCTACCTCAACACGTTTATATTAAACCACAGAAAATTTAATATAACATCCCCCTCATTGATATTAATGGTATTCCGAGATTTACGCACAATCACAGGATATTAAATGTTTATAAACGTTGATAATACACAGCGGGGTTCCGTAGCGCCCATTAAGCCTGATAGCTTTTGTTTTGCGCCAGATTAATAAATCAAGAGCCAACCTTGCCGGATGGCAAAAAATATAGCAATATACAAGCTTGAATGTTGTGCGCAGATAATTACTTTTACTGTGTAATATAGAATAGGGTGTGATTTGTGTGCCGAGTGCTTCATACACCACAATGATCATTACATGGGTCCAATTTGGGGCTTGTGTTAAAAATGGTACTGTTAACGCCCGCTAACATAAAATTACATTTCTTTCTTTTTGGGTACCTAACAAGTTAGAGATGCTATTTTTTCCAAAATCCATACCTTACTTTTGATGGAGCGTTACTATTTTAGGTATACTCGTACCGACCCGTTCGCGTTGGTCTCATAGTCAAAAGCGCGACTGGTGAGCTTGAGGTTTCGATTCCCGGGTCGGTGTTATTAGGTTTTCCCATGAGGTTTTACGCAGTAGCAGCCCGGAGTTTGAAAGTAGGCGGTATGATACGCCACTGTTTGTCTGCGCATACACTTGTGCACCATAATAATTATCTCCCGCGCCGAAGTCTGATCTCCGCTGAGATTGGTCGCTGCCGTGACCGAATAACGGTCAGGATGACTCTTAATATTTATTACAGGTATTTAATAAATTCCTTTATTTCTACAGTTTGAATATTTTTACCTCGGTTCTAATAAAAAATAACATAGAAACAAGTCAAAGCGTAACACACACATGCAATCTAATTTTCCACCATCGCATCTGTGTTCCACGGTTAAGAACTGCGACGTTATGACTACTAACAAACTGAACATAGTGAGAACACGGGAATAACATAGAACGGGTAGAGTAATATCGTAAAGTATAACTTGCATGTTTCCAGTCGTTGTTCTTTCTAGCTCATTTCATTCATACGTGACATTACTAAATTTCTTATTGAAATAAACTTCTTTTTCTTGGGGAAAAAGACGGTAATAAGTAGGGAAGCTTTTGAATACTTAGTTGTAGTTCTGTAATTATTCTGTGCATGCGAGAAAACACGGAACTGAAATAGATGTACCAAGTTTGATGATCGATGCATCTGGACCAGTGAACTGCTCTACTATACATAAATCTTTATTACTTTTAGAGTTCTGTAGCTCGAAAAATAAAAAAGGAACTCTCCTTATATATATTGTAGTCTTTGAAAGGAACCCTTGCGGGAGGCCTATGTCCAGCAATGAATGTGTTTTAGCTGAAATGATGATGAAACTGGCGAAAGAAAATATGCATTGTAGTTTAACTGTATCTATTTTTTTTGGAGGTTGAGAACGGTTGCCCTTTGTGTCCAGGGCCGCGGTATCTCTTTCGAACAACCCGCAGCCCCTGCATACATCGTCCACAGGCCTGCAGTTTAACTGTACCTTCAATTTTTCCTGAGACTTCAATCATAAGTCCTCATCATATCAAAAACCACAAACTAACTCATAAAAAAAAAAAACCTCTTCTACTACAAGTAAACTCAAACAGCAGTCTCTTGAAGAGCGGCTCGTAATTAAGGGGACGTTCTCCCGTCGGCGACCACTGAGGCTCACTGCCCCAGTGTCGCGCATTCATAAGTTTACCGCGAGTTAATTACACTCAGGTATGAGTTTTGTAAGTTATCTTTTAAAAAGCTGCGTGGTCAAGAGGCCTGTAGTTTTTGTGAAGAGGTAGGTATTTAATAGTAGCAGACAAGAAAACATCTTGTGGTTAGTGATCACCATTTGAACTGCCAAGCGAGGTGATTCCGGCAATATTTTTTGAAGATTTCCCTGAATAAAGCCCAAATGAGAAGGTGAATAAAAAAGTCTATTCAGTAGTGCACTATATTTTGCTTAGGTTCCTTTACAAGGCCTACTTTAATGAATTGGGTCTGCACTTACTTATAGCAATTTAACTCATTTTATGATGCGATTTTCCACGAATATTTCAAACAACATTTACCACCGAAACTTGCTGTAATTTTCTGGTCTAACAGCAAAATAAAACAGGTTTCTGTTTTGGTCCCAAAAATGTATTACATTCGAAAACACTGTAAAGCCTATAATTACGGCGGTTGTTTACCGCAATGTATGCAGAGTTATGCATCGGCCACTTGCTGCGAAATTACTCGAGCCCCAGTAAAACGTTGGCTTGGCTAAAAATTAGGCGCACTATTTTACAAAATTGCTTGTCGGCTATGCATCACCGGAACTCGTTCGCTTAAACTAGCTATAAAATTAAGGCTGGAAACTGTACCAGGGTATAAGCGACGGCGATATTTTGAAAGTTTAAACGCTTGTATAAATCATTCATATTATTTCAAAGTGTCTTAGTTAATTTTGACTAGCGAACGTTTCTGTTCATGATTTTGACGGTAGATGTGGAATTAGTTTTAAAAAGAATAATTTTTAGATTCTGAGACATCCTCTGGTTATAAAGTTTTAATAGTCAAAACAAGAATCAATTACATGGCTGACCTACAATTAATTAATCAATACACCTGCCTAACGCCTTGGTCTCCACCTAAAAGCGATACGATGTGTAACGGTAACTTTCGTCAAGTCAAGCGACATTTGTTTCCTTAATCACGTGAGTACAGGTATTCGGCAAGTGGCGTTTCAGAGACTCGTGACATGCGTTAACAAGCTTCATTCTCTATATTCTCTAAACATCTTCGCAAGACGCGATTATGTCATGGCTGGTATCCAAACTATTAACAAAAGACTCATACTTCATTTATACCTACCAACTTCTAATCTTCATAGCCCGCTTCAGGTGATGCCATAGACCGCGTGCTACCGGTCAGTGCGCGTTCAGCGATACGTTCTCCGCCACGCTACACGCGCTGCCACTGCGCACCTCCCTTGCACATAACTGCGCTGAAATACAACCGCCCAACGCCTTCGGACTACGTAATTATGGGATATTTCCGACATTGTAAACTATGTACGGAGATTTTCTTTTCTTTGTAGTTAGTACTGCTTTGCTTTGCATTTACTACAGTTTTATTTAGTGGGGTAATAAAAAAAGTGGTAACTTTTTTAAAAACTGAATCTTAACGTAAACCTGTATTTTTTCCCAGTTGATGAAATTGATGAATTTTCGGGTTTATTTAAAAATTTAAATTTACTAGTGCGAGTTTATTATGTACTGCAACCCAATTAATGTCCTAGAATCAAAATTCGTAGACATGTGACATTTACCAATTTGCACTGGGCCCGCGTGGTGCACCCGTACCCTCACATAAAGAGGAGGTCAGTGTCCCAGCGGTGGGAACATTAAGGCCACTCATGTTTAATGTGTCCTTAATCTTGAAAATCTACAAGAGCAATCTACAAATCTACAAGAGCCACGCATCGAACAAAATTAAGTGATATAAATAATATATCCTGCAGAAAACATCCGTTCTCACTCAAATCACCAATACTAACCCAGGGTAATTTTATAATAAGGATTTTAGTATGTAGGAAAACGTAAAACGTACTGTTTATACGTAGAACGAAAAGACTGTTTTATAGCAAGTTTCAACTTAACTGTTCCAATTTATTATAACCAAAACATATTATTAGGTATCCATACACGACATATCTCACGCTACATAAACAAAACCATTCTCCATATATATAGCACTTAAAGCTCCACTCGAACTTAATAAACCTCGCTATTCACGAGTATTCAACTACCCTCATGAACGTACACGGAGTTAAGTCGCAAAACTAACACAACTCCAAATTTTATTCAAAGAAAGCCGTGCCCGAGATATTAACGATCTTCTACCATCGGTAATCCTTCCTTTAGCTAACGGGAATAATATTCTTTTGAGTACAAAGTTAATTTTACCAGCACACTAACCCCTATCACATCTATGTAAGGTCTAGTACTCAATTTTGGAGTGTGAAAGTTAGTTTGTAAATTTTTTACGAGCAGTACCGTTTACATATGTCTTGGCGAATTGGCATCGTAAAAAGCCTACAGTGGGTACAGCACGGATTCATAATAAAACCTTGAATGTACGCAGAATGAGAATGGAGATGGATCCTGTACGTTTTATGTCTATCAAAAGACTGAATTTTAACAGCTTTAAAGAGAAAATTGTGAAACATGGATTACTTTTCAGCGTTTAAACTGAGAAAATGAACAGGTTTTGTTTGGAGTAAGAATAAAAGGCTTTGAATAAAAGGTCTTGTCGGTAGGGGAAAATTTTATGTTCTGTGAGTCGAGATTTATAAGTTTTTTATGTTTTCACAGTGACGAAATTGTTAGGCTGTCGTCAAATGTCAGATAAAGTGACAAACTGTTTAAGCGGATTTCTGTTGTAACATTAATTTTACATCGCACCGTATTTCTTCACTTCATCTAAAATTGAGCTCGAGGTATATAAAATGTAGGTATGTTCCTTTCCGAACTAATTAAGGAATGTCAAGGAATGGGGTTGAGGAGCTGTGGAGTTGTTAATGATCGCACTTCTACTTGTAACACACTTACGGTCCTGTGTGTTTTTCTTCTGCAGGTTATTATTTTTATTTTTGCACGTAGCGTGGATCGTACAATTATAAGGAAACTTTATTAGATTTAAATAATCTGAAATTTAAAACTGAAGTAACCTTTTGAACTTTTCAGTGTGGCTAATAAGGTCAAATACAAATCGAAAACCGCTTCATTCATTCATTCATTTCAGCCAAAAGACGTCCACTGCTGGACATAGGCCTCCCCCAGGTGTCGCCACATTGACCAGTCCCGTGCGTCTCTCATCCAGCACCCCCCCGAAACCTTGACCAGCAGGGCTATTGTGTATCTTTTAAGACAGTGGATAACTTATAATAACTGTCAAATGGTGAGTTTTTAAGAAAAAAATGTACCAAACCATAACCAATTTACAGTTAATCTATGGACATTTCTGATAGCCACTGACGTTAAAAAAATACGCAATAGGGGGGCAGGTCATCGGTCCACCTAGTGGGAAATCCGCTTAACAGTTTCAAAATCTAGGAGGTAAGGCTATCTTTCGAGGGGAACTATAACTAGCATAATTATAGCTTTAATGTTTTATTTTAATCAATAGTAGCAAAAGGTCACACTTCTACAGTGCTTCTATTAATTTAAAAGTCACAACACAGTCCGACCCAACTTTATTTTTAATGGACGACGAAAAAATGTATAATGTTTTCCCCGTCTACCGGACTGGCCAGTATTTTGTCAAAAGCCTAGTAATTACGAAAGAGCTCATAACGAAATTGTTTTACTTTTTAATTTGGAAAAATTACTACATTTTTATATTGTGATGTAGGTCGACAGGGTTTTTGTTAGCGCCCTGTTACATCGTATATTTTTATACCCTTCATATACGTCAGGATTCAGGTAGGTTTTGTCTGACTTTGATATATTTCAGGCAATATACTACGGATATGCTGAATCACTGTCTGCGGTGGAATTTGTCGTAAATTCGGGATCCAAAATGGCAGATGAATTCTTGAATGAGAACAATTTGAAAACATTGATTAACAAAGCAATACTCTGTTTCACGAGGGATCAGATACTAAAACCTGAATTATATTTTATATTCTCCCGTTGTTATCATATTGTAAATAGCTACTGCCTGCTATCTAGGTATTTTGAGTCGGATTTTGTTAACAATTTCAAGGGTTTAAATTATCTTACAAAGAACCCTAATATTTTTTCTAAAATAAATCCTATGTTATGTATCCTATGTTAAAACCTTACAACATGACCTATCTGCCGGAGATTAGCCGGAACAAACACAAAATCATTGCGTTTTTGTTGTAAGTGCCGTAATAGGTATTTTCATAAACCTACAGCAAAAAGCTGCCATATCGATATAACAAAAAACAATTCAATTTTATTTATTTGTGTAGATTGTTTTAGTTTTAGAGTCGGCGCAAAATGGCTTCTTCTTTCACACGTCCTGCAGGGGTAGTCCAGATTATTCAATTCATACTCTACGTTCAGAAGTGAGGTCCGCAGTATTTGGCTACCTATTTCTAATATAACTTTTACTTTGTCCATAGGTAAGCAGGTTCCCAAGAATGGAAGATCAAATTTCATGCTTAATCTTTATCCGCATTTGCATTTTACAATATCCAGTTTTCATTGTAAAACATAACAGTCAGGTTGAAATATATCTCCCCCATAGATTACCATGGGATTAGGTGGAACAAGTGGGGTGAACACAACAATAATCAGCAGTCGTGTCAGACTCGTGCTGCCTTCGACTCCGGCCAACGCATAATGAATATTAATGATATTATATTTGTAGAGGTCTGACTGCGGTACCGCAGGAAGCGTTTGACGGAAGACAATGTTACCTGGTTTTGAAGGGCTTATTGAATTTAATCTGTCGATGAATCTCGTTGTTATTTTTAGTGATACTTTGTGGAGCAATGTCAGGTCGAACCCCTTTTTCGACGTAATAATTCCATTTATTTCCTTGTCAAAATATGCCGCTTAGGACGTGGTGAAATGACATTTATGAAGATTCACAAATTCCCTTATAATTTATTTTGGTCAATATTAACAACTTTTATTTCATGAAAATATGAATTAGGTTTTGAATAGAAAAATAATTTGCCTTTCCTAATTATCAAAATATCGTAATATTTCGAAAAAATCTGATCCCACATTTAGTAATATTTCAAACTCAAACTCAAATTCTTTATTTCAATTAAGCCATTACAGGCACTTTTGAATGTCAGAAGAACATTTCACAAAAAAAAACGAAACTACGAGTGCAATACGTCATTCCGAAAGCCACCACGCCGAACCACACGCCACCGAATGCCCGCAACAACGAACACTGCAAGCACGAAAGCACGAAAGCACGCAGCGACGTAAACCGCAACAACGAATGCTCGAGACCCCGAATCACGGAACAACAAATGCACGCCGCAACGTGCAACCGCCGCTCCGCGACCCGGAACCCCACGCACCCGCCGCCACGGGACGCGCCGCCGCACGCCCCCGCACCCACAGGCTATACGTTAGGCTGAAAAAGAAGAGAAACAAATTCGAACACCTACACTAAGCCTATTCGTCGCTTTAGTAAGCACTAAGTTCTAGGCCTTATATTAGCGACTACGCTGTGCTAAACGCTTTATATTTCTCGTATGGGATGGTCCATGTAATATATCTCGCCTAGTTGTAACCCTTGCTATTGGACAAGTCTTACAGAATTATTAGGTTTCTGGTATGAATAATTAATAAGGTTTTGCGTTTCATTTAGTTGAACATTGCCCAATTCCATTGTTCTTATTAATAAAAAATGTCTTACATAGAGATATCGTATTTCCAGAAACGAAACTGTATAAGTATTTCGTCCCCTTACTTCAAAACCCAACTAACTGCACAAAATGTAGTTTCAAGAAAATCGTGTTTTAAGGTTCAAATCGTAATGTTTCTATGTATATATTTCTAGGTATTTATAACTCACTTTTGCCCATTGACTTTAGTTGGGTTTCGCTTTAAGGGCACGTATTATAAATCTGGTATTTAGTTGCATCTGGTAAGACTAGAAACCGACCAGGCCTGGGCCTACCTAGATTAAGAACATCATCATCTGCTTATTCTGCTAGTTCTTGATCTTATATAATTTTATCCTGACATTAAATCTTTCTTAAGGAATCAACATCTAGCTGATTCAAAGAATTTCATAAAGCTGTAGTAATTTGTAGACTAATTTAGAACGGTTGTTGTAGAATAATTTAATTGAGAGAAAAAAAAAATACTATGTAAGCAAAACTTAGTTTTAATTTCAAATACTTCTAGAAACTTGTTGTTACGTTGTGGAGCAATTTATTTTTTCTAGGAATACATGTAATCATGTCTTAGATGAAGTGTTTTAAATTAATTCCGTGAAATGGAAACCTTCTGGTACTAAATCATATTAAATAACTTACATAAGTTCTACTCTAATTATGACTTGGAGTCTAGGTATAGTTAACCGTAAGACATCACATGACCGTCCCCGCCTTTATGAGGTAACAGTAAATAATAATAATAATAATATTCCACAACTATCACACAACGCCATCTAGTCCCAAGCTAAGCAGAGCTTGTGTTATGGGTACTAGACAACTGATAAACATACTTATGTATTTCTAAATACATACATATTATAGATAAATTACACCCAGACACAGAGCAAATGATACAGTAATGCTAGTTTAGTTTTAGTTGATGACAGTAATGCTAGTTTCATTTATAATCACACCTGTAACCCCGAAAGGTTAGGAAGAAGTGTTCCTAATAGTTCACCCACATAATATCACCAGTTGTAAAAGAGGGCGAGCCAATTGCCACCAACTGGACACAAATCCAGACTCCGTGGCTACGACGGAGAAATTTCCGCTTGAAAAACCCAATAACACATTACCAGACACGAGATTCAAACCCAGGACCAAACAAACGTAAACAATGTCCCTTTTATGTATATTTCTCAGCGTCTCCATTTACAATATCAATGTAACATAACATAAATTGCATGTCAAAACAAGAGTCGTGCCATTTCCGTGATACCTATTCAACGTTTGTACAACAAAAGACTTCCTCTATTTCCATGTCACCTTTGCAAGAAACTCTAAGCCACTTTTAAAATACGACAAAATGGGAACATCAGAAGGCTTACTTTTAACAATTTTATTGTTAGACATAAAATAAAAAGGATATAGTTAACTCGCGGTAGATAGTCACTTGAAATAAGTTTCTTTAAAGAGAAAGTGTCTGACTTTATTTAAATTTTAATCTTTATTAACTTGAAAAGTCATAAATACATAAATATTTCATAAACGACATACATATGATAGCTGGGAAAAACTTGCATTCTTTGGGTCGGTGACTAATGCAAAAGGCTTTATTTTGCGGTTGGTTAATCGTCAAATGACCCCTCTCACACTGGGTCGATCGGAAGGGAGTGTCAGATTTGTACTGACTGAAACCCACCCATGTTCTTTCTTAACCTCTTCTCTTTCGAACAGTTGCGCAGCCCCGGCAGGTGTGGCCCTTGCATGCATGAGGCTGGAAATAGGCAGTAACAGAACCCATTTTCGGAAGGCCTATATAGAGTACATAATTAATACCGTTCCCACTACTGGGACAGGTATAGCGGAGACAGAGAGAGTAGACCTAAGGCTTTACGGTTCAAGGACATACCGCTCTCCTCACAATACTTTCTTCACCATTTTGGACGTCATTTGCAGTATAACTTTCATTTATGTGTACGTATACATTGTGCCCTTAAAGCGAAAACCAACTAAAGTCACTTATGGGCAAAAATGAGTTACAATACCGTTAGAATCTCCTTTTCAAGATCTACATACTGGTAAAACCCGTTTTCCGAGATGACGCTCCGTTCTGGATTTAGCTTTTAGCTAAGGTAACTTTATCAGGAGATTTTTTAAATAAAGAACAGACAAAACCCAATAAGTGTCGGTTAAAGCAATGTTTTTGCACTGTAAGCAATGTTTCTCGCCAGGAAAAACATTCTATCGCTGTTTATTAGGTTTTGGCATGATTCAAGTTAGATTAACAATAACAATTTGATAACTAAGTAAAAAGACTAAACATTTCTACTTAGTTTTAGCAATTGCCCATTAGGTGAACATATAAATGTTGAATTAAATTAATAGAAAACTGTTGTCCAAACTCTTATCTTTAAAAGGTAAGAAAACATTGCGGCTACAGGAAAAACCACTAATTTGCAGCACTTATCAAGTCAATCCTTAATTTTTCGTACTTGTTTAGAGAATCAAGTTCTTTTTTTCTTCCACCCGAATAATGAATACAATAAGAAATCAAAAATACATGTACTCTCCTCATTGTCAGTGTCAAAATGTGCAGTTAGTTGGGTTTTGCAGTAAGGGGACGACATATTCAAACTTCTGCAGATATCCCTGTAGCTTGTCAGTCAGCACGGAAATGAGTAGGTCTCGTCCACCGCGGATATTGACTCGTCTGCTGGCGCCGGATGAACCGGATCTGATGCTGCAGCATCACAGCGCTGCAGATGAAGTTTCTCCTTATTTGTAATGTGAAGGGGTTGGGGTACGATTGGCTATTGTTTTATGTGGGTTCATGGAAAAGGGAGTTGCTGTATTTGGTTAGACTGGAAGCTGCCTGAAAAGCAGATAACGATTGTTTTGAGAGCAATGAACCGTCCCAAGACCGGCTTTTAGAACTTCCCAATAAAATTCTTGCCGCCTCTAAAAATGTGAAGAGGTGTTCGAAGACTGCAAATGCATTACAATTTTTAGAACAAACAAGTGGCAATGATTTCATACCATTCGGCATTCATGCGACAGATCGCTTTGGAATTAAGCACTCGTCCTTCAAAAGTTCAATAACTGCGTAGTAATATTTGTCCGCAAAAGATATTTTTTTGCTTACAAACATTAAATTGAATATAACATTAACATAATTATAATTTAAATTTTATTGAAAAGATGATCCAAAACTTTACAAACCATAATTTTTGTACGCCAGAAACGGCAGAATACTTATTAAGATCTTAATAATATATAAAACACCTTCCAGCTTTGTACAATATTCTGATAAATAAATGCATTCTATTCTATTCTATTGTAAAGGTATTTATAAATAAAACTCTTCACTTAATATTACAAAGCGTATTTGTGAATATTAAATGCAGCAGCTCACTTCATAAAAAATGTTAACTCCATTAATATATTAGAAATAACCACTTTTGTTAAGTAATAATAGTTGGTATTGTATACTCATTTTATTAGTTTCTTAGTATCCCCAAAAATTTAAGAAAAAATAAACTTGGATAACAAGTCTGTCTGAAGACTGCTGATATAAAGTACCTAGTTATCAGACGTCAATTAGAGAAAATATCTTTTCAGTATAAGATCAGAGGTTCATCAAAGAGAACTTATAATGATACAAGAGTACCAGATCTTGTTGGAACGAATCAATATTATCAGGTACAGACAGAGATTTGCTACTTTATAGGAGATTGTTTTTCTCAAGAGATATTATTTATTATTTACTAGCTTGAGCCCGCGGCTTCTTCTGCGTAGAGTTCGATAATTTGTCTCACAGGTGCCTATTATGTACTGTAAAAGAAAGTATTCAATGTGTTTGTCCAGGTAAAGCTAACTGTGTGCCAAATATCCAAATCCGGTCAGTAGTTTTTTGTGTGAAAAAAGTAACAAACATTCAGACATTCATCCATACAGCCTCGCAAAATTTGGCATTTATGTTAGGTATTAAATATAGTAGGATCTATATGTATTTGTAAAAATCTATCGGGCTCGTAAACTGCAAATGAATTAATATCATGAAAATTAACATTGCCACAGCAAATAATAATATTATGTCAAGTTAATAAAAAAAAAAATATATATAATAATAATTAATAAATCACATTTACATTGTTTTAAAAGTACATTTATGAAGAAACTGTTATATACATTATTAGCCATAGTAAACTTATTTTTGTTTATTAACAAGCACTTTATTTGAGTAAAGTCTCATTACTGCCATTGCGACGTATTTGCTGGTTAAAGCCTTACATTTTCTGCGCTAATATTATCTCGTCATTTAATATTAATATGGTATTATTTATTAGTATGGTATTATATTAGTATGGTATGATATTAATATGTATCTTAAGTTCCATGAAACCACGCTTCGTCTCAATATAATAGCAATATTCATAAATCTGTTTACATCTCAGTGTTTCATTTGTCTGGGTAAATATTATATATTCACATGTGGTTATTAACAAAATAAAAGCACACCTTCTGGATATATCTCATAATAGATTTTATATACTTTCTTTATACATTCATAGCTCGGGCATCGTATGGTACAGTGTAGTAGGTAGAATCCTTTATTTGTAGTATGATTCCAACATGACCACAAAAAGCAAAATTAAAAATTTTGAAAAACCCACGACTGTTAAAAATTTATTGAAAAAAGGATAAAATAACATAAAACACTTAAACACCCACCTTAAAAAAACCCAGGAATGTCCGTCGGGGGCTGCCATGAACTAGTTTTGCAATGTTCAGCTCCCGACGGACATTCTTGGGTTTTTTTAAGGTGGGTGTTTAAGTGTTTTATGTTATTTTATCCTTTTTGCAATTAATTTTTAGCAGTCGTGGGTTTTTTCAAAATTTTTAATTTTGCTTTTTGTTTTAAACTTTTTTTTAACTTTTTACTTTTATTCTTATTTTTTTATCTAAGAACATGCACCAATCAAACCCGAACCCATAACTGAAGACTGCATCAAAATCGGACTAGTAGTTTTGGAGAAAAATGGCAACATGAATTTGCACAAACACACAAACAAACAAACAAACAAACACACAAACAAACAAACAAACAACCTCTCACCCCAAACGCATATATATACCGTCTCCGTTCCGTTGTGGGTAAAAATTAAATACATGATAATGATAGTAATAGTAGTGATAATGGCCACTGTGGTTCTTCTTAGTCAATGAAACCGTCATTATTTTAACGCAAATATCTGATCCTTAAAAAAAATCTCTCGGCAACATAATTAATTACAAATGCATGATGAAATTCAAATCCCCCTTTAGGGATTTCACTCCTAAACCACTTCACATAATATTAACAAGAAATGCTATGAGCCAAGCGTTTTAGTTAATTCACATAACACCGTATCAAATTAATATATTTAATATATCTAATTCAGTTTTCCTGGAACTGAACTAAATATCCGACATTGTTCGCTTTATTCCGGAACATTGGATATCCCGGGAAATCATAGTGAAGTGGTTCAAATCACAGTATAGACGTTATCCAGTAAATCAACTACACCCTTTTATGTTTCAATAACTAAAGTGTTATTGTCTGGTTGGTCTAGTGGACGAAGGGGCGACTGCTTTATATGATTCCCAGGTCGGGCAGAGTGTATTGGGTTTTTCCATCAGGAAATTCTCAGTAACAGCCACGAAGTTTAAATTTTAGCCCTGCTGATAGGAATAGGCCTTCGCCTTCTTTTACATGGGACTTAAATATAACTGGTGAATTATTGGGTGTTCTAATGGGTACACCTCTGCCTAACCCTTCTGGGATTCCAGTAAAGTTAAAGTTTTTGTTAAATGCACTACACGCATAAATCGTAGTCACTCGACTCGATACGACAGCCCCGAGCCATGGCTCCTGAGAACCCTATTACTTAAAGCGTGTTTAGAATTCGTGTAAACGCGTTAGATGTGTGTGTGAGCCAATTCCTAACATTTATCTAAAACACGAAGAGCGGAAAGTTTTGGGAGACTGTCTAATGTGTTTATAACATTCAAAAAGTGCTGATTGGATTACATAGATTGTGTCCCTAGTTGAAATACTGTATGTTAATACTAATTAGGTAGAATATATTCGCTTGTTTACTTTACAGCGGCTAGCTTACCACGCCTGAGCGCTGGCTTAATACAAACTATGCGATGGAAAGGGATCATTATTACTCATCATTATTAGCTACATTAATGCTCTCGTATTTATTTTACGATGTTGATAATTAACCGCTTTGGGCAGCCTGTTATTAATTTTGTGGGACTAATAGGTAATAAATGGCTTGTAGTAAATATTAGAAACTACAATGTTATTGTAATAGCTTCTGTGCATTAATTACATAATAATATATAGAAACTTACGACTTTTCCTTTAAGGGTGGGTAAATACAGATGACGTGGCCTCGGCACAAGGGCGAAGAAGGAACATGGGTTGGTTTTTAGTCAGTATAAGTTTGCCTCCCTTCGCTCTGCCCAAGAGCGGGGGGGTTATTTGATGATTTTCAACACACCAAAAAAAAAAGTGTGGGTTAATACAGAACGCTATTTTCTACGATTCTTACACACAATCATACTGATTTTGTTTCATCAATTTTCATATAGGTCATACACGCAAGCGGGTCGCGAGTACACCCCACGCGACCTTTCAGACGTCCTTCTAGGATGTCCCAGACATTTCTATTTATATTTGCCTTGTCAAGAAATAATTCTCACAATAATGCTTTTAAAAAGCGGTCTAGACGTAAAACGTACTTATTAATAATTAGGTGAAATAATAATTTAAAGGTAAATAACGTGAACATATTATTAAAACAATTGTGGTTAAGAGCCCAACCCACCTTCTTCAAAAGCCCTAAATAAAAGCAGCATTTAAATTTTAAAACATTTTTCAAAATCGTTTTTAGTAACATAAGTGCCTCCGTAGGCTGTTTGTAGAATAGATTATTTAAATTTAAAATCTGAAAGGTTTTTATTACATTATGTAAATCTTGTAATGAAAAGGGGGAAAATGGAAAAGCCAGAGGTCTGGGTCAGCTCTTATTTGGGGACTACACTTAATATTAAAATGTTCCAAAATTACGGGTTGTCTAATTAGATTTTTTCTTTCATAGTACTTACCTACAGTAATTTCATTCAATGAAAAGCGGGTGGTGGTAATTTTGTAGCACTCACATTCATTGCGTTTGTTATGGTGGCGTAGATAAAGTTTTCAAACAGGCGGGCCATAATTATTATTACGATTGTTTTACGAATTCCTCCTCAATGCAGTAGAAGGTGTTACATAAAAAAAGTAAAAAACTAAAACCCGACTACGACAAAAAAACGACGCTGAAAAAGTATGAAACAAGATTTTCAGGATAGAACAAAAAGAAAAGCCGTAGTCACACGTTGTAGGTACCAACCTAAACACTTTAATACCGTGTGACTACGGCTGTCGTGGTCGGGTTTTAGTTTTTTACTTTTTTTTATTTAAACAATTTTGGTGTTAATTTTTTTTTTCAGTCTTGACTTTTTGTCCGCTAGAGGGCGTGATTTTAAATTTGGGAAATATTTTGGAAATGTACAAGTGAGGACCTTTCAATCTCCATTTTTATTTTTTAAGCCTTACTTTTTGTCCACTAGAGGGCGCCAAATCGCTTTTTGTGACACGTCACGTAGCCTATGGAAAATTAAGACTAAGACGGTTCTAACGAACGGTTCCGATAAGTGGATTAGAAGCTATGAGGGAACAGATGAAGATACACACATACAAACATACATAGCCAGTCAAAATCATAACCCTCCTTTGGCTTTGCCGTAGTCGGGTAAAAAGGAGTTTATAAGTTTCTAAATCCCAAAACTGACAGTAAGTAAACTATCTAAAAAGGATTAACAACTGTGACTTCACCTGTAGTATAAAATCTCCACTTCGAAGGCCAACCGTAAATAATAACATCACATAAAACTTCCGGACCTTATTACTTTAAAAAGGTGTTAAAAGTAACCTCGGTATTAAGTATGCGGAGTTATCTCGCCAGAAAATAACCCCAAAGATTATGTAAAGCCGACTTTTTCGTCGGGTAATGAGATCCCTATCAGGAGGTACTTTTGGCACCGACTTCCCCTTATTGCGCTTTTTTTGGCAAATGCCTCGCAAAAGATATTTCCGTCTAATGTGACCTGGCTTACTTTGCCGCAACTTGGGAGAGGCGATTGGGAAATAAATTTGGATAGCAATATTGTGTTAAAAGCAGTGGTAACCAGACCACCCACGTCAAATAAAGATACCTACCTACAAATGTTTTAACGTGAAAAGAACAGATTTCCTTCAAAATGTACTTAAGTGAATAAAAATTAAAAAAAAAATTAATGAAAGAATGTATGTGAATGTGTGTGTGTATGTGAGTGCTGTGTACCTATCTAAAAATAATCTTAATACTTTATTTTATTCCTCTTGAAACGGGCATCAACTGAGATGATCGACCTGTGCTGAATGGGTGGCTTTCGGGACCGGGACCATGGTCTCGAAAGCCACCTGTATTATTTTAATTATTTTGGTGGGGTACATCGGGACCCCATGAAAAACGAAATTAAAGTACAGTTAGCAAAAAAGTGATATTATTATAATATTATGAGTAACAATTACATGCATTTATTTATTAGTACGGGTACAAAATAAGGTCTAGTGGCAGTAGTTCGGTTGTTTGCTGGGTTAATTTTTTTTGTTTGAGAAAATAAATATAGTTAGTAAAGTCCCACAAACTACCAGGAGAACAGAAGTATGAATGGGTTTGTATTACAAAAGAGATACCGCGGCCTCAACACAAAGGCCTAATAAGGATCATGGGTGGTTTTTAGTCAGTAGAAATCCGACACTCCCTACCGCTCTGCCCAGAGCAGAGCAGTCATTTGATGATTTCCCCACTATATAATTCACCATTCTAGCCTCCTGGTAGTTAGTGGGACTTAACTATCCTTGTTTCTTATTTTCAACAAAAACTAAACTTAAATTAGGCTGATGTGTAATTATTCATCCCAACAAAAACATTCTGTAAAAAACTAGCCAAGTCTCGATGGAGCTGCTTGTTTATCTCTAAAAAGTAATGAAATCTAGACAAAGTCGTGCCAATGTAAGGTTCCCTAATGCGATTTCTTTATTACTAAAGTTAATGTTGTGTGTCTTGACCGTTGAACATTCTTTATACGTTAGTAAGTACAAGTCAATTTAGTTTATACGTAATGTTATATCTGTTGTAACTACCTATGATTGTTAAGCGAGATAATAACCCATACTGGTATTGGTAATTGGACGCCAAGAAGAAAAAGTAGCAGAACTAAACGAAACGAACAACGGCCAAGTCACACAACATTAACTATAATAATAAAGAAATCGCAATAAGGAACCTTAGACTTGGCACGACTTTGTCTAGATTTCATAACTTTTTAGAGATAAACAAGCAGCTCCATCGAGACTTGGCTAGTTTTTTACAGAATGTTTTTGTTGGGATTTCACTTCTTTTTGTAGAAACTTGGACATATTGATTTATTTTGTTAGATTTTCTTATTGAAAACAATTTTTTTAAGTAGTTTTTTTTAAATTTTTTTTTTCGATTATCCCAGTTTTTATAGTTTTTCCTTTATGTGGCCATTAAACCCTAACTCTGTACCAAATTTCAGCTCTCTGAGTTTATGGGAAGTACTAGTTCTATTTTGATGATCATGAGTGAGTGAGTGAGTGAGTTTCATAAATGCGAAACTTTGCTTTCGCTTAACTTCGGAACTAAATGACCTACAGACTTGAAACTTTTTATTTTAAGTGTGATTGTATAGTTTACTGGATGACGAAAATTTCAGCGTTCTGGTCTTATCCAGAGGTTCTCAAATAGGGGCCTGAAAATGCGGCGAAATGGTTCCAGTAAAGGTTGGTACGGCAGTGTTTGCTTCGCGCTCGACTCGGCGGGGGCACTGCCGTGCCCCCCGATATTGTTGACATTTTTAATGTTTACTTATATATACATCAGTATATATAAGTAAACATTAAAAAATCTCAAAATCTTATAATAATATAATCATCAGATTATATTATTATAAGATTTTCTTAATGTTAACACAATCGTTGATGGTACGAAGTTCAAATATAAGAACAAATTTCATTCTACTGTACTGTACTGTACTGTATTTTGATTTTTGTATGACACCCTGGGGTGTCATGATTCAGTTGAAGATTAGCTACGGGGTGACCGCCCGAAAGAAATGATTAATCACCTATTATTTTATGATACCCTAGTACTATATACTATATAACACATTACATTACTCCTGTTAACTCCTGTATTTGGTGACACTGACAGCCCGAAAGAAATGATTAATCTCCTATTAACTTAAGATACTAGGGTATCTTAAGTTAATAGGAGCTATTAATCATTAGTTACATCAGTTTACAGGGATAATGTAATGTGTTATGAAGTACTAGGGTACTTCATAACACATTACATTATCCCTGTAAACTCCTGCAAATTTTCAATTAAACTTTTGTATGCATATTTCATAATATTTAATTTTTTTACGCTTCATTCCAAGTCTGGCTACTATTTTTGAAATAACAGAAATATTTTTTATTTCTATAAATTAAGATTTTCTGTTTGACCGTACTTTTCAAAAGCATAAGTAGGTTTATTTTATTTGTGGTCACGATGTAAGTACCCCTCCAAAATAATTAAAATAATACAGGTGGCCCGCTGATTCAAGTCGACCATGATAGTATCTCTTCCGAGAACAAGCTAAAACTTGTTACGTATACTGTTCCACCTTCTGTACTAATTGACACACTTTTACAAAAAAGATTGTTCTGCAATTATTAAACACGTATTCCACTACTCGTATTCCCAAAACAAACCGAATTTTTCCGTACTTAAAATTCAGTTAAAATCTGTGTCATGAATTAGTCTCACGTATCCTGCGCGGTACTGCTGCTAGCCATATTCTGTCTAGCTCATAGGTGCAACATTGCCTAACTATTTGTAAAACCCGGTATGCAAATATGAAGCGCTGTCAACACGTTTTTAAACTTGTTTGTTTTATTTCAGTTGAACTGAAAGCGTTTCTGAAACTTTTTTAATTGGGTTTGTACGAGTTCTGAGATTTTCGGTTGTTATACTGACGTTTGCAGCATTGTTAAAACTGATGAAAACATACCTTTTTGTAAGTGTTTGTATTATTTTTATGCCCTTTTGCCTCGTGCAGAATATATCAGTAATGCGGAGGTTAGATAAACAGCACCTTCTGGTAAAATACTGGTATTCTCCTGCATCCAAATGGAACTCACACTTTTAACACATTTTTGAAAAGGTTAAAAAACCAGCTTGATAATGATAAGAGCGGTAACTAGTTTTATTTTTCTCTTTTATAACTGCTAATGTATCCTACGAAGTGTTTACTGATAATAATCTCAATTCTTATATAGTTAGTTTCCTAAACACCGTGATAATTGCACCTTCCGTATTCAAACAGATTCCGTGTCTTTTATGTTTTAAAACCAGGAAGAGAAAGTCAGCATGTAGCATTTCGCTCACGTCCTGTCCCTTACATTAAGGGCTTAGCAGAGTTCTAGCCATTACGGTATTATGTCAGGGACTTGCTGATCTTAAGGTCATTATTATAAGGAAACCGGTAGTTTAACTGCTTACGACTTTTGTAGGGAAGTGAATGTTAATGGCATATTACTAGTGTCTTTTTAATTGAAATAGCCGAAATTATAATTCTCGTAAAATCTAAGTGTACCTATAAAGTTATTTATTAATGTAATGTTGAAGTACGATGATAGAGATGGCAAAAACCATGAACAGACTCGTTTCATAGTGAGGCACGGAAATTCTGATGTTAACCAATTAGCAAAATGAAAATTCATTGTACAGTTTGACAACCGCTGACAGGTAGATATGACAAACACTACGCGAGTGTTACCATGTATGTAAATAAATATTTGGTCATTTTAACATAAAAGTTTGCCGACGTATACAGTTACGTAAACATTTTTTTGTCTTTTTAGCGTTTTAGTGAAAGCATGTCACATGCAACAATATTTTCTTTTTTGCGCAAACATCGCAGAATACAATACTGTCGTCTATTTCGTTAGCGTTCGTTGTTTCTGCTTATTTTTATCTGTTGACGATGTTTCTAGCGAAATTCTTTTTGGATTTTATTCAGAGCCAGAACGACACAGAATTTACAAACAGAATAATTTTAGTGAAATTAAAATTAAATATCAACAGTACTTTTAAAGTTTTGTGACGCTTTGAATACAGAACGTTTGAAAATTGCAAATTCACTGAAAATTAAAAAGAGTTTTACGAGTTCCAAGCAAAAAAAGTTACGGTTATATCAGTTTCCAGAAAATCTGGGGGAACGGCAGTAGAGTAGGCTGATAGAAAAAAAAGAAAACCTTATTCAAAGAATTTATTAAGCTATTCCTAACCTAACCTTACCATACTTAGAACAATAAATCATAATTAAAAGCGAATTATACCCCAACGAAAACACCCACACACAAATTCCGACTACCTCTCTCAAAAATATAATAATTTACCCAATCATCATCCTATATAGAAAATAATAATTTAATTCAACAACACAATAGGACAAAGGGGCCAAGGCAAATTAGTCCGAAAATGTCCGGGACAAAAATGGCCGTAATAAAAAATGGCGACGGGCCCACTGCGTCCCTGACGGCCCACGATAAATAATTTCCACCGTAAACGTTTTCATACGGCCGAGGACGTTATAGCATTAACATACTATTTGAGTGGTAATAAGTGGTTACTTTTCCTTACAAGCGTTTTCTTGAGCAAAGTGTTATTTATTTCAGTTTGTATGCAAATGTTAACGTGGAGTGAACGTTACTTTTATGTTATGTTTTTATTTTATTACGACTTGCTTACTAAAGAAGTGTTTGTTGGAGGCGTACTTTGGTGTGCTATTAGCCATTTACATTTTATAATTGAGGGCCATTTACTTTTTAAATATAAAGCGTAATGGAGTTGATTCTACTTGAATTTTAAAGAAGTCGGTTCATCATCATCATCATTTCAGCCAAAAGACGTCCACTGCTGGACATAGGCCTCCCCCAGGCGTCGCCACATTGACCGGTCCCGTGCGTCTCTCATCCAGCGGGTTCCTGCAACCTTGACCAGGTCATCGGTCCACCTAGTGGGAGGCCTTCCAACGCAACGTCTTCCGGTTCGCGGTCGCCATTCCAGAACTTTTCGGCCCCATCGGCCATCCGTTCTGCGAGCAATGTGCCCTGCCCATTGCCACTTAAGAAGTCGGTTAGTGAGACTTAATTCTTAAATGATTCTATTAGGTCCAATACTTTAAATAGTTTAAGAGTTGTGTTAGTAGGTACTAACGCGAGAAAACGTGGCTTTTAAGTAAATAATTCAAGTTGTGTTCAAATTTAAATGAAAGGCTGATCTGTCATGTTCCTGTTGAGGCTGCGGATTGTTCGAAAGAATACCGCGGTCTCGGCACAAGGGCTAAGAAAGGACATAGGTGGTTTTAGTCAGTAGAAGTTTGACACTCCCTACCGCTTCGCCCAGAGCGTTAGGAGTCATTTGATGATTTCACACCTTCCAAAAAAAAGGCAGATCTGTGAGCAAGTCAGCAATATGAAATTGAAACTACTTTGTGTCTCTTGTCTTGTGAAACAGTAAAATTCAACTAATTAGGTAACCATTCAAAGTTTAAAGTTAACGTAAACATGACATCACGCCTGTAATCCATAAGGTGTATCCAGAGATTAGAAATCTAATAGTACATCGACATTTCGTCGATTATGTTTAAGTCCAATATAACAGAGGACGAGCTAGCGAGCGTATGCTCAAGATAAAATCCTGATGGAAAAATCGTATGACACGTTGCCTAACATGTTAATCGAACCCAGGAACATGCCTCGCTTGTAATCAATTAAATCAAACTACAATATCACTATCTACACTAATTCCATTCTACATCCATCACCCATAAAGCCAGACATTCCATTCCAGAGTTAAAGCCAGTCCACCGTTCCACCACCAGCAATAACTTGGTAACTATCAATTGTTTGCATGCGGCGTCGTCGCAGTGGAACGCGCCCTTATTAATTTATGGAATAAATTACAGCAGTCCAGGTGGCGTGATATTACAGCAACGGAAGGATCGGCACAATTTATATGTTGACCCGGTGACAACAGGATTGCAGAGTTATTGCCTGCCTTGACGTAGGAACGAATTATGGGGTTTAGTGAATAGTTAGGTGGGCTTGTTAATTGATTTTTATTGGTCTAATTTATAAAGTAACTGCCTCGTTGACCTAGTGGTCGTAAAGCACTATTGTTGAGTATGAACTGCTGTGTTTAATTTCCAAGTTCAGTAAACTTTCATGATTTTAAATTTAAAAATGTATCCACTCACAACAATCACTACCTACCCTAACGGGATTACAAGTGTGGTGTTAAGAATATGATAGTATTTCACAGAAACTAGACGCAGAAAACTTATATTGTTTCCACTTTAATGTAACATATTAAAGTAGAAACAATATAAGTTTTCACAATATTTGTTTTCTACATCTAGTTAAATATTCTTTTGAACAAAGTATGGCAAAAAGAATAAAAAAAAACGAGAATACTAATATAAAACTTATTTGATTTATATTGTAAACCCAGGTAAACACTATACGTCATGCAAATGAAAATAAATGCTGACTGAAACTTAAACCAAACAGTAAATATTTTACAGAGAACAAACCAGCTGAAATAGTATGATAAGACGGTCATAACATTACGTAGCTCAATACCCAGACCAGCATTCATTTGTTTAGGTTCCAGACCCAACAATACCCAGTTTTTGCTACCGAATGTCTATTATAATCCGAAAGGTAGGATTGACTTTGAATAAAATTTACTTGCGGCCCCAATGAATATTTATATGAGAACGATATGAATTAATTTTGCAAATAACCTCTTATTCAAACAATGGGTGTTGGAATTTGAAGCTTCAGCTGAACATGGTAGGTGAAAGGTCTGTTTGCTTTGTATGCTAAAGAGGCAATCATTTATCATTGACTATGTACCTGCTGTCTAGGCAGACACAAAGAGTTAACAACAAAAGCACTGAATAAAAACCCTTCTCTGGCAGTCGGTAAAAAAGCTAGCACAAAAAAGAAACAGAAATCACGATTCTTCGTCGATTCGAATAATTATCTTACGGTAAAAATGCTAGAGGAAATAAAGAAAGTGATGTTCTATCAGCTATACTAATTAAGCAAATGCCAAACATAAGGAACAGACGTAGGAAAATAATCGAATAGCTAGAAGAAATCTATTAAAAATCGTAGCTTTATCGACTTTATCACTCAGACTATAACTCAAACTAATACATATTATTACAAACTAAAACTAATTAATAGCTTTTCAAAAACTCAATCTACATCAATTTAAGGTCTATCCTACTGCGCATTTTATTACCACAAACTAATAAATTAACAACTAAGCATAATATGAAAATTTCCCAGAAAAGAGGATTAAAGTCTCGGCTTATAACTGCACGACATGGATAATCACACATGAACAGGAGATTACTGAGAACTTTTCGGCTTAGGCTCGAGCTGACGGCCGAAATGTAGGTGTTTATGACAGGACACATTCACTTAGTATATAGGTACTAGGTGAATGTGACCTATAAGTTAGACATAACATACACACAAACATAGACTCACGCCCTTTTTCATGGAAAAGGGCGTGAGTGAGGTAGAAACCACAGAACACCACCTGCTACCTAAGAACCCTTTTTTTTTGGTGGGTGGGAAATCACCAAATGACTCAGAGGCAGGGAGTGTCAGACTTCTACTGACTAAAAACCACCCATGTTCCTTCTTAGCTCTTGGGACGGGACCTGCTATGATCCTTACATACTCCTTTTGCCTCGTCCACGTTCCTGTTTAAATAAATAAATAATCTGGTCATACACTTAAGCCAGTTTTGAGTACAACGCACCTATAGGTACTTCAGTTTTAATAGGATGATGAAGCCTGTTGGTATTCCTCGAATAGTCACTACATTTATGTCACTTGCAAAATCATGTTACACGGTACGTTACAAAGGGTCAGTTACTTGAAATTCACCGAAATCAAATCCAGGCTTTTAGCTGATTCTAGGAAATTCTCGATTGTATCGTCAATAACGCTTGTCCGAGCGAAAATTGAACGTCTGTATATTGCTCCACGTTCGACAGTTAACCTTGCTGCCACTGGCTGAACATGATATAACATAACATCACGCCCGTAATACCCGAAGGGTTTAGGCAGAGGTGTACCTAATAACACCCACATTTCACCTATTATGTATAAGTCCAATGTAATAGAGGGTGAGCATATTGTTATCAACCAGGCTCAAATTCAAACTTCGTGGCTGCTATTGATGGAATGTGTAACAAATCTACTGAATTTTAAAGAAACTAAAAGGTTGTAGTAGACTTGAACATTATAATAAATTTAGTGAGGAGTAAAAAATACAAAAGGAGTTATAAAAGGCACACTCTCAGAAGGGAGGAGGGAGGTTTTGAAGAACGTTAAGGTTTTACGGTTATCAGCTTTCCAGTTTAAATTTGAAGATCCACTCAGCGTAGAAACTCGACACCGTTCCGTTCACCTTGAGTAGGAAGAACCAGCAGCAGCAATGAACCAGTGTAGAATGTTTAGTATCTTATGGAGATGTTTCCTCGACCAGATTCAGATTTCAAGACAAGATTTTCAGGATAGAACAAAAAGAAAAGCCGTAGTCACACGGTAATAAAGTGTTTAGGTTGGTACCTATAACGTGTGACTACGGCTTTTCTTTTTGTTCTATCCTGAAAATCTTGTTTCATACTTTTTCAGCGTCGTTTTTTTTGTCGTAGTCGGGTTTTAGTTTTTTTATTTAAACAATTTTGGTGTTAAATATTTTTTTTTTACTCTTGAATTTTTGTCCGCTAGAGGGCGTGATTTTAAATTTGAGCAATATTTTGGAAATGTACAAGTGAGGCCCTTCTATATGATACCAAACACGGCGTTTATCTCCATTTTTATTTTTTAAGCCTTACTTTTTGACCGTTAGAGGGCGCCAAATCACTTTTTGTGACTCGTCACTTAACCTATGTTCAGCGGAAAATGAAGACGGTTCTAACGATACCTCATATGTCGAGTTCCAATAAGTAGATAAGAATCTATGAGGGAACAGATGAAGATACACACATACATACAAACATACATAGCCAGTCAAAATCATAACCCCTCCTTTGGCTTTGCCGTAGTCGGGTAAAAACCAAATAAATAACAGTTTGCTCAATCGGAAATCGAACCTGGAACCTGATGCTCAGCTGCCGAACTTGCGACTACTAGACCAACGAGGGCATGACAAGGGGCAATTAATGGACCGCTTTCATGTTAAACACAAGGACCCATTTACGAAGTAATCCACTTTCAGCGCATCAACTTTGCTTTCATAATCCGAAGCAGCAAATCATCTTCCGAGAATTCCCGGCGCTCCCAATTTGCACGTAAAACTTCCACCAATAGCCAAAGAACTCGCTAGCTAATGAGTAGCAACTTTGACAGATTCCACCTTGATACCGACAGCTTTTATTACCCAAAACAAAGTTTTAATGAAACATTTCGCAGGAATCCTTTGGGAAGGGAAAATATTTGGGAGGTAATAAAACGCTTGAAGAGGTTACAATTATAACTTTACACTATGATTCCTCTTGCTACGGTGTTAACGAACCCATTTCATACTTAAACGTTTCTAAATCGAATGGATTCAGAAGGATGATCATCATTATCTGCGTAGACTTTTTTCCTCACTACGTTGAGTTTAGCTTCCAGTCTAAATGGATGCAGTTGACAAGTTACTGTTTCCTATTTTAAGACCTATGGCTTATCTGACCTCCATATCCTAGTAACTGGGTAAACCGATCTACATTTCTGCGTATCAGACTAGGGTTTTTCACTACCAGACAACAACTCTGTAAAAAACATAGGTACTAATTATTTCCGACGGCTCAAGGTATTTTTCAAGTATTTCCGTATGTTAGAGATCGTATTCATCTATCCACGGAACGACCTAGGCAAAAGCTTAGCAAACTCATTAGATAAACAAACGAATCGATTTTGAAACGCTATATCTGTAGATAAATAAAAACATAAGGATCAGATCTATTTAAATCGTTTTTGACCCATAAGCCTGATCTGCTTTGTTTATTGCTTTCGCTTCGATTGTAAATCTAGAGTGCTATTTACAAGCTAAATCGGAGACTCACAGAACTGTCTGCAAATACCCCGGTATCTTTAATGCGTTTACTAGTATTTAGCACATCCAACAAAAGATTTAAACGAAACTAGACACTATAAACCTATCTCACAGAGACGCGAATTCAGTCTCGCATGTTCGTACCAGTACGGGATCTCAGCACTTTGTTAGCGCAGTTTGTCTTAATTGAACCATAGAATAAGATAAACAATTTGTTTGTCTAGTTATGTATATCATCCACGTAAAGCTTTGGGCAAACGCAGGGGAATCTGTTCCGGGATGCGGGACGTGTCTTCGCAAGTCGATTAATTTAATGATTAGGCAATAACTCGATAATTTGCCACAGTTTGTATACCTCTATACAAGTATAGGTAGTTATACCATCAGTGTGAGCGACTCTCATCCGCTTCTCATACGAGATTCGCTTTAGTAACGCTGCCAAATCTAGCAGTTAGAAAGCTCCAGTCTTTTAACCCTTTTTACGAAAACAGTCGTAAAAATACAAAGCGCCCTAGTTTCATTAGTTCACCTACATTCCTGTAACACTTCATTACCATTCGCAATCTTGTTAAATCAGCATTTTAATTAAGCGCGCTACTTAGTTTCTTATCAGTGTGAATCTGGAGTGCTCACCCAACCTTTATTTTAGCATCCCACATAGATTCTTCCGCAACGCTTGCCAGGCTTTTATTAGGCACCTCAGCAGTGATAACATCTTATCGTACCTAAGTTGTAGTACCTCTGAGTCTATTGTATGTACACCCTAACTACTGTAGGAAGGATTAAGGTTAATTCGTACTATAGATTCACTTGCTATCTACATCTTGATGTATAATTTCCGTGCAAAAAATCGTGTTGTGTTGTTGAAAGTAGTACTGGGTTTAACTGTAATTGTATGGAGATTACGCACGGAATGTACTTTCCGTGGTGTGTTATCTCACTGCTATTGCATTTGCTTGCGACCACACAGTGTAGGTATTGGTGTATCAAACGCAACACCTTGGTGCCTTTTTGTTTATTTGCGGCTACTAATAAACATTATACACAGGACACTGTTTTAAGCTTTCACGGTTCATTACATTGCCAACATTTTTTAAATTAGACAAAATATCCACCTGTACACTAAAAACAGTGATATCCACAACTTTAACACTAGAAATAAGCATAAACTACGCGCTCCTTTTCACCGGCTTCACAAAGTTCACAATTCATTCGTAGGGCTCGGGATTACATTTTAAAAACGCATGAGAATTTTATGAACGCATTAGAGAGGGTTTATGATATTTGGGCAGATAAATATTATTATACACAGGAGACATTGACATAGCATACAAAATTTTGTATGGCAGTAAAGCTAGAAATTACATCCAGACTGAAGAAAGAAAATACTACATTGCTCCATACTTTTTTTATTCATAAATAAGGCATTGAACATACACATGTTACTTAAAATCTTACCTAGGTTAGATTACATCATTCATCGTTCGATAATGCTGTTCATGATTTTCTTTCATCGCTTAAATGAAAAGGAAACTATCTTTATACTTTGGCGTTCATTAGATTTTGCAAAGAGAATAAAGTTAGACTAGAATATTATAATTAACTTCGTTATGTGGCTCCCACCGCTCCCTTTAAAACTTTCGACATCAAAGAATTTCTGCGGCCTCTCGCTGTAAGATTAAAACTGTAATTCAATATTTATTTCACTGGTTTCCAATTTATTGACGGTCGTTCGATAAGCCGCCATATTTATGGAAATGTCGAATTATTTTCTGAGGGCACAGATAGGTATTCGACTCTTAAAGTTTTACATAGGTAATTCTTCTTGTTTTCGTGTTGAATGACTATTACTCAATATCTAACCAGATATTACGGGGAGGGCTGAACCACAGGCTGAACTGTTACAACAGCTCTGTCATTTGCGTCTCTCAATCTCTGGAATGCGTAGGTGATCTTTCGAAGTAACGTACATCGGAGTGACGAACATTCTGAGTACAGTACTTCGAAGTAGCAAACTTTCGGAGTAACGTACATCGGAGTAACGAACATTCTGAATACCGTACTTCGTCATAGCGTACATTCTGACTAACGTAATTCGGACTCACGAACTTTCTGTATACCGTACTTCGGTATTTCGAACTTCGGAGTAACGAAATACAGTCGATGATATATTATACAATTATGACAGACAAAAAAGGAAACATAGAACTAACTATAGGACCCACATTTACAATGTAACACAACGTTCCACATTAAATTATTCAAAGCTACACACGTAGCAAACCCAAAGTATGTAAGAGACATCGCTAAATCTCCGTCCTAAATATTTCCAGATTGTCTTATTCAAATGAGTACTACAGTATTCCCTTTCGCCTTCTCCCACGAACATCTTTAATGAATAATTCCTACCCGTAGTGTAATACAGGCCGAATCTGGCTCTAACTATACGTCTAACCATGTCGGAGAATTTTCAAACTTTGACGTTTACCAGCGAAATTTTCCTAGAACAAGTTTAGCCATAATTATGGCCAGCCAACATCGAGCTTCATAATTACATAATTGACTCGCCGACCTCACATTTGCAAAGATAGCTGATGATAATCTTGGTGAGGCAGTAAATCACGTGAAGGAACGTGAGACTGAGGGAGTTGAGGTAATGTTAGATAAACATTTTGTTGCTGAAGTTATGAATGAGCTTAATTTTGCTGGTAAACTCGTAAAATCTTATTCATTACACGTGTACAAAGAAAATGCCGTCTTATTTTGCTTCCACTTATCTTCACAGATATGAATAATTTTTTGGAAAGACTCTAGGCCTCAATAACAGTTAAAATAAATATGTTTTCAGTTATAAAACCAATAAACAAAGTTATAAGCAACTTAATACCGAAACCTAATACCAAAGACAAATAAAAGACAGCCGACAAAAACAAAAACTTAGCCAAAAGTAATAATTTAGTAATCGAAATGGATGGAGATACAAACAAATTGCTAATTGCTTCAGACTTTAGAGGGTATCATCAATTTGTATCCACAAATTGTATTAATCAAAACGTTATACCGTATCTATCTATTATGGCAGCTGTAAAGTTTATGTGGCGAACTAATCTTGGACCACAAAGGGCTGAACAATTAAAAGTGTCATTTGAGAGGTTGAACCCTTCGGGAGGGTATTAGCGTTCTCATTGAAGTGATTATTTTGAAGTAGATGGTAGATTAGCAGTGAATGGCTAATATATGACTAACTTAGTGCTTTAAATGTGTTTACGCTATAAATCTCGGGGCTTACGGTAGGGGTCTTTACAGTTAAACACAAGAAGGAATGTGTAGTCGTAATTATATTGACACTAATTAGTAACAAGTCAGCACGGAGGGTGACAGTGTCCTATTTTTAATACATATCTTGTGCTTTTTTTTTGCTCTTTTTTGCTTGTCACTTTTAAGAAACGTCGTGGACGAATGGCTTCACATTTTATTTGCCTCCCATTGGTTTGTAATGGGACATATCTCATTACAAAGTTAAACTAAAGACTGTTTGGTATGATGATATTAAGGTCTGTATTTTAATTATTTAATTATTATTCATCACTGAATAATATCTAAATAAACAGCATCTAAATCAGTGTTATAACTTACTACGTGATAATATTTCGTACCCAAAATTAGCGTTTCCTTTTGATGTCTCGCATAAAACAAGTTAATTTATCCTAACAGATTAGTTCGTAAACTAATCTAATATTACGACTGACCGTAAAAGGTGAATTTTGTAGGTAGATATTTTATCTTTTCATACTCAGTCACGGATTGATAGCATTTGGAATAGTAATCGTAATGAATGATGTTATTAGAATCATGATCCAATTATTAAGATGGAGATTTAATTTATTTGTTTCTAGCTTATGCCTGCGGCTTTGCCTGTGTGGACATTATTGGAATTGCCTACGGGATTTCACTTCCGCGTTAGAAAATCTAAAAAGACACTATAATCTATCTCTCTGCCCCGTTCTGTCGTGGTTATGTAACATTTATACTTTTGCGTTTGTAATAATAGCAAGATACTGACAATATACTGGTCAGTAAGATTACTGTTTGAGACTGCATTGTGGAGGTCAGATACGTATTCATTCCAGGCTGGAAGTCGATCCCAACATAGTAGGGAAAGCCTGAGCAGATGATGAATTATTAGATATTCAAACATAAGGCAAATGCCCTGATTACTTTGAAATTCAAGGTGTGTAAAATACTCATCGATCTAGTAGTAATTACTCCGTCCTTTTACTTCGTCAGCCGTTGTTTTCTTTCGCTATTTGTCATTATAGAATCTCATAAAATCTTATCCATCTTACTCTCGTCTAAGCCAGTACCCTTTCAAAGGTAAACAACAGCAAACTATCCCGGAACACGGTTGTTTTAAGTCGGAAACATAAATCCCGTGGACGGACCTCTGTGAGTACCTCCGGCTTTTTTATCGGCGCCTCGATGCTCCTTTGTAGTTTTATATTTACGACGATATACTTCCATAATAAATACTTGACTTAGGTACTATTGTATATTCTTTGCGTACGCACACTTGTGCAGGGATTTTTTTATGGATTTTTATATGAGAAATTCGCGAAGGAATTGCCTTGATCCCCCCGCTCAAATTTATGTAAGTTTGTAGGCTTTGTTTATGTGTGCGTATATCGGGAGACGAATGTGGAGTTAAATATAATTAGTAATCGAGCTATTCCAATGTTTGTTTGTATATGGTTTACGTTGGCTATAACAGGCTTACTGATAAAACCATGATGCTTTGTTCTATCTGTAAGTAAATATGAGTACAATATTTTTTACCGGCTTTTAAATACGACGCTGGTTACGTTCGTATGTTGGTATTTTCGTGGCATATGCAGGCTGATGCATATTTTATTCACATCAGCGGATGCTGATGCTGATTTTGATTATTTTCTATAAAACAAAACAGGAGAACAGTAGTTACCATTGTAAATATACATCTTAAAGTTACATATTTTTCCTTGGTGCTCAAATAAAAGATAGTTTCAGTAATTTTGGGAATATTAATAAAAAATATAATCAAACACAACAGTTAAGTAATAATCTGCGGTCATGTCACTACTCGAAGTTCAGCATTAATAATCAGCATCGATAAATGCTGATGCTGATGCTGATACTGATGTTCGCAACAACCCTGATTCGTACGGTCAGTATGTTTTTTTATTGAACCGATGAGTTTTGCAAGTAATTTGCAAGCAATTAGCGTTAAAAACTCCACCCATTTGCTTGAAGCTATCTGCAGTAAGCCATAAGAAACTAATTATTCTATCTTTTAATGACCAAAAAAACGCTCAAATAAACAACATCAAAATACTGTTAGAAAGTTTCAGAAGAGAAAGTTAACTTCGTTATCTATTTCCAGTTTAAACAGGCGAAAATAAAAGTTCAATTAAGAAGAGATAAAAAGAATTTATCACCAAAGTTGACAGCGGCACGAAAACTTGTGAAGGTACTTGCCACAAAAATAAAAACAAGGAATATTATCAAGTTTTGTAAACAAAAAATACGGCAATTATTCGCACCCTCGATCAATGACCTAGTGACCTCACAGATGAAGAATTCGGTAAGAACTCGGTAGAAATATTGAGGGACGGAATAATTCAATTATCAGTCAATATCGTTTTACCTTGTGGTGCTTTACGTGTTGTGCCAAACTCACATAGAATGAGACAAGGGCCAGAAGACGTTGCTCGTTTTACCTTGTTTTGTGGCTTAGCTGAAAGTGCAAGTAATTTGTATAATATGGAAAAATCTATTGATGGGTAATGACGGTTGATTCAAAGTTTTCCGCTTTGAAACTCTCTAATTTGAATGAACCTGATCCAATAATGTTTTGCGTTTTATCTCAAGTCTAATTTAAAACCAACACACAATCAACAGTATTAGTACCTACTTATTATCTAGACACACACGCTCTTCTTTTGCAAGTTTACTATCTTCTTTCTTCTTCTTCTTCTTTTAAAAAAAACGTTGCCCCACACTAGGAATTTCTCCTGTATCGTGGGTGCGTTTACAAACATTTAAACTCACATACACAAATACCCAGACCCGGAACAACTATCTGTAGGCCATACAAATATTTGTTCCGTCCGGGGATCGAACCCGCAACACGCAGCGCAGCAGTCCAATCGCTCAGCCACTGCGCCAACCGTGTCGTATCTATCTGAATTCGGGGTAAAGCTCAATTTTGCGCGTTGGCTGAAATAATTTAACAATACCTATGTAATTTTTTGGAAAAGCTTGTGGCTATGTCTGCAACTAGGGTGAACCTTTAAGATCTTGCTAAGGTCGGTAGTGGATGGGTTAGACCTAAACATAGTTGGGAAAATGCTACGCAGGGTATTGAATAGGATTTTTTTTTGTTTACAATAAAAATATTGATAATAAGCACTTGTTTCATTGTGTTGCACTTGTTTATTTACTACGTGCTGTATCTCAGCTGCCTATAGCGACTACACCATCTAACAGTTTTTATTATTATTATATAGTCCTCTAAACTTAACATAAAATAATTCCTATAAAAAGATTTAATGTAAGTACTAAATAATTTACAAAAATATCTGATCCTCATCGGAATCTCCAGCACCATACACGAAATGTCTTCGCGTTACATTTTCGTTAACAATTGCACTCGGCTCAGTCTCTATCACATTGCTATTCTTATATAAGGTGTCACAGGGTACCTCACTGGGCCCAACCACCTTCTACTAAATCCAAAGTTTCGTGGTAACGCTACAGACTTTGAAGAACTACTCTTTACAAATTTATCTAAGCTATTCAAAGAGGATTGAATAGATTTCAATGATGATTTCATAAGTAGGTCGTCCGAGTTGTCGTTTAAAAAGTCATCTGATAAATCTACATCTGTTGGAAAACTGAGGCTCAGAGGTCGTCGCTTTGGCCGGCTATTTGTGTGCTGACCGCGCCATGTATTGAACTTCTGTGAATTTCGCTTCTGAGGTGTATTTTCCTGAGATGAATAATTCCCTATGTCAGATTCTTCATACACTTTATTCTCTGAAAAGCACTTTTGTAGGTTGCTCTTGTTAGGTGTAGAATGTTTGCTTGATTTATCTTTCATTCGACTGATGACTTTATCTTTCGTAAGTTTTATTAGAGCATATATAAAGCTTCAGCATTCAATAATTCATCATCTGTTATTTCCACATCTAAGGCACTAGCAATACTATTACTAATACACTTTTGACCTACATTATTGGACAGTTATAATGACGCAAACATCGTTGGTATTACGTGACAGCTCACTTCATTTTCATTTACACCCCCATTTTTGTCAGCCCTGCATTTTATATATCGCACATCCTCTAAAAAACTGTCGTAACACGCCAAAACCAAGTTTTGAGAAAAAGGCGGTTTTAATTATTTTCCAATAAACTAATGTTAATGTGACTTTCAGGTTACAGATTTATAGCTTTTTACTGTTTTAATCAACAGAGGATTTAACAAGCTCTTTGCAGAATATAAAAATATATTTTTGAAATGAATGGAATTTTTTAAATTAAAAAAAAACTGAAAAAATACCCAAAATGTGACACTTTTTTACATTATATTGTAAAATATTTTATGAAATGAAACACATTGTAACTCAAATAATATGGTTTATTAATATTTTTTTTGGGATTAACTGTTTTCTTGTGATTTCCGCTTCTTTAAAATCAATATCTTTTTAAGAATATTTAAAGAATATTTTCTTAAATTCACCCTGAATCACTTTTAAAACTTTTATTTTTCAGAAGTTTTAAAAGTGATTCAGGATTGCAGATTTGCAGGCACCAGGCGGGCGATCAGTCCTTTCGTTGTGGATTATTTCGCCCAGTTCCCCATTTTGGTGGATCCCCTTCATGGGTTACTGGTGGTCGGCATCGCGAATCTTCCTGTTGCCTTGCAGAAGCTCACCAGTTGTTCGGTAGAGATTTCAGCAAGCCTGTTTTTGTAAACATTCGTCAGAATTTTTTTTGCAAAAATAATGTGGAAAAGTGCCACAACACAGATTACAATGATTGAAATAGTGTTATAACCTATGATGTGACACTTTTTTACAGTTTAAAAATATCATCTTTTCAAATTAGGATCGAAAAAACAGTATCATATTGTAATACTATAGTTTTCACTACTAAATTAGCAAGTAAGGCGAAGAAACTTACCTATAATATTGTCACAAGACAGTATAAGGCGATTTTTTAGAGCACTGGCACACGTTCACACGACACAAGCTCTGATACGTCACTTTTATGGAGGAGGGAGCGCGCGTTCTCGCTCCGTAAAAAACTGACACTACACTGAGAAAAATTACCGTGGCCGCACTACGTAAAATAAGGACAAAAATCGACCACCATGACGTGTGTAACCCGGTCCATTACGCGTAAGTAGTCAGTCATACGTAGTCGGCATACTGACGCTCATCATGGAGCGGGTTACTTAATTTACTCGTGGTCGATTTTTGTACGTACGTACGTAGCCCGACATCCGGCTACGTAATACGTAGTGCGCAAGTCGCACTGAATACTCCTGAAACTACGACTGCAACACCCGTATACTATTGTTGCGGGCACAGTAGAACGCGGTGAACCATACGTGTGTACCATGGCGGCTTACGTACGATACTGTAGCGGGCATAGTAAATAATGATGAGCCATATGTGTGCACCGCGGTGGCATACGTACGATACTGTAGCGGGCATAGTAAATAATGATGAGCCATATGTGTGCACCGCGGCGGCATATGTACGATATGGTGGCGGACACAGTAAAACACGGTGAGCCGAACGTGTGTACCACGGCGGCATACGTACGACACTGTAGTGGGCACAGTAAATAATGGTCAGCCATATGTGTGCACCGCGGTGGCATACGTACAATACTGTGGCGGACACAGTAAATCACGATGAGCCGTATGTGTGCACCGCGGTGGCATACGTACAATACTGTGGCGGACACAGTAAATCACGATGAACCGTACGTGTGTACCACGGCGGCATACGTACAATACTGTGGCGGACACAGTAAATCACGATGAGCCGTACGTGTGTACCACGGCGGCATACGTACGACACTGTAGTGGGCACAGTAAATAATGGTGAGCCATATGTGTGCACCCCGGTGGCATACTTACAGTACTGTGGCGGACACAGTAAATCACGATGAGCCGTACGTGTGTACCACGGCGGCATACGTACGACACTGTAGTGGGCACAGTAAATAATGGTGAGCCATATGTGTGTACCACGGCGGCATACGTACAATACTGTGGCGGACACAGTAAAACACGGTGAGCTGTACGTGTGTACCACGGCGGCATACGTACGATACTGTGGCGGACACAGTAAAGCACGATGAGCCGTACGTGTGTACCACGGCGGCATACTTACGACACTGTAGTGGGCACAGTAAATAATGGTGAGCCATATGTGTGTACCACGGCGGCATACGTACGACACTGTAGTGGGCACAGTAAATAATGGTGAGCCATATGTGTGCACCCCGGTGGCATACGTACAGTACTGTGGCGGACACAGTAAATCACGAAGAGCCGTACGTGTGTACCACGGCGGCATACGTACGACACTGTAGTGGGCACAGTAAATAATGGTGAGCCATATGTGTGTACCACGGCGGCATACTTACGACACTGTAGTGGGCACAGTAAATAATGGTGAGCCATATGTGTGTACCACGGCGGCATACGTACGACACTGTAGTGGGCACAGTAAATAATGGTGAGCCATATGTGTGCACCCCGGTGGCATACGTACAGTACTGTGGCGGACACAGTAAATCACGATGAGCCGTACGTGTGTACCACGGTGGCATACGTACGACACTGTAGTGGGCACAGTAAATAATGGTGAGCCATATGTGTGTACCACGGCGGCATACGTACAATCCTGTGGCGGACACAGTAAAACACGGTGAGCCGTACGTGTGTACCACGGCGGATGTGACTTTCGAGTGTTTAATATTCAAAATAAGTATCTGAACACATTTGTATGTACCATGCGCCAGCATAAGGAAAGATACTCGCACCTGTATTTTCCTTATGCTGGCGCATGGTACATACAAATGTGTTCAGATACTTATTTTGAATATTAAACACTCGAAAGTCACATCCGCCGTGGTACACACGTACGGCTCACCGTGCTTTACTGTGTCCGCCACAGTACGTTCTTGAGCAGGCGGTCGAGCGATGCGGGGCAGAGGGGATGGGACGGGGCAAGGAAAGAAATAGTGTAAAGGGCAATTTTAAGTAAATAGACATAAAAGATTCATATTATTTATTTTCAATCGTAAAATTGAGACATACAAAAAAAAGCTATTGCATAGCATTTTTTATCAACTTATGCAATTACAATTATATATTTATTTTATTTTTAAGCTATTGCATGCTTCTATCGCGGGGCTTGAGCGTGGAGACCGAATCCAGAAATTCCGTAACGAAAAAAACCTAACACGGTGATACTTTTTAGTAGCGATCTGTGCGCCCCGGGGCGCACACGTCGGTGGACGGGTTAATGACTTTTTGAAACATCACGCATGTCCCTTTAGTTAAAGTGTGTTGTGTGTGTGTGTGTGGGTATGTGTGTGTGGGTGTGTGGGTATGTGTGTGGGTGTGTGTGTGTGTGTGAGTGTGTGTGAGTATGTGGGTGTGTGTGGGTGTGTGTGTGTTGTGTGTGTGGGTGTGTGTGAGTATGTCGGTATGTGTGTGTGTGTGTATGTGTGTGGGTATGTGTGTGTGTGTGGGTGTGTGTGTGGGTGTGTGTGGGTGGGTGTGTGTGGGTGTGTGTGGGTGTGGGTGGGTGTGTGTGTGGGTGTGTGTGTGTAAAGTAATCGTGTATAATACTGCTATAAAGATAACCAAAATTTTTGATATTAAAATAAGCGATATTAAAAGTAGCCCCCTTTTATATATACACACACACACACACACATATAGTTTAAATTCTCAATTTAGATTCTCAATATGTATGTATATATTTATATGTGTAAATTCATTCTTCATTATGTATACAATTTCGCCCATGCGCATGTGACCGCCCGTAATATTCTGAATATTCATGAAAAAATGTCGAAAATAAACTTCAAAAAGGGGGGTCTATCTATAACATTTTTCATGTTATTCAATTTTTAATATTTTAAGTAGAGTTTGTAGATTTGCTTTCTATTTTTGGACACATCTCCGAAGTTTATGGGTCGATTTGGATTCTGTTTATTATTTCCAAAAGCTTATGAGTTATTTTAACAGGTTAATTAACATTTTTACTAAAAATTATCGACTACGAAAAAAAAGACGGAATCGAAGTCATTTTTTCGGTAAAAAATTGTGTATTTATTTTAAAAAAACTAGTGTAAGTCCATAAATTATCCCCATAGGACGACTTTTTTAATCATCATTTGTAATCTACTACATAACAGCTAAAAATTCATTTACCGAAAAAATGACTTCGATTCCGTCTTTTTTTTTCGTAGTCGATATTTTTTAGTAAAAATGTTAATTAACCTGTTAAAATAACTCACAAGCTTTTGGAAATAATAAACAGAATCCAAATCGACCTTAAAAT
Source organism: Diarsia dahlii (assembly GCA_949775195.1). Classification (NCBI taxonomy): domain Eukaryota; kingdom Metazoa; phylum Arthropoda; class Insecta; order Lepidoptera; family Noctuidae; genus Diarsia; species Diarsia dahlii. Next base: position 22,975,214 of record OX459199.1, read on the forward strand.
TTCGGAGATGTGTCAAAAAATAGAAAGCAAATCTACAAACTACTTAAAATATTAAAAATTGAATAACATGAAAAATGTTATAGATAGACCCCCCTTTTTGAAGTTTATTTTCGACATTTTTTCATGAATATTCAGAATATTACGGGCGGTCACATGCGCATGGGCGAAATTGTATACATAATGAAGAATGAATTTACACATATAAATATACAACATTAGTTTTTGTTTATGCTAAACCCGAAAGGGGGTCATTGTACTCATCATTTTGAACAACTTTTTCTATGTGACCAACCCTGAAATCACGAAAAAAAAATCAGCTGTTCCATACATTTTGTCGATTTAAGTGAACAAAAATGTAGGGAACAGCTGATTTTTTTTTCGCGATTTCAGGGTTGGTCCCATAGAAAAAGTTGTTCAAAATGATGAGTACAATGACCCCCTTTCGGGTTTAGCATAAACAAAAACTAATGTTGTATACATACATATTGAGAATCTAAATTGAGAATTTAAACTATATGTGTGTGTGTGTGTGTGTATATATAAAAGGGGGCTACTTTTAATATCGCTTATTTTAATATCAAAAATTTTGGTTATCTTTATAGCAGTATTATACACGATTACTTTACACACACACACACACTACACATACACACACTACACTCACACACACACACACAACACACTTTAACTAAAGGGACATGCGTGATGTTTCAAAAAGTCATTAACCCGTCCACCGACGTGTGCGCCCCGGGGCGCACAGATCGCTACTAAAAAGTATCACCGCTGTGCCGGTCGGAGTGGGGGGTGTTAGGTTTTTTTCGTTACGGAATTTCTGGATTTGGTCTCCACGCTCAAGGCCCGCGATAGAAGCTATGCAATAGCTTAAAAACACAAGCTTAATTATTGTCAGTCACATAATTAATTGTCAGTCTCAATGCTGTTTAGCAATTCAGGGGAGGAGCGAGACAACCCCAACACAAGTGTTATTAACTACTTACTGGGGCTGTTTCAATCACATTTGTTATGTAAATCTAGTGCCGGCCATACACGGTACAAGTATACTTGCGCAAGTATACTGTTACGTGTGTGGCTCAATAAACAATTTATTATTAATTAATCATACTATTCTAGAATTACATGGTAGTATAAACAATGTCTCAGATCTTAGGTATTTGTTGCACGAGCCGGAGGCGGTTACCCCCCTTGCGTAAGAGCAACCTAGGATTTCCGACCAAAGAATAACTAGTAACAGCCAGTCCACACAGCGCGTTGGTTCTCCGTTGCGTCGACGCAGCGCTGCCGTTGCGTCATTTTACATACTAATAATTATAATGTACACACGGTGCGCTGCGTCGAAAATGGTAAGGTATGGGTAAATAAAATGCTTGCCGCAACTGCGTCGCCGCTGCGACGTCGGAACGTTATTACTGCGTCGTCATGTGGACTGGCTCTAAGGGTACCTTGGCATCAATGGAGTCCACGTGGTCGTCGCTGGAAACCAATGCGTCTAGGCCTACGGTAAACCTAACTTATAGGTCGTTCACATACGAACGCTAATACATAAACCTAACTAGTTGCGGAACCTATGTCGCAAGGCCCGACTTTAAACTATAACCGGTATTCTACAAAAAAAAAATACAAAATGTGGGGATCACCCCGTTTTGGTAGCGATCCGAGAGCCACCTTTTGGCAGTAGGGGCGGTGCTCCCCTACCCCATGGCCTAGGTGATGGTTAAACATCAGTACCGAGTTTCGATATTTCTACTTTTACGAAATTTGACTGATTTTAAAAGCACACAATACGATGAAAGAATACAAACAACAAATGAAACTCAGTACTGATGTTTAACCTGAAGTTAAGTTAAAGAAACAAATTGGTGGTGGGCCCGTATTCACGCTTTTGCAAAATGGTAAGGTATGGGTAAATAAAATGCTTGCCGCAACTGTGCGTCGCCGCTGCGATGTCGGAACGTTATTACTGCGTCGTCATGTGGACTGGCTCTAAGGGTACCTTGGCATCAATGGAGTCCGCGTGGTCGTCGCTGGAAACCAATGCGTCTAGGCCTACGGTAAACTTAAAGGTCGTTCGCATACGAACGCTAATACATACGCATAAAACTAACTAGTTGCGGAACCTATGTCGCAAGGCCCGACTTTAAGGCTGCAGTCTTGCAAAATGCACTCGCGGGGAAGTTGAAATTGTGACCTCTAGATTAAGAAAATGAAACAATTAGAAAAAACTAATCAGCGCATTTTGAAGACGAGAATGTTGCGCTAATTATGCGCTGAACAGATTTGTAAATTAATTTTTCATTGCCATATACTAAGCGCACAAACAGAACTCGAAATGATGTTGGGCGAGAAGAGCTGTATTTAACACTTGATTTACCTAACTTTATCCACCTAGATGAACTTAAAAAAAATAACTAGCTATTACCTATATTAGGGTTATCTATGTGCAATAAAAATATTTCATGTTATTTCATTATTTTGTTATAAATAAAAATACAAAGTTGCGCAAATAATTCCCCGCGAGTGCATTTTGCAAGACTGCAGCCTTAAACTATAACCGGTATTCTACAATACCGTGTAAGTGTGTGATGAGAGAAAAATAAACGAAGAAGGTTGGTGGTAATATAATAGGAAGTCCTACCCCAAGGGTACGTATGTCATATGTGATGTGTATTATTCTAAAGTCCATCGAACAGTGACATAAAGTTTTAAATTTGACATTATAGTAATTGTAGCCGGTACAGACGAAACAAGGGTATTATAATTATGTAATAGGTAATCGTTGGTTCTCATCACTTGATACGCATAGTAATGCTGATTAAAATCTATACATTCTAATGAAACACACTCAAATGTAACTTCATCATTGTCAAGTAAATAAATATTTTTTATTTCACCAAACTTTGGTAAGCCTGAAGATTCTGAAATATCTAGAATGACAATTGAAGACAGCTCAAATCGGACACCATACAGCTTCACCCATGTTAGTGAGTACCAACAATTATTATCGATTATACCTCGAGAATGAAAGTTTAGTCTTACATTTTCAATTTGCGCTTCTGTCATATTTGCCTTTTTGCCATATGAGATCGTCTTTACAGTTTCATTTTTAAGAAAAGTATCGTTTAAAATTAATTGATGTTTAATAGCTATTGTTTTACAAACATTTACTCTGTTGTGTGATGCTCTGGCCACAAATTTAGATATACGATGCTTGGCTTCAAACCTCATCGTCCAGATTTGGGTAAGTGGGCCAAATTTTTTTAACATTTCTGGATAATGTGTAAGAAAATGAAACTTTGGCTTTAAGTCTGTTTCAGCTAATTGTCGATAGAGCTCGTTTAATTCAGCTACTGAAAATTTTACTTGATCCATAGTATTTTCATGAATTCTATGACTCAAAAGTTTATCCAACAATTGTCTTAATTTTATGTATAAGAACCAAACTTCGTTTTCATCTGGGACATTATGTCCGACAATCAGCCCAAAATATCGAACAAGGGTAAGCATTTCAGAAGCCGAACATTTTAACTTTAATGTTGAGCCTTCTTTTGCTACAGAATTGCATGGTGTCGATGTAGAATCAGGACCATAATTAAAATACCGTATTCTTGATTTTAAATTGTCAAAAGAAATTAGCCTCTGAGTGCACACTAGATTCTGTATCACAAATGACATCACATATCGACAAGCACCCTCGAGATAGTCATGTAAAACATCTACGGCAACGTTTTGAAATAAGTCAAACCCATCTAAAGCAAGCCACGAGCATTTTTCTTTAAGACCAGTCGTATAAATGTCATTTAAATGTAAATCATTTTCATAATTGACATTGTTTCTCATCAACGTGTCATCTTCATAAAGCAGTGTTTTGATTTGTTCTTTATTAGCAGTACAAATTCTACATGGCCGATTTGCAGAAAAACTTTCAACAAAACCTAACATAGCATTCAATCCTAAATTATCTCCCGTCACAGCTGCAACATAAAACTTAATTTTGCCGGTATACACATCAGTTTCAACATGAATACCATTGGTCCTTAAATCATTAAGAACATCAAAAACTTTTTGAAAAATTATGTTGTTTCCAAAGCTTGTTCTGTCTGATGAGTGAAAAAGAGCCAATAGTAAAATATTTTGCAAAAGCGACACGTAGTGAGGTGGAAGACATGGTACTGAGGCATAAATAGCTCCAAGTTTATGAATCCCAGCGTGGCTTCCTAAGGGATTGCCTATTTCAAAATCGTCAAAGTAGATTATTAATGGTAAAATCATTGCATCATGCTCTACAGAATTTTCTGTCATTTTTTTCCATACTGAACCCTGAACAATATTCTCAATACCGAAAGAGTCATTTTGTACTGTGTCCAAATATTCAAGAGTATCCTTCATGAAATTTTTTGATGAAAAAATTCGTTTTAAATTTTCTTTTAACGGAATCACCTGCATTGTACAATTTTCTTGTACTAATAACGTACCAGCCGCTGTTTTTTTAGCCTCCTTACGTTGACCCACAACCACTTCTAGGGGCTCAGAATAAGTTCCTATTTCATTAAAATATTTTAAACGTTTGTGTTCCGAATCTAAATTCCCAAACGCATCGCTGAACGCGCTAAATATTTTTATTAAAGCATTTTTAACATGAAAATTATCTTGGTCTGGTGGTACCAGATCATTAAACTGCCGCTCTATAATGCATTGTGATTTAGAATGAAATAATTGAAGATTTTCTACAAGAACTTGTACGGTTTTACGCGGTATTATTGGGTTAGCATATAGAGTGGAGACGAGACATGCAGCATGGTGACCAAGAGAGTTTTCGTCGCTTTGAGTTGGTAGAGATTCCATTGTATTTGCTGTTTCGTAAGTTTCTTTGCTTGACGTTGAAGGTAAATTGGAGATATTGGCTTCTGTATCTGTATCAATCGGTTTGTTACTATTTGGATGAGGCAAGACTGACAATGATGACTGGTGGTCTCTAACTAAATGCTTTTTGAAAGATGCAGAGGAAATATAATGACGATAACACCCTTGTTCACCACACCGAAATCCGGAAAATCCTACCGTTAATTTACAGAAAGTTCGCACATGAGTTACAAGTAAACTCGGAGACACACTGGCTTTTTTGCAATAGTAACAGGTAAACATTTTTAAAGTATTAACTCTAGATCAGTTAAAAGACTATTCACAGCCTGTGTGGGCCTGTCAAATTTAGTTTTAATATCGTAGAAACCCAATTGAATAAAAAGCCATATGTCTCCAGCTTCCTCCGGGTAACAAGCTCCTATCGATTGAAATATTTTAAATGCACAGTCTACAGCTGTTACTAATTTGTTGAAACTATACAATGTGTCATTTATTACAACATATGCTACTTTTACCTCGATAACGGTAGGGCCAACAAAAATTACATAGGGTTGAACTGTGCGGCCTAGCCTCTGCAGGTTCTCCTTTTTTTGAATGATCTTGTTGGTAACGTCGGCTTCAGAAGCAGCTTGCGATATATAGCCGTCGCATACCTCTGCTCTGGATGGCTTCCACGCTGGCTTTCCTTTCATTTTCCGTGCAGGTGAAATGTTGATGACATAAGCCAGCAACATCAAAGCAACATTGCTAGATGTCTCTGGTTCATCTTCTGTATTCAAAGAAAAAAAAAAGATTCGGTTAATTTTTGAGACTTAATTTTACGAAGGTTTAACCTTCAACTAAAATAAAAAAAAAACACTGGACGTCATTTTTTCAATACACTAACTGAGCGGCTCAGTGCTGAGGGGAAGGGGGAAGTCACAAATCTGTGCGATTTCTAGAATGGGCGGGGACTGAGACTCCACTCCATAGTTAAAGGTTAATAATAAGAACTAATATTAGAGCAAAACTTCTTACCGTCAATCAGTGCAACTATATCTGCTATTTTTGTTCTCGTGTCTTGGTCTCTAATTTTTCGTAATTTTAATGAAGCATATTTTATAATTTCTTCTTTTTTGAGGGTGATGGAGGAAAATAATTTGTTTTCCTTTCCCGGATACAGACGACTAAAATCGTTCATTAGCTGAAAAAAAGAATACAATAAATGTACGGTACGTTATTTCCACTGGTGAGAAAGGTCCGGATCGCTACCACAGAGGTTATTGGGTTGTTGAGCGAGAACTAGAAGAGCTTGTCTCTTTTAGTGCCTGCACAATATTATCTCGTTCTGATAGGTTGGCAGCGCGCGAGTGTTGCAAGAGACTAGTCTGTGCGAAAAGAGAAGAATCGTGGCAGATACGGGAACTAACATTATGAATTTTACATGATTTTTATAGAAAAACCCCAAGGATTATGTAAAAAATAAGCGACTGCGGTGTATGCTTACCAAGGTATAGCCTTGCGATTGTTTTAAGGCTGGAAAATCCTTGAAGTAATCCGCTATATCACCTTTTCCACATTGGATGCGATTTAGGCGGTGATCTGCAGTTTCTGCCCACTTTTCTTCAACAGATTTCCATGGATCAACATTGTTTTTCAGCCATAGTAATGTTTCTTCATAGACAACACCTGTAATTTATATGTGTATGGTGGGATGAGTCAACAAGAGGATGGGCACCATAGTACAGTCGCCCGTGGTACATTTAAATCACGAAAAAGGTGACTAGCGATTATTTGCTTACCACTTTCTACAAATTCCAGGCTATAAATGTCATCATCTGTGATAGTTGGCGTGGATCTGAGCGATGATCTGGACGACTTCGAGGATGAACGGCTAGTTCCCGGCAACTGTCCACTTTCTCGCAACTTTCTTCTTCGAGCTATATAGCTCTCGTAGAGCTTTCCGCTAGCATTTTTTTTAGCTACTTTATTTGTAGCTGATAAATATGCAGAATAATACACCACAACGCGTTCCTTGTGGAATATTTCCACAATTTCGGTAGCTAGTTTATAAAATTCTTCACTGGAAATTTTCTTCGCACAATTGTTTTCAAGTTGGTGGTGTATTAGCAGCTCGCTCAATTTCCTTCGGGAACCCTCCGTGAGTAAGCCTCCTTTTCCCTCTTTGAGTATTGCTCTGCCGTCTAAACTTTCCTGTACGTAAAACACAAACACAATAAGTTGTTGAACAAATTGATAAATGAATGAAAGTTGTAATAATACGGGTTTTAATAACATTTTTGCTGGTTAAACAATATACATAAACTACGTATCTACTAGCACACTAACTTTGACTAGTGCCTTCTAAATACTCATAAAATCTACTAAAGAAAATAACATTACATTTAATAGTTTCAATACCTGAAACAAAAAAAAACGTAATCATAGAATTATTACAAACATACACAGGTACGGGTTCCGTACCTCAAAAGGAAAAACGGAACCCCTTATAGGATCACTCGAGTGTCAGTCTGTCTGTCCGTCTGTCACAGACATTTACTCTGAAAATACTGGACCTATCGAGTTGAAATTGATCGTACTGTACAAGGCCTAAACTTTTCAAGAAAATACAATAAATAGTTCTTTGCCTAATAGATTACAGGAAAACCTATAAGAAAGCCATAACAACAACCAATAAATTAAAAAAAAATAAAGGGGATCGCCTACTATGATGGTGCGGAACCCTTCATGCACGAGTCCGACTCGCACTTGGCCGGCTTTTCAAGCCAAGCCACAACGCTGGTGAGAATAGAGCGCCTGTCTATTTTTCAAGCCAGTGAGACTGGCAGCCAGCGATGGCCTTGTGTAAACAATGCTTTTGGTCCATATCACAAACATAAAGTACCTACCAAATTAAGCTACAAAATGAAAAATTAAGTGAGTACCAAAAAAGGGTAGGGCCGCCTGTCAGTATTGTATTACAATTACTGTAAACTATGCAAAAATGGACTTAGCAGGGTAACGAATTAGGCCGACGAAATACATTTTGTTATCAAGCTGAGTAATGTTATGATTATGAGTAACTCACAGTGTTATTATCTGCAATAATATTATTAGTGAATTTTAAAAAATATCTTCATAACTATGAAACAGATCAGGAGAGACAGCTAAGGGAAAGTACGCGCAGAAAGGATTTTAAAAGCAAAATAAAACCCCAACTTAATATTGTGCATCATAGTCCTCAATATCAAGCGGTGGAGATTTTTAACAGGTTGCCATTGGACTTAAAAACTATGCTTTACAAAAGCTCATTTAAGTCGAGACTCAGGGCATTCCTGTTGGACAAATGTTTGTATTCGGTAGAAGATGACATATAAATGCATTTTAATATTTAAATTCTATGATTTCTTAATTTGTAATGTTCTTGATTATTAAATTGATTATTATTATTATTATTTAGCATTTTTGATGATGACTTTTATATGCATTTTAATATTTTAATTCTTTGGTTTCTTAATTTGAGATGTTGATGATTATTTAATTGATTACTTATTATAAATTTTTTGATAATGTTATATAAATACATTTTAATATTTTAATTCTTTGATTTTTTAATGTTATAGATTATTTAATAGATAATTATTATTTGGTTTTTTTTTTTTGTGTTTATATTATTTTCCAAAATTTAGTGATATTGAATGTGTCTTTTATTTTAATGTGTCAGTTTTTTTATAAGTTTAATGACCATGTTTTTTATGATTTTGTTATGTACCTATAGATATATAATTTCAAACACAATGAGAATTGTTATCTGAATAAAATTGAATTGAATTGAATAGTACAATCTGTAGAGATTTTTGCATTATCACTGACATTAGTGTCCCTTGTAGCGTTTTGAGTCGAGTCGGTTAGTAGCTCAGCATTCATAATTTCAAGGTTCTAGAAAAATAATTTAAAAGCTTTATTACAATGCATTACAAAAGTATGCGGCATCGGTCCAAGAGAAAAAAACAAAGAAATCATTTTTATTAGATAAAATACAAGTAAACAAGTAGGTACGTACATTGACACCGGTCGCTTTTTGATGTTGTAGTAGCCAATTTTTAAATTTTATTCTGGGGCCAATCTTTGGAATCAGTTCTTTCAAATCTTCATCGTTTAACAGAATGGCAGTTTCAAGCGTTGTTATACGATTGTCTGAAAAATACAAATACAAACATGTACAAAACTTGTTATGTAAGTAGGAACCTACTACGAGTTGGCGCCAAAGTTTGTATGGCGCCGCCTGTACACTGTTGAGGACCTCTTGGAACAGTTGGAACTGACTTCACTACAACATAACATGGATCTGGAGTTGATCTAATGATGGAGACGCCATCATCAGATCTGTGAGTTGTGGTGTCATCATACATCATAAATGTTTGGTTAATTTCAACAGAATCAGTTCACAATTGAAAATTTAGTAAATTAGTAAAATTATCAATAATCAATAAAAACAAAACCTACTAAAACAATACAAGTAGGTACCTACCTACTTGTCAAAAAGTGAAATTGAAATCAAACAAGTTCAAACATGCCACCAGAGAAAAAAAAATCTTGACTAAATAAAACCAAGCAACTGGCTTACCTACCTTCAAGGAATGGTATTATTTCATCTAAACCGGCGTTTAATATCTCTTCCATAAATTCCATGATGGCTACGCTCCGACGAGTTTTAGCACAAAATCACTCCAATTTTCTCAGAAGACTGCAGGATCAAACTGCCGATACGTACGGGCGACCGCCGCGCGCACACATACAACATGACATGAACACAATGCTGCGAGCCGAGCGAGCCGGCCGGGGTGGGACCGCCCGCGCCGGTGGGCAAGGGGGGGCGTCACCGGCTGATGCAACACATTACCATATTTGGTAACGTTTCGTGAGTTTCGCGATGTAATTCTTTTTTTTCTTACCCTTGCGGGAAGGCAAAGGTAAAGCACATGCAGCCTGATCTTATGTTATTGATTAAAATATTTTGTAATCAAAGGCAAAATGAAAAGTCTTTTATTTACACGTTTTTTTTACGTCTCAGAGACGAACTTTTAAAGATATCGTTATTTATGATTTTGTCAATTAAAGAAAAAAAACTCATGAGATAAAACAAAAATATATTCATTCTGATCATTCCAGACACATCAGGCCACGGTGGTCCATACCACGGGCGTGGCCAGGTTTTCGATTCGGGGGCGGGTTCAGGAAAATAAAACGACTAAATGTACCTGCAGTGCCTTATATAGCCTTTTCTGCGCCCTGTGCTAGTTGGTGGAACAATTAATTATCTAATATTTTGGAAGAAAAATAGAACTGATGTGGGCCATAGGTACACAGGGGCCGTCCCAGCCTACGATTTGAGGGGGGGCCGGTCACAAAGAGCCGAACCGATGATCAAGATGATCCTATGGTTTTGTGTGTCGATGCATGCAAGTAAGGCTACTTTGTCGAGCACCCAGTATTTAAACAGCCAATGTGAAAACCTTTGAAAGAAAAGACAAATTGTATGAGCGAGCGTAGCGAGCTCGAAAATTTTTTCACATATTTTAACATCCTCGGATTTTGATTCTTTTCATTCATTCACCTCGGATACGATGATCGCTTCAATTTCGAGGCGAGGGGGGAGGAGGTTTCCCGAGATGAGTTTGATTTCAAGCTCTAAATGAAGATAATGCAATAGCGAGCGAAGTGAGCTGGCCGTCGATTACGTTAGGGTCTTTTGGTGCTTTCATACAGAAACACGATTACACACAGTACCTAGTCGTTTGCCATCACGCCATGTATTTTTTTTAGTCAAAGAGGTCAGAAAAATGATCGGATAGCCTGGGCGGGGTGGTCATGACGCCCATGACCACGTTTTATAATAGAGTAGTAGAAGATTCACACGAAAATGACTGATATCGGTTACGGTCAAGGCACAATCGGACAATCTTCCGAAAATTGATGTGTTTATGATGGCCACGTATTTCGCATCAAATTCGGATTTTACGTCTACTGAAATAAAAGGAGTGAAAGCAGCAAGATAATTACACAATAAATATTATGGTTCAGTAAAAATAATTGGTTTTCTTGAAACCTCAACTGACAATTTAAAACCCTTATTTTAAAGACACAATTTTTCATTTTTCACAAACGTTGTTAAAAATTGAAAGAAATTATCTTAGATTAAGGAAATTAGAATTTGCCTCCTTGCAACATTGACTAAGTGTCAAACTTGTCAAGTGTCAAGTCGAAGGTCTTGTTTATTATTGTTGTCATTGGAATATTTGTTGTGTTTCTGTTTTTAATGGTATTTTCTCAAGCATTTCTCATTGATAGCAAAGAGTACAGCACCTCTGCTAACCTCTTTCTGGCTTAAGCTGCTACCCCGCCGGATATACTTCATCATTGAAGTATAATTATGTAACTACGAAATGATAGTGGAATTCGACAAAAAGCCCGTAAGGTCGTTGTGTTTGAACAGATGGCTGAAATCATGTAGGAGCGCCGTGATCAATTCTCTTATTATTCCGTCAGGATACAGAAATAAGCAAAATCAAGGGATTTTTCATTTTAAACTGCGTGTGATGTGTCGAACCATACCAAAGCTATCGGAGGTAGCATGTAGCGAGCTGTTCACACCAAGGACCTAGGGACTGCGGTAATGGAGTGACGAAGAACAAGCAGACAATCAAACTGAGTGAAATAGTGTAGTGTGTGTAATATTGATCAGAGTTTTTCAATACAATAATGTGTGTATTCGCTGTGTTCCAATATTCGATATTACGATAATTATAGTTGTAGCGGATACACAGCAGAGCTATCACGAGTTTAACGGCACAAAAGAAATGCTTGAGTGCAAGATAATTATAAAATATTCAATACCTATACAAATGTTTGAATCTTGTCAACCCATCTTCAAATCACAGAACTTTTTAACTAAAAGGAATAGAAGAGGCCTTCTATTACATTTATAAATTATCCAACCCTGTTAAGTGTACAATGAAACTCTTTTAAAATAGAATTAACTCAAACATCTGTGAAGTCACTCGTAGAAATACCAGTACATAGAATCTAAATATTTAGAAGTAGTACCATTAATTCTCTCTATGCTAGTACCCTCTACCTATCCAAGTAGTTGACCTATCCAATATATTTTTTTAAACGGAAAGGAAATTGCTAATTCAACAAAAATTTTACAACATGTCAAGTTCCTGAAAAATACATCTCATTCTTCCCATTTTAAAAATGCTTTGTGTAATAGAATTTAATTGTTGATGTTAGTATTTCAAAATGTATTAATTTTGTTTTGTTTGAAGAAAGTATTTGTGTTTATTTATTGTTTTTATTAATGCAGATGTTTGTACCTATGCTGTGTTCAGTTGAATTAAATGTGTAAAATGTTTTGGTGATAATAATGTATGTACCCATAATTTAGTCTACAGTTTTATTTTGTTTCAGATGATGTGTGTATTAGTTGTCTTGATTAAAATGTTGACATAGGATAAGTATAACGTAAGAGATATTGTGATTTGTAATTTTCATGCCATTGTCTTATGAGTATGACGGAATGTCTTCTGCACTGAAATAACTGTAAGTAATGTCCTTTTTACTTCACATTATAGACAAATAGAGATACATACGACCATCATTACATGTTTAATAGGTACATTTACTTTAAACAGGTGTAACTTAAACAAGATGATTCTGATTAATATTAATAAAGTTGAAAATAGGAATCGATTATAGTCGTGTTATTTTTATTTATGAATCCACTTCCTACCAATGAAACTAATATCAGCGACGGTCCACACATACAACTGATACAACGTCCGGAACCTATTTATAGGTTAGGTACGTTCTATGTCGAGACTGCAGGCCCTGGATACTGAAATAAGGCGGCTGTATAACGTCGTACATATAGCGCATACATATTTTATGTAACGGGTTAAGTAAATTACGTATGCTGCTCTGTGCGGAATCAATGAACCGCATACATAAATGTTAAGAGTGCGCCACAGTAATTTCATGATGTGGCTGACGTCATAAAGATTATACGCACCGAACACAGTCAGTAAGCAAACGGAGTTCGTAAAATGAGCCAGGATACGTAATAACTGATTATGTAGGCGGAGACATTATTAATTATCCAGTGTGCGTAAAATGTATCGGCATATCCCCTACTCCGCTCGTACGTAACCGGGACCATTACCTAGTGAGACGGATTCAGTACAATGATTTGGCAACCAGTTACTGTTTTAAAGAGCCTGGATACTGAAATAAGGCGGCTGTATAACGTCATACGTATAGCGCATACATATTTTATGTTACGGGTTAAGTAAATTACGTATGCTGCTCTGTGCGGAATCATTAAACCGCATACGTAAATGGTAAGAGTGCGCCACAGTAATTTCATGATGCGGCTGACGTCATAAAGATTACACGCACCGAACACAGTCAGTAAGTAAACGGAGTTCGTAAAATGAGCCAGGATACGTAATAACTGATGATGTAGGCGGAGACATTATTAATTATCCAGTGTGCGTAAAATGTATCGGCATATCCCCTACTCCGCTCGTACGTAACCGGGACCATTACCTAGTGAGACGGATTCAGTACAATGATTTGGCAACCAGTTACTGTTTTAAAGAGCCTGGATACTGAAATAAGGCGGCTGTATAACGTCATACGTATAGCGCATACATATTTTATGTTACGGGTTAAGTAAATTACGTAATCTGCTCTGTGCGGAATCATTAAACCGCATACGTAAATGGTAAGAGTGCGCCACAGTAATTTCATGATGCGGCTGACGTCATAAAGATTACACGCACCGAACACAGTCAGTAAGTAAACGGAGTTCGTAAAATGAGCCAGGATACGTAAATGATGATGTAGGCGGAGACATTATTAATTATCCAGTGTGCGTAAAATGTATCGGCATATCCCCGACGCATGCTCGTACATTATGTACGTAACCGGAACCATTACTTAATGAGTCGGAGTCAGTACAATGATTTGGCAACCAGTTACTGTTGTAAAGAGCCTAGATACTGAAATAATGCGGCTGTATAACTTCGTTCGTATAGCGCATACATTTTTCTTGGTTCCGGGTAAGTAAATTACGTATGCTGCTCCGTTAATACATATGCGGCATCATTAAACCGCATACGTAAACGTTAATAATGCGGGCACAGTAATTTCATGATGCGGCCTCATTACAAGTAACTTGTTTACATGGTCTTTACAGAGCATTATGCCGCATACTTACTTAACATGGTGTCGATTCATTATAAGTATGGCTCTTATAATTTTCATGTCAAAAGCACATTATACGTATCTGGCTGCCGGTACATTACAAATTTGCCAATTTTAAGTAGCCCGTTTTTCTCAGTGTAGCTCCATCTAGTAGCTTGTTTTCACACTACAATTATGGCGGTTTTTATGATTGGTAGAAAATGAAAAACGTAATAAGACTGTGTTTTTATCTGTGTTCATCATTTTGTTTGTGTTATGACAGTTTTTTAGAGGATGTGCGAATACATAATTTTTTTTGTAAATACGCTGAAATTATTTATGGAAAGTGTGAGTTTTGGTTCAACTTTTGTAATTCCACTTGGTTTTAACTTATCCTGTATTTAAAATACATGTATGCTTAGTAGCTTGACTTGATAGGACTAATTTCTTACAAATAATTGCAAAATCTCAACATACCTTATTAACCCTTAAATTGGCAAATGAAATTATTTCTAAAATTTAATGTTTTTTTTGTTATTTCCTGGTTTATTATGATACCAGAAGACTGAAAAAAATTGTGAAAAAAATCTGAATTTTACAGTTTTCGCGAAATTCGATGTACTACCGGGAGTACATTGCCAACTATAGTGTGAAATTTGTTTTCTTGTATTTGTACTACATGGAGCAAAAAGTGAAGATTGAAAGCTACTTGCGTTTAGATCTAGAGATCGGCACAGGTGAAGATTTCAATGTGCTATGGAACTGGTGACAGTAGAAGTTCTACAGATGGAGTAGATAATGGTTGAATTTAATTCCATGTTGGCATGGCATTATAATATTGATGGATGAATACGGAAAAACCTCTTGAAGCATTGGTGTAAGGAGTACGTTATAACGTTGTATGTGTATTTGACTTTGAAAGACTGAACATTCATAGTGGGTAAGAATTGAGCTTGGTGGAGGAAGTGTGATTCATCATCAAAACAAGAACTGTCATCGGATCATGCATTTTCTTTCGGGATCAAAGCTTGAATTTATATGATTGTGTCAGGTTCAAGTGCTGCAGGAAAAGAGAAAATAACATGCTATACGACATAAAATCGATATCATTATATATCAAAAACAAACAAAAAACCCCCTTTTGTATTTCTTTGTATACTTGGCAATGTACTTTGTGTATACCGAAGTCTATTTTGCGCGTACTTGGCAACGGTATTCAGGGAGTACACACAAAGTTTCAAACTCATAAAATTGCAATTACGTAATTTACACATAAAATTATGGACGATTGATGTTGTTTATAATGTCCCTGTGCAATGTAAAGCCTAATAACCACAAGTCTTAACCAAAAAAGCGCAGAAAAACTTAAAAAGGTTTCATGTGACACTGAGACGTCAGACCGCTTCGAAGATATTTTGAATTTGACGGATGATTATTGATTTTATCACATCCTAATATTTTATCTACTAAAATACACAATTATTGCAAACTAAAAATGATAATAACAGGTATTTTTTTTAGATTACTACCACAATTGATGTTTTCAAAGTGTATGTCTTTGGTGGAGTACTCTGCCAATTTAAGGGTTAAAAATTAATCTTTCGCTAGTTCTCAATCAACTCTGAAAAAATGTGATAGCTAAGATTGATTAAAATAAACTGTCAGTCATACTTATTTTAATTTAACATTCGCCTTTTCAATGATCAAAAAAATTCGTAAAGAAGATTCAGAGTAGGTCAAACTATTTCCAAAGCTCAGTCCTCTGATACAGCACAAGTACATACATATTTACTTTTCCGATATTCTCGCAAAACAATAGACTTCTTGTGTCTTTCACGTTAACAAAAGATAAGCAACAAAATTCAGTATTAAGTACCCAGTGTTTTGGATTAACGTATGAATATGGCTGCCAAAACAGGTCGTGCCAAGACTCGTGAGGAGTGTAATGCAAAGCTTGGCAGAACACGCCAGGTACTAAAACTTGCATACAACGGGGAAAAACTGCTCCTGAATACTATTCGGGTTTGTATTGTAAGCAAGATTGCTGGGGTTATAAATGTTATTATTGGTTTGCAGTTTCATGATCTCGGGCAATATTCTGGTTCAGGTTTATTCTCTGTGCTAGGGATATCCCTTCAAGCCTTTGATTCTAAAAACCTTTGCAACCAGCTTGCCAAGAGTGACCAATCAGTAGTCCATTATCTGCCTTCCTGCTTTTCCACGAAACATAGTTCTCGTCTGTGAGAGTTGGATAATTAGTCTTTTATATTATTATCATAATTTTCAGAATCGGACTGGGCTGAGTTGTGGATGTTAGACCTCGCTAAATTGATTAAACTGGAAGCTGACAAAAATACCAGTGACTATTAAAGATTCAGACATTCAAAACAAAGACTGGTTGCACAGACTCGCTTCATCAAGAATGTTAAATAGGGCACGTTCGTTAATATTCGCAAAACTCGTCCACACTTGCCCACATAGAAAAACACTAGCGCAGGTCTTTAACGAACCCAAAAATATGCGAAAACAGAAAATGCAGTTGAATTACCGACACGCAGAAACAAAATAGTAAGCCGCACCAAAACCCGGTACAAAGCATAACTATGAATAATTCCACAGAGGTTTCCAAGAACCAACATCAGCTTAATGAAAACGTACCACCTGCCGAACTGAAAACTTTAGCAATAGCCTCCATTATTAATTTACATTTCCACGAAAAAGCTCTAGTTTTAATTTATTCAATAACCTTTATATCGAACGTTCTCGAACAAAGTGAACCACTGCTGGCCACTGATGTGCGAAATACACGATTTTAAATCAAGTTGTTCAATTTGATGTTGGTCCGAACGCTCGTATTTTAAAATCAATCGAAATACTCGGCCGTGGTTTTGCGGTTCTCTGGAAAATGTTCAAGTTTTTACATTTGTTTATTTTGTATAGTCTTAAGTTTTTTTATAATAGTGTACTTCGTTTTTCAATGTTGTAAAAAAAGGTTTTCATTTTAGTGTTACTAAGGACTGTGTGGGAACCTCAGTCTGTGTGCTGCCTCTAGCACATAATTTTAATGATGCTGCTAATTTTTAACCCTGAACACCTTTGCCATCAACTGCAAAATTCATAAAGCCACGTATGTCAACGCATTTATCCTCATAAACTTTATTAATCAGCTCAAAATCACTAAGAACATGTAACAGCCTCATATAACAGAAGTAATAAAAGTACTCCAACTTTAACCTACTCTGAGTCGGGAGTTGGAAAAAACTTTGTAGACTAACTACCTACGAACCTCCTAGAACGTTCCACGTCAGGCGATCATACTAGACATCTAATATGAATGAAACCTTCGCGGTTACTTCAAGAACAACAACATTACCGTTCGAAGAGAGAATCGCTACATATTTAAGGACTAACAAGTTGTTTTGTACTCCTACAACAACTTTAGTACTTGTGGTCGTAAGTAGCTCTCCAACTAAAGGTTCTAGAAGTTTCTACAGCTAAACTGAAAGCCTCGTTATTGTTTTTGTTAGTATTGAAGTGTTTATTTTCATAACTTGTTAATAGTTTCATAGAACAACTTTAGAAAGGTTTATAATGAAATTGCTAGCAATTGCAATATGAAAGGTGTTTGGTACAAGAAAAATACCTCAAAGTTTATCGAAATAATCGGCTTTGGTTTGTGGTTCTCTGAAAATGTTAAATGTTTTTGTTTTACATTTTTTTTGCACAGTTTTAAGCTTTTTACTCATTTGCATTTTACCGTTGAATTGTTTAAGTTTTTGCAGACTTTTTATTGTGACGGTGCCTGGAATTTTTTTAAGGCACCGCTTCTATAGCTTCATTTTAGACATAATATTACTTGTTGCTTTAGAGTACGAAAAAACAATTGCTTTAATATAAATACAAAGAATGAGTTTAAAACGACGAACATTAAAACAAATGCTTATCAGCCACCAACCCCTCCATTATATCATTTATGCTAAATATCGCTACAAGTGGCGTTTGCCCTAATTACGCCTAATGACGCTCTAATCCGTCAAGGATCACCACCCAGTAATTACGTATGTAAATCACTTAGTAGTCACGGATGCGTGGCTCCCTATTGACGTATATAATACTCGTAAATTATTCTATAATACTAGCTATTGTAGTATGCAAATAAACGGCTTTACCAAATATTGTTAATTATTTATTGTGTCAATAGAGGACAATAGGGTCAGAATTACAGATGAGGTAGACCCAGAAATACAAACAATATGAGATTGCGGTCTTAGCATAGAATTACAGATGGGATAGGTCTAGGAAATACAATAAGACGAGATTGACATCATCTGTCTTCATCATTTCAGCCAAAAGACGACCACTGCTGGACAAAGGCCTCCCCAGGTGTTACCACATTGACCGGTCCAGTGCGTTTTGCATCCAGCGGGTCCCCGCAACCTTCACCAGGTGCACGGTCCACCTAGTGGGAGGCATTCCAACGCAACGTCTTCCGGTTCACGGTCGCCACTCCAGAACTTTCCGGCCATCTATCTTGCCTTTTCCCAATTAAATTTTTAGCTGAACACCAGTTTTTTGGAGATGGAGAGACTACATATCTGAATACCCTGTTACGAGGTAAAACGATATTCCTTAGTAAAACTGAATGTGACCACTAAATACTAAAAGAATTCATTATTCAGTTCTCATAATTCATAATGGATTTTTTTAGAAGTAATAGTGATTTAATTTTTAGTGAAGGTATAGTTTTATTCTTTGGGCTGAAATTATCAGATTAGACCATCTTTTAGGATTTAATAATTTATTCTGAATTATAGGTAGACCAAAAATAGATTCGAGAACCTGAAAACGTGAGTAGGTACCTAATAAATATTTATCAAAACAAAAAATGTGTTATCAAGTTATCATACAAAGGAAACCTTACGCTATAATAAATTTTCCATTGACATATTGTGTTTTTTTATTGGAGTTCATGAATAAAACAAAAATATTCAGTACACTGTGTTTGGCACGCGTTGACCCCAAAATGTCAAGAAATCGATAAAATGCGAATAATTTATAGAATCATGTTATGACATAGGTAGTAGCTGATGCCCGCGTGGCAAATCTACTTAAACTTTCCTCGAGAACCATTCTATCCATTAAGGGCAACAGCATGAAAATCGGTGCAGTAGTTTTTGAGTTTATTGCGACTTTGTTATATAATATGTAATGATTATCGTACATTCTTCTGTCTACCTATCCCATGGGGAAAATTCATGAGTTGTTGTGTTATGTAAATTATAGTGATTTTTTGAAAAGTTGTGGGAGGATATTGTCATGATTTGTTTGTCCTAGAACAGAAAATACTAAGCCATGTGACACACACCTAACGTAGGTACTGTATCCACGTAGTGACTACGATCCACCACCTCTCATTAAAAGAAGGTTTGTGTCCCAGCAGAGGGAACATTGTTGGTTTTTTATTAGTTTTCCTTTCATAGAAAATATTATGTACGTATGTAGCTCATTTTGACTGCAATATAATCTCAATTAATATCTAGCTTAAAAGTCAAACTTTTAGGCTAGATATTTTAATTGAGATTTTCATTTCAAGAAACTATAGTTTTAGCGTTACTCTCGTTTTATTCAAAATATTCAGATACCTATTGTTTTGTATTTTACAAAAACATGTTTCGTTATAGATTTTGTTTGTTTTCACTGAGATTTTTCCTCGCTGTTTTTATCCAGTTTTCGCTTCCAAGCCTTTTACAAAATTATTATCCATCGAATCCATTGTTAAACGTATCAACTTAGTAGTTCCCATATTTAAATCTGTGATTATGTAAATACAATAACATTACGAGAATTAAACCAAAAATTTACGGTCCAGCATCCTTACATCAAAAAGGATTCTTTATAACAACAATTAACGCGAATACCAGGCAGTCCAATTAACAAAATAATTGGAGAGCGCCAAAAGTATCGGATCCATTTTAATTTTAATTCCAATCCCTGCGGTCACGGCATCCAGTATCAATGCAATAATCAGTGGAATCTGACCCGTATTTGTTATAGCATTCCGATGGACCAGATTGCGGATATTAGTTTATTGAAGATGGATTATTATCTCAAACTATTCAAGTTATTACTGACTAACTTATATTATTATTATATTATTATATTATAACTTTGTATGTGTGTGTGTGTGTCCTGTGTGCTATAGGATTCCCAGACCCTAGTAGACTTTCCAGCCTTACTGTATTTGATTTTGAAAGGCACGGTAGCAATTCAAAGCACATAAGATATTTCAGGTTTTCCTTTGGGACCATACAACCCATTCGCGATGCTTTTGCTTTGCAAAGGGAAATGCCCATTTGTTATAGAAGTTTTGGCCAAGTAATGCCCAATATAGAAACAAATGAAAGCCATTAGGGTTGACATCGTACCTAGATAAAGAAACAACCGCTATTTCTTACCTAGAACTTGGTGGAACATTACAAACTGTAAATAGAAATTAAAGCTAAAAAAATATACACACTTATTGTTTTCGAGTTTTTATTCATTTTCAAGCTGTATCATGTATGTTCTTAAAGTAAATAAATAAGTAACTTACTTGCAGTGGTGCAATCCATTGCTGAATTATAGATCGCACTCCTACATCGGTTAGAGTCAATCTCTGAAGTCTTCGTGTATCTACTCCACAGTTGACACAGAGATGGCTCCGTGGTAAGCTCATGTAAATCAGGTTCCATGTTCGTATCGGGTCCTTCGTGAGAAACAGGAACGGTATCCAATGGTAAGCCGGTATTGTCGTGGGAAGCGGGTACTGAATCCAATGTAAAGCCAAGGTCGTTATCGGGAGCGGGTACGGGGTCCATAATCGTAAGCAGTCGTCGAAAAATCAGAAACGCAGTAAGAAAAAACACAAATCGCAAGCGCATAACACAAACCGAATTGTGAAATGCCAACAATGTTATTGTGTCAAACTGTCAACAAACAAGAAAAGTAGGGATGGGACGTGGGATCTATTTATCGAAAAATCGATATTTTTAAAAAACCGAAAATACGGAATCGTAGAAAGGGGTCGTATAAATCGTATCTAGAGGTACATAAATCAAACAAAATGTTGTTTAATGATAACGATACATCAATAAAAGATAAATTCATCGATTGATAAACAAATAATTTTAAATTGTCAAAAAAAATAAAAAAAACGATAATCAAGAACCGGTATTTATTCAATCGATCTTTTTCAATAAGGGTTTCAATCCCTATTTTTGACGGGACTGACATGCATGACCGAGCGGAACTATTAGACACTGCATTAGACAACTGAGAGTTTTGAATAATTCACCTTTTATTGTCCGCCTTTTTATAACACATAAATATTCGCAATATTTAAGTTGTAAAATTAGTATTTTTATTGTATTTATGGGCAAACAATGGCCAAGAATGGGCCATTCCCTTTACGTAGGCGGCGACATCTGACCATTATGATTCTGTTGCTGGGGAGTTTGTTCCGCTACTTCTTCACAGCTAGAACAATAGGAAGTGGTGAAGGGTGTTTCCGAGGACTATCTCTTGTAAATTTTGACGATGTGAAAAAGTGCTTAATTAATCAGCCTAAATATAATAAATGATTTTGTTTACATAAGAGAGTTGTTACTTTTCTTTTTTGCTACCAATAACGTACAAAAACATTAGTACGAATGAGTACATACAAATCTAGAATTCTAAGTCCTTTAACTTTTGCCCACAACACAAAAAATACAAACAGCCATCTCCTCTTACCCAACAACTAAATAAAATAAACATAATATCGCTAAACGTTCCAATTTCTGCGCAAACGTCTCATTCCTCGTTAGTCTCGTGGATTTGCATTCAGATTGAAAAACTTCCATTAGCATAATAAACTATTTGTGTTTGAGCTCTGACACGCGACGGTTACGTCGTTCAACATAATTGTGTCCGCGACTTTCTGCTGCTTCTAGGAGCTGCTACTGCAATGCGAAACTGTAGTTTTATTTATTTGGACAACCTTACATTTTTATTTTTAATTAGTAATGTCACACACCTTGTCAAATGCCTCTCCTATTCTTCCATTTCTGTTCGACGTGTGCTTCTTCTCGCCAATTCACAAGTATTCCATTCAAGGCATCCCCACCATCTTCACCATCTTCAGATCGTCTGTTTCGACACTTACAAATCTTACAGTTACAATTAGAATAAAAGAAGTATATTAAAGAAGAATATTTATTTGTCGCATATAAATGACGTGCATACAATATTACTTAAATTACGCAAAACAATATAATTTTACTGTATTTCGGGATCGGGCTCTGGTGATTCGTCTATGAATGAAAGCTACATCATTTACTTTGAAACGAGTCCCCTTATTACGCAGAATAAATATCATAATAAGAAAAAACTACTTATATGTACGTTATTAATATTGTAAGCCTTATTGTCCCACTGCAGGGCAAAGGTATCCCTTCCCTTCTTCCACTTTTCGCGATTTAGTGCGATAGTGGGCCAATCCTTTGAGAAGGAGTCCAGCTCATAAATGTTCGCTGTTCGAATAAAATAATATGTTACTGTGGCGACTAGCGACATCTATCGCAACACCTGCGTACTAACAAACGATCGACAGAAGTTCCTACATCGCGCTATCAACATTATCCGCGACATAAGCCTATATAGGAGTTCCCGACTTACATAATTATGTCGGGCAGTTAGCCCGCCGGACACAACACCCGTCCGGTCGGAGGATCCTCCCTTTTCAACGGGGGATGAGGAGCTTCACACCCTGTTCCTCACATCCCCCAAATTACCTTAAAACGTTTTATCACATTATCTTTAAAAAATGAACCAACAATTTAACCAATAGCCCTTTCGTAAAGATTTGTGGAACAACTCGCTAGCATCATGAACTATTAAATTAAAAAAACAACCAACAGTGAGAAGTGGAAATAGCGAAGAGAAGTTGCACAACAACGGCTCACCGCAAGCACCCGCTGCACGAGTTTGTGTTGCTAGCATTTGTGACACCAGCTAATGTAACTCAACCAACATTCATCCTAGGAATGAATAGTTTCATGAGTACCTAAATTAAAACACGAGACTTTAATTCTATGCCCGTCGGGGCCGTGGGTTGTTCACAAGTTACAACGGCCTCGACGTATAGGGCTAAGAAGGGACACGGGTGGTTTTTAGTCAGTAGAAGTCTGACACTCCCTTTTGCTCTGCCCAAGAGCGAGAGTGGTTATTTGATGATTTTCCACCCACAATAAAAAAACTTTAATTCTATCAGTTGTGTTTGTGGATTAATGTTTGTAATACCTCATCATCTGCCCAGCCTTTTCCCAACTCTGTTGGCGTCAGTTTCCACTCTAACCAAATGCAGCTGAATACCAGTATTTTACATGGAGCAACTGCCTATCTGACCTTCAAAACCCCCAGAAGTATTGAGCAATATAATACCCCTTTGTGCCAATCTTACCGCATGTCATGTCTGTAATACCTACACGAATATAATATTGTGTGTCGCGTAACAAAACTTCGTGTAAATGTTATTTTCGTGCTTTTCACCAAAAGCAAAAAAACGTCAAAACAACCCAGCTGTTTTACGTCACAATGCATATTTCATGTTAAGTTTCACTCGGCACTGGAACAATTCACATCATCCAATAAAACCCTGTTCCCCGATGTATCAACATCCCCTGAGTTCCAACTGCCACCGGCAGTGATACAAATAACTCTCGGACGAGCAGCGACGATTACAAGTTGTGTAAGCTGCTGAGCTCTTAATCCTGTTGCCTAGTTTGTACGCACGGATGGGGCGGCCATTGGAGCGCAGTGAGCGATGCCAGTCATGGGGGTTGTAACTTGATTAGTAGAGAACCGAGGTGGTTTATTAAATGGTGGTAGTTAAATCTAATTATTAGATAATTGATCTACGTCATTTTTTTTTTACAAAAAAATAGGTACGCCTTTAATTCCCGATAGGTTAGGCAAAGATGCACTTTAAAGTGCACCAACAGGTCGCCAGTTATGTTAAGTCCCATGTAATAGGGTGCGAGCCTATTGCCATCATACAGGCACAAATTCAAAGTCCGTGAAAAGCCCAATAACATTTTGCCTGACCCGGGAATCGAACTCTGCAGTTGCACTTGCGAACACTAGACCGATGAAACAGTCTGACAATTATTTTTTTACATAAATAAACTCAAATAATCTCGTGGAATAGTTGCTTCTAAATCTGCTTGTTTTTTGCTTTCAAGTCGGGTATTTTAATCCAATTTGACAAAAAAAAAATTAAGTTCAAAAATCTAAAACCCGACTACTAACAAAATAGCGATCTTAAAAGTAGAAATCAAGAAAATAATTCTTGTCTGATATTCTTCGTAGTCGCATGCCACTGATTGATGCTCCTTCATGGCGTTCTCATTGATA
Organism: Diarsia dahlii; assembly: GCA_949775195.1. NCBI lineage: Eukaryota > Metazoa > Arthropoda > Insecta > Lepidoptera > Noctuidae > Diarsia > Diarsia dahlii. The sequence continues at coordinate 22,999,751 of OX459199.1, forward strand.
CAGAAGTCAGCTGCTAATTGCCATTAGCAAGGTGGCATGCGACTACGAAGAATATCAGACAAGAATTATTTTCTTGTTTTCTACTATTAAGACCGCGATTTTGTTAGTAGTCGGGTTTTAGATTTTTGAACTTAATTTTTTTATTTGTATTTTATTTTTGTGTGTACTTAGACTATAATATAATACATATTTGTAATGTGCTCGCCAAGACCTTTCATTTGATACCAAACTTGCTATGATTATCTCAATTTAATATTTTTTAGGTAAGTTTTTGACATTTAAAAAGTCGGGTAATTAAAAGTTAACCAACAGCATCCTTTTTCAAGCATCACTAAACTTATCCGTTTTAGAACTAGTTTTTAATTCATACGGTCCCCTCTCTAAGTAGATTTTATACAGACACAAGTAACAATAAAAAGTTACAGTTCAGTTATTGTAAGATTAAGCTAGAAATACTCCGAACCAACTTTTTACTGTTTCAAATTCAAAACTTTTAGCCTTCAGCCCATTACATTAAGCGAGTCTTTTTACTTTTATTTTCTTTAAATTAAACAACAGTAATATATAGTCTACTTTCCCACGCTAACATTACTTCTCTCCAAGATCCTAATCTCCCACACAAAATTACCTTCTTCACGTACAAACAAAATTAAAGAACAACATCTTTACAATTTGCCTAAAATGTTTCGCGAAGTGACGTCACAGGGGGTTAAAGGGGTGTAGGGGAGGTAGGGGTACAAAGGAGCTCATCAAGTCGAGTCATCGCCTTAATGCTGGGTAATGAAGACACGCATAGGATTACTGCTCGCCTAACCTTGTTTTTTGCCTGGAAATTAGAAAATGGCCTGGGGTTGTAACGTTGTACAGTTCCTTGTTTTGTAATGGGATTGGTTCGCTAGGTCTTCTAGTATTCGTTTCTGAGGAGCTCAGAATGTTTTTACTTTTTAGTACCGTAGTGTTTTTATTGAGAGTTGTTTGTAAACTTACAAGAGTGTCTTGTAAGTGATGTTTTGTTTGGTTTCAGTTACTTACTTTGTAATTTGACTTTGGCAGTTAAGTATTTTTCTTGTAGAAAGCAAAACCGAAAACCCACATTGTATGTTTTTTTAAACATAATAACAGGCAAGATATTTTAATAACTGAAATTAAAAGACGCGTTGTTATTAAAAAGTAAAGTTGAGTAAAGGTTTCTGTTGAACTTGGTAATTGATTACCAGTAGGTAAACCCAGTGAATGAAAGAACATCAACAAGTAAATCTAACCCGACAAACTCCAATGAATTCTTAAAATCAACTCTGCCAGAATAATTAACTTCATAACAAACAAAATTCACAATTCTTCGACATTGAATCCGTTAACAAATCACCGCGCGATTCATCTAAAGGCTGCAAAGCGAATCATCTAATCCAAGTGGTTTATTCCGGTGCCGAGATAAAGACGGAAAAATGTAAGAAGAGTCGCGTTAAATAAATGTTTTACAATGAAAACGTACTCCGAATAAAGTAGCGCGGCCCCGAGGCAACGTGCGAACTTCTTTCAGATTCTAAAATTGGAAACGGTATGATTTTGACTTGTGTGAATTATTGCTCGTTTTCTACTTTTGGTAAACACAACTGTTACATTATAAAAGCCTTTCTTTAAAAGGAACTGTTTCGTTAGTCTAGTGCTCGAGTCAAGAGACAGTTACTGGTGAAGTCTTGCGTTTGATTTCTAGGTTTGGTTAAGTGTTATTGAGTTCTCGGTAGATGACTCTAAAGCTCACCCTCTATTACATTAATAATAATAATAATATTCCACAACTATCACACAACGCCATCTAGTCCCAAGCTAAGCAGAGCTTGTGTTATGGGTACTAGACAACTGATAAACATACTTATATATTATTTCTAAATACATAATATTATAGATAAATTACACCCAGACACAGAACAAATGATCGACATTATACCTAAAAAGAACTAGTGAAAAAGGGTGGTGCTATAGCTTAATTTTTAGACCCTTCAGGGTTTATAGGCGTGATATACCAACTTGTGGAAGCCATTCAAAGGAGTTTTTTGCTTATGGGAAATTAAGAACGTAAATGGAATTAGAGGGTGCGCCAAAGTTCACCTAAAATTTCAACTCCGATAATTGGAAATCCGAAAATGTTCTTCCTAACATTTTTCATCCTAACAATCGCAATTCCTAACTTCCCTGTCTCTAATGTTTTAATTCCGAAGCATTCAACTTCATAATGTCTGTGGCAATAAACATCTATTACACTATTATTTGTTTTCCTATATTTTCTCAACATAACCATCTTTTACACTATTATTCAAAGTCATATTTTTTTTTGTTTATATTACTTTTTATTCATAATAATCAGTATTATAAAAGGTCCCATTAAAATAGGTGGACAAAAATTTAGAAATCATTCAGACCGCTAAAATAAGGACAATAGCAAAAAAAATATAAGAATAAGAAATAAAATACCTACTTTTATAGGATGAGTTTGTTCTAGAGTGCCGGCAATTTATTATTTTAAGTCAAAATAAAATCACTTTATATATGGTGTTTTTTTTTTGTTTAGATGTCTTTAGGTAGGCTTACTAAACACTGTGTTAAAATTTTTCTACCTATTTTAATGGGACCTTATATACTATGCAAAGATATCCATAGGTTAGGTTAGGTTAGAACTGTGACCAACTACGCGCGAGCCGAGCGAGCGAAGCGAGCGGTGCCGCGGCAGCGGCCGGCGAGCGCTACCTCGAAATTGGTCGCGAAATTTTTCTAAGTATTTTTTTCATAGTGCCCCCAAAACGACACTCTGACCTGAATTTCATTCATTTATTTTATTTCAAGACAAAAATCAGTGAAACGACCTTTAATCATTCTAAACAGTTGTATGAGTGAAAATATTATGGTAATTATGTTTAGGAATAAAAGCGTTAGGATAAAAAACAGTAGGAGTTTAAATATATTTACACTAATGATATTATGAATTCCAATTTTCGGAAACATGAGTGTTATGAACATCGTCGGTAGGACTACAAATAGTATGAATGAAAACTTTAGGATGAAAAATTTTAGGAAGAGTGATCATTCGGATTACAAATCGTTAGGAAGAACAATTTCGGATAAAGAACTTTAGGTGAACCAATATGGACCCGGAATTAGAGCGTGCCGTACCCAAGTTTTTCCAACTATATTTCCAAAAGTGAAACTTGATAAAATAACGGTTTAACAGCGGGCTGTGTTAATGGATTCTACAATTTTATTTCATTCTGTGCTAACAGACCACGCCCCCTACTCTGGACGCGAATAAGTCACAGCCACAGTAATGAAACAAAATGTTTCAACGCTAAACGATGAGAATAAAAGAGTTTTCGAGTAGATAAAAGTACTGGAAAAAAAGACTAAAAGTATAAAAGTATTTTTGCTGAAATCGAGATTTAAGCCTCTACAAATAATACATATACCTGTCTATTCTGGCATGTTGACAAAACATTTGCGCCCCGTTGATGGCAATAGGCTCACCCCCTATTAAAAAAGACTTAACATAATTTTCGAATGGTGGGTGTACTATTAGGCACACCTCTGCCTAACCCTACGCCGATTCCAGGCGTGATGTTATGTATTATATTACCGAGTAATTGTGGAGGGGAGATTTTCAGATGCTTAACCGTTTGACCGCCACAGTCAATTATAGACGACAAGTGAAAAAGTGTCCAATACGCCACCGACGTGTATAGACGACAAAAACCGTATTTTTTTTTTCTACTGTTTAATACAAAATTGTGTCAAATAATATAAAATAATGAATTTGTAGATTTTTGTGCCTTGGCGTGGGAGGTGCGCTATGCGTCTAACGCTCTGGCGTTCAAAAGGTAAATTTAAATACTGGTACCCAACAGCATTCGGCTAGACTAGAAGTCAATCAGACGATAAAATCGATTGACTTTAATAATTTCATCCTCAACTAAACTGTTCATGATTAACATTCGGAAACATAATAATCCAGTAGGTAGGATTCCCCAACTGATATCTATTAAATTCCATAGGATTTAATTAAATACTGGGACAGTGCATAGTTTATGCAATATCTACCAGCGCTCGTGTCTGGGCTATGCTTGTGTTGCATCTAGAATTGTTTAACTAAGCAAGCTAGAAACTAATATTAAACAAACCTCATGTTATTTTCGTTCACTAAAACGAGTATGAAACCAATCTGCTCCACTATTGCGATATTCATAAAAAAAAACGTGTGGCACTCGGAGACTGCCGCGGTAAATCTATTGCATAGCATTTTTTATCAACTTATGCAATAATAGGTATAAATAATTAGGTATTAATAGTGTAATTACACACCAAACTAATTATTCATTCAAAAAATTAGAACAAAAATAACGATGTTAAGAGTTTGATCTTCGAATTTCGCGCGATGTACATTAAATAAATCAAAACTAACCTTCATTGACTAACTAAGCTAGTAAGAAACTCTATGACAGAAAATTTAAAAGAAAAAGTATTGACAGCCTGACGTAAGTGTCATAACTAGTGGTGTGCAATTCTGCTATAAATCATTATCATGTTATAGACTATTGAATATATTTTTATAACATGTTATTTTATACGTTATCATAATAACGAGTTGTAACAAAACGCGGCAGTAATCTGAACGCGGAGACGTTATCGTTTTATTCGGCAACACGCTAAACGTGCGCAATGATTATTGATGCGCAGTTAATGTTATATTCTAGTGGACTGTAGGTATACGAACGATTATAATAATATCGTAATTATTCATATTAAAAACGAATATAAATGTATTATAATTATGGTTTTAAATTATCAATGAACTTTCCTTCATTCTGCGCAGTTTTAGGACTAATAAAATATGGCATGTATTTAAACCGTTATCTGTATAATCCCTTTTTTCGAACAAAATATTTTAAAGTTACACCAAAAATACTGACTTGCACACAAATTATGCACACTAAAGAAATCAAATTTAGTATCCTTTTTAATGGCATTTGCAGAACTCTTTTACTGAACGAATAACTATTATCAAAATAGTATATCTAATAATTATTTAGCCTAACAAACATTTTAAAACTTTTTTAAGGAAAACCTACACCTGATTTACTCCATGACGCGCGCTCGCTTCGCTCGCGTATTAAATAACACTAATATCTTCTGTCCCCGAAGTGCCGGGCCTCCGCCGGCCTCCTTCGTCGGCCTACGGCCCGGTGCCCATGCCGCCCATAAAGGACACTGTCGCGAGACGGTCGTATTAGATATCAGTTTTAGAAATTCCGTAGTAAGATTGTACAATTTAGAGTGCAAGTTAGTATTTTTGATAAGGAATTAGTATTTTTGTTTTACAAATCATATATCCGATGTACTAACTACATTTTTGGTGTGAATTCGATAAAAAAGGTCATCTCGTTTTGTGTGATTTTTTAGACTTTTTTGTAGGACATGTTTAGTTAATCAATTGGTTTCTTTGCACAGCATTCATTTTTCTGGTATGCATTCAGTTAATTAGTGGAGTTACCTAGTGTGCTGAAAAATTAAACAGATGTGCATTTAAATATAACCCATAAAATATTATTAAATCTTATGATTAAGTAAAGTTGCATCAGTGTATGTTTTTTCGTGTTATGTGAATCTCACTTACATATCACGGGGGTGGCAGAGGGGGTCAAAATGTTGGTCCTTTTTTGCCTAGGACGCTCCGTTTTCGAGATATTTCAATTTCATTTTTTTTAACAGAAACTTTGAACGCCCATAACTCGGAAACGGTGCATCGTAGGACCGCCGCCACCGCTTGCTATGTTATTCGTTGAACGTGTTGTTGAGTTAGACATTATAATGATAACACGTAGGCAGCGTCGGTATAACAAACGTTATTCGTTATGAATCAATAACATGTTATGTTTTGGTGTTATTCGTTATATTAACCACCACTAGTCATAACATTGAAAAATATGAAGATTATTTATTTTATTTTAGATATTTTTTATGAAAACGAATCGTTTTAGACCGATTCGCAGAATAGTAATGCAAAAACCAATAAAACTTATGATATGCGTACTAATAATAAAATGAATGTATAAAGAGTACTCACTCATTTTCTTTCACTATTTTTTCGTGACTTTCTTCATTAATAAATGCACTTTGTTTATTCATATTGAAAACACTTTGTACACAAATTATACGAGTAAAAATATTTTAGAAGGAGAAAGCAGAGAGACAAACAATTATTTAATTTGACAACCTCAGTTGACAACCTTGTTATTTTCCGTAACCATAGCAACCTGGTTGAATCTTGAATCCTGAATATTTTTGTTAGGAAATCTCTGGATTCGCTCTCCACGCTCAACTCAACTCAAGGCCCGCGATAGAATCTATGCAATAGATTAAAACTTAAACGATTACATTTTTATATAGACGACTAAATTCCAATTTCTCTGTTTTCGTCATTTACGTTCAAACGTTCTTATAATCTCTAAGTTCTCACGCAAAAAGCCAGAATAACATTGCCATTTTCTTTCGATATACGGTACTTACCTAAAAAACTTTCTCACTAAATCCTATCATCGATGTTTTCGAAGTCCTGAAGTATTCGTTTGAATGTATTGTTTCAATCAGCCAGCACTCGTCGGGTAACAGCAAGTTTTTCTCAGTAATGGCAAAAAGTTAGGAGCAATATACCGCCTCCGCTTTGCTACTAAAAAAAATATGCCAAATCATTCTTCAAGAAGTACTTTCCTGTAAGGTTTTTATTACCCTAAGCTTTAGGCTTAGGAGCAACGCTACCTATTGTTATTCTAGTATGTTATAAAAAGTGGAGCAAGGAAGCCGTGATTTATGATATTCAGTACAATAACCTGCTGGAAAATGAAACACTACATTAATAATGGATGACCGTTTTTGCGTAGGAAGGTGAACTCTAATTTCTTAAGAATTATGATGAAGGAAAGGTTAGGCACGTGGCTCAGGTCAGAACGGTTCAGGTCCATTCATGTCGGCGATTCCATTTCAAGACAGTCTTTTTTTAGAACATTTCTGTAACGTTATTCCTGGTTTCGATTTGAAAACATCAATCAAGATCTCACGTTCAATATCAAAATTCGTAACCTCACTTCCACCGGCGTACGAACCTCCAAACAATATAAATTACACCTCATGTCGTTCTCTTGTATCGACACGAGCCACGAGCTCTGAGCCCCGCTGTTATGATTTATTCCCACATGTAAATGTATTCGGAATGCGCGGATCAATCTTCTGTATGAGCCGAGCCGGGAACTTTTGCCATGTATTATTTATTAGTACTCCGCCTTTGAGAGTGTGGATTACTTTTTCAAGATTTCTAAGTGGTGTGTATTGTTGGAATTCAATTTATGGGATTACTTGTTGTTATATTTGCGCGGTTATTTGATTTTGACGACATTTACGAGAGTCAGCGTAAGAACCGTGTTTTAGTTCAGAAAGTTTTTTATTAGATCACGTTTTCGGGTTTCATCAAATTGCTGTCTGGTAACTATAATTGAATTTATTGGGTTTCTCTGATTGTTTTTGTTAGACAAACGAATTCTAAATCAGTTCTGGGGTCTTTTTTTTTCAAAACTATGGACACAACTTTTTTACTGCCCCAAATCGAATACAGGAAATTTTCTGGAAGATAGCTACCTTAATTTTTTTTAACTTTTTCTTTGCACCTCAATTTGATCGGTAACGTTACCCTGCGTATTACCAGCCAGTTTATCGTAAGACATAGGAGCACAAGTTGCAAATCAGCCGTAACTCGTGAGTTAACTCTAGGTGTTAGGGTAATGCCGTTAATGGCGTGGCTCTGGACGTAAATCAGAGGCGCTGCGTTTATCACCGAAGCGCTGGTGATTACAGGAACAATGGACTGGGGATGGGAGAGAGCTGATGTTGTGCGGATTGGCGGTAATGTTGCAGATTAGTATGGTATATTGTGCTGTCGGCGATACTGAACAGATGGTAAAGCATTTTGAGTTAATTTATAAACGATATTATCCTTACATAGTTTAAAACAAAGTCGCTATTTTTGTCTGTTTGTTTGTCTGTATGCTTAAATCTTTAAAACTTCGCAACGGATTTTGATGCGGTTTTTTTTAATAGATAGAGTGATTCAAGAGAAAGGTTTTAGTATATAATTTGAACGACATCCACGCGGGTGAAGCCGCGGGCATCAGCTAGTATTAAATAAATAACACTTTTAACATTATTGCTAAGTAAGTGGTTTTAGAATTTCTTGAGAACGGGCAGTGCAGGTAAAAACACCCATCTCTAAGTTCTGTAATAAAATATGAATGATGTTTATGTCATCATAATTATCACCAATAATTGCTAAATCGAAATTTTATTTTTAAATTATATCCTGCTATGAGCAGACAAAAATAGCTCCCAAAGTAACTTCCTTTGGTTGTAACTTCTCAACTGACTGATGACTCGAAAAGAAGCAAAAACAGATGATAAATTCACTAAAGCATTAGACATAAAACTAACAAAAATATCGCTCAAAGCTTTCAGGCTTTAGTAGTAATAAATGTAATCGCGTGACTTCTGATAATTCTATAAATAGAACGCCACACAGACCTACAAACAACGCAGACTATTGACAAATTCACAATAAATATAGGACAGAAGAATGTAATAATATTCATATCGCAGCTTGAAGCGTCGAGCGAATGCCAGGGAATCCGCACAAAGCGGCGTTTTATATCGAAAGCCGGCGATTATGCGGAGCACTGCCGCGGCAATGCTTTATGGCTGCGCCAATATATAAGTTAAATGGCTAAACATAACGTCGGCACTACGGACATAAATATTTGGCTTCGGCCGTCTACGAAACCGTAGTTTCGTAACTGGTTTCGATGAAGGAATGATTTGTCCTTGTACGTAACTGGTTTCGATGGAGGACATATTTGTCTTTGTACGAAACCACGGTTACGTACAAGGAATTTTTGCAAAAATATGAAATTTTACTAGTTACGAACAAGGAATAATAATTCTTTTATCGAAACTATTGATTTATGTGATAATTGGTCCAGGATCTTATAGCCGCAAATATCAGGCTAGTTGCAGTAGTCCGGTTGTTAGTCTGGTTGAATTATAACACCGAACTACTGACACTCTTTAGTGGCAACAGTTCGGTTTCTTTTTTTTTTGTTTGAGAAAATAAGAATAGGTAGTAAAGTCCCAAAAACTACCAGGAGAACAGACTTCTGTTCTCCTGGTAGTTTTTAAGAAGGAGGTTTTGTATTACAAAAAAAGATACCGCGGCCTCGACACAGGGCTAAGAAGGAACATGGGTGGCTTTTACTCAGTAGAAGTCTGACACTTCCTACCGCTCTGCCCAGACTGGAAGGAGGCATTTGGTGATTTCCCCACTAATTTACCATTCTGGCCTCCTAGTAGTTTGTGGGACTTTACTATCCTGGTTTCCTATCTCCAACAAAAAAAATGCATGGTATTAAAAAGGCATAGTATAGATTTGATTTAAAGATTTTAGTACCTCCTGTCTACTTTTGTTCTCCTGATAGTTTGTGGGACTTTACTATTACTATACTTGTTTCTCATTATCAACAAAAAAAAAACGGCCTGGTATTAGAAAGGCATAAAGATTTGAATTCAAGATTCCAATTTCCAATACCTCCTGCCTACTTCTGTTCTCCTGGTAATTTGTGGGACTTTACTACCTATTCTTATTTTCTAAAACAAAAAAAAAGAATCCGTACTGTTGCGACTAAAGAGTGTCAGTAGTTCGGTGCTATATTTCAACTTACCTTGTTTCAATAATAATTACAAGATGAAGGTCAGTTCAGTAGACAGCAAACGCGTCTACTGAACTACTTCAATCACCAAAATAATACCTCAATCGAAACTAGTTACGTACAAGGACAAATCATTCCTTCATCGAAACCTTAACAGTAAATTCTTCGTACGTAACCATGATACATAACCGTGGTTTCGTACAAAGACAAATATGTCCTCCATCGAAACCAGTTACGTACAAGGACCAATCATTCCTTCATCGAAACCAGTTACGAAACTACGGTTTCGTAGACGGCCGAAGCCAATATTTTTACCATTTTTTTGTAGTTTGACGCAGGTCAAGAAGATAGTGAAATCTCTTCGCAACTATGTTGACCTTGGATTTTAGTCTAACTATGTGGCCCCTAAACCCAGCTACTAACTAAGTAACAAGTTATGCCTTGGCAAAACTGGTTGTTAAACTTTTGAACTTTTAACTTAAGTAAGAAGAATTACGCCTTGGCTGGAAGCCTTACACGCAAGGCATCTTCAGGATTATCAACAGATGATGATGTAGATGATTTTGCAGGTCAATATGAGGCTGGCTTCCCACTGATGGGACACAGGCCTCCTCTCTTTGAGAGGGAATGGGCTATAATCTACAACGCGGGCCCAGGGTGGATTGGTAGAAGTCACATGTCTTCGATTTTTTGGTTCTCATCGTGAGGAAATCATGATTCTTCATCGTGAGGAAACCGGCATGTCTTATGCCGGTTTCCTCACGATGTTTTCCTTCACCGTTTTGAGAGCAGCGGTGATGAAATAACTTACACAAAGTAATGTGCCTGCCTGGGTTCGAACCCACGACCTACTGTTCGTAAGTCGTGGCCGCCACCACTGGGCCACCGCTGCTCTCTCCTGACCTGCAAAATGTCACAATAAAAATAAGAAACTTAGGAAGCACATTAAATAAAAATAGGGAAAGAAGAAAAGAAAACGACATTGTACGAGAAGGGCTTAGTTCAAGGCGAACCAAAACGGAACCTAAATATAAATAGAGCGTAGACAAAATGAAATAATCCATCAGAAAAAGTACTGCTTCTTATTCAGAAGATCTTAACGTTATTGAAAGTAAAAATAAAATCATTTAATTATATTATAAGGGTTTTGTAAAACTGAAAGTAATTTCTTATTATGTCAATCAATATGCCACCATTTTTTTTAAGATACTTAAACAATGTTCTTTAGGAAATTTTTACATTGTTTATTTTCTTTTTGATGTTATGTCACGAGTTTTTTCTTGATTCTTTAGATTATTGACCAGTTTTTCATCGCAGTATCTTTTTTTATGTGTTTTGTAGTCCCAATATTTATTCAATTTATTAACGGATCTCGGATTAATTAAAAAATACTTAAGTAATTTAATTAACAAACTTCATCCGATAAGTTTGGACACCCCTGTCCAAACTTAACAAGGTGGAATGAGCGAGCAATTATTTTATTAAATTCTCTGTTGAAAACTTCCAGCAAATAACCTACAAGAAACAGGTGTGAATAAAACTGCATTACGGGATTCATTCGAGTGTATTGCAAATAGGTACAAAGTCGGGAGAAGTTCAGGAAAACTTGCTACTCGGGTCTTGAGTCTCGATACAGCGAGACATATCGAACTGTATCGAATACATTACCGAAGAGGTTTAACGATCAAAATACGACACTCCACTTTCTTATCTAAAGTTCGCTCCGTTTTATATTTGTCGTAAAATCTTTCATTTACTTTTCTTTCGTATGTGCTGAGAAATAAAATATGGGAATTGAGTTGTAAAATCAAAATGGAATTGGTACTAGATCTGTATCTGTAATGGAAGTATAATATCTATTGTGTCAGTTGATCACCGGTTGGAAAGTCTGACAACCAGTCATACTAAGGGGTATCGGGTGTTATCCAGTCAAACTCAAAGCTTTTATTTCAATTATACCGTTAACAAGGATGAAGCTATAGTCCGAGTCACAAACTCACAATGCACAATGACAACAATTGCGCATTATTCGTGCTTACAAAACTGTATGTATTTGGTACATTGGTATTTCAAACTTCAAAGGTCAGTTATATAGTCATACCAAACCGAAGATCCCTATGGGGAAGGAACCCTATGGGCAAGAATCTCCATGAACTTGGACACTGATGGTACTAACAAGGTTGCGAAGGTCAGAGGCAGTCTTTCATCTGAAATACTGGTATTAAGCTGCGTCCAATGCTTCTGCGCATGACGTCTTAGTTCGTCTCCCAGGTCGACCAAATTGTTATTGTGTTTTTCGATTAGGAATTAATCAATAGTAGCCACGGAGGCTGGACACGTGTTGATGGTAATAGGCTCGCCTCTTATTACAAGGGACTTAAACATAGCTGGCGAATAAATGTGGGTGTACTAATGTATACGCCTCTCCCTTTTTCACATTACAGGTGTGATGTAAGATATGTGTTAAAATAACTGTGAAAGGTACTATACATATTCATGAACGTCTAAAACACACAGCCAGCTAAGACTTACTTCTTACACACGTAAATGACTTATTTACCTATTACGTGCGAGCGTTCCTAAGGTTTTATAATAATAGGGGTTTGCTCGCGTACCCATATAGACACACTTTCTTCCCATTTTCCATTCTGCTCACGTCATTTGCGGTTGTAGTTAAGCCAAGCTTAACACAAGCACAAGATGGCGGCATTGAATATTTGAGCAGCACTAGGTTGCGACAAGCGCCGTGAATAAGTAACGGCTCACTGAAATGTCCTGTTTTACAATGTTCCTCTTATTCTACTTTACAGCGATATCTTGGGTAAGTTTGTAGATTTTGACTTTTGTATTTTTCTTTGCAGGTATTGTTGGTTTTGTTCGAAACCTTGTTGATTTGCAAAAGTATCTTTAATACAATCATCAAATTCAAGTTTTCTTGTAGAACATTACATAAATGACCTAAATCATGCAAAGTTACTCGACCAAATGTTATAAGAATATTCTTCAATTACTTTTTATATCTCACGCATTTAACAGAAGGTTGAATTTTTTCCCCAACTTGAACATTCGTGGAACAAGCGATAGCTACATTTCGATTAGCGCAAAAACTTCGGATCTCTGTTCTCGAGGGCAAAAAACCCACCTGGAAAGTTATCCAAGTATTTTCCTGCCCGAGAGTTGTTCGTACTCCAAATATAACAAAGTTGTATGTTTGAAAACTTTGAAATATAGCAAGTTTCGTTGGTAACTGCCAAAACAGATCTCTGGCACGAGGCGCGGCGCGGCGCGGTGGTCGCAAATCAAATGAAACTTTGTGCAAACTAAAACGCGGACTGTATTGAGATGTTTGGCCGGAGGAAATGTAAATAAAACTCATGAAGTATGGCTGTAATATCTGTAACAGGAATACATTTCATTGAACTGTAATATTTTAAACAAATATTGGAACCAGACTTTAATGGTCTAGTTCGACAATGTATTGTCTGACAATAGGAATTACTGCTGCTTTTGGTTGTAAATCTCTTAAATGCCTTAAACTTTATGTAATAACTAGCTGACCCACGCAACTTCGTCTGCGTCACATAAATATAGCTTATAACCTTTCTCGATATATCGACTATCCGACATAAATTAAGCTAAATCGTAACAAACAAAAAATCTTATCTTTCTTCTTTATTATAATAGTTTAGATGGTTTAGATTAGCTTAGATTATATTAAAGTGTGAATTACTATAGGTATCTCTTACTGTTAAATACATATACGATAACACTCTGTACTTGTAAACATTATGATGCAGTAAATATTTTGAATTTGAATTTCCCGGAAAGAATCTCCCTACATTGCGACGCGCGAATTATTTTGCCGCGCGGATATTTTTACATTGCGATATCTTCTAAGATATTTGTTTAAACTGTTTAGAGTAAAGGGCACAAATATTCTATATTAAATTTTCCTTCTAACAAACACATTTATTTAGATATAGATTAATACCATATGGGTTAAATAAGCTTCGCAAAAAATAATTATTTTTAACCTAACAGTTTAATAGTAAAAAAAGGTAACAGTGAGTCAATCTTAAAAGATAGATATATGCTGTCGCGGACTTTTTTTTAGAAATTTTAAAGAGGAACAATGGGTCTGACAAACGTTTTTTACTTTACGTGCCAAATAAATGTTCAAAAAATTACGAGAAAAACTGTGTTTTTACTTTTTTCATATCTTAAAAAATGGCTGAGATATTTACGATCAAAGTGCGTATTTCCGGCCGTAGGTTTTTAAAAACGCCGGCGGGCGCTCACTACCCGATGACGTCACAGCCAGTGTCATTCGACAATTGCGCTCTCGTTTGCACGCCGGTGCGCAGTAAAAATCAAAAATATAAATCTCTCTGTGGTAAAAATGGAAAAAAATACTTTATTATGCCTCGGTGCTTCAAGTCAACAGTTTAAAGATAAAGATAAAGATATTTATTCGTAGAATATGGTAGGTACAAAGGTGTTACAGAAGAATATTGATCACGACATATCCGCCGCTAGACGCGGCATACGAATATTTACAAGTAAAACTTGATTCTAAACATTAACATTTAGATTTAGAATCGTATTTAATTAAAATCAAAATTAAGCTAAATTAAATTTTTGTAAGTAGGTACACATTTACCTAACCCTTAATTACATTATAATAAACATAAACTCTAATTAAACTTAAATTCTAATAAAACAGAACAAAAAAAAGACAAGATTAAAACACGCTAATTCTAAATATACCTAGTAAATAAAAAAACAACACAACATTAATCATATTAAAATTTAAAAAAAAGTGTATAATACTCGTAATAATTTTAAAATACTTAAGTAGGTACCTATTTCTCTTCCAGAAATTCTTTTACAGAGTAAAAAGTTTTTTGTAGTAGCCACGATTTTAACTTGTTTTTGAAAAAATGCAGTGGTGTCTCTCTTATTATTTTTGGAATATGGTTATAAATTTTGATTGACATTAGGTAACTATTTTTGTAGTGAAGAGCGCTATTGCAAAATTGGTTTTTTAGCTTAGTGGGGTCCCTTTTTGTAAATCTATTTTTTTCGGTTACTGTGGAGAAAAAGTGTGAATTTTTTTTAACGAATATACCTATTTCTAGAATATAAATACAAGCTAAAGGTAAAACCTTTAGTTTTTAAATACTGGTCTGCAGCTCTCATAAGGAGGTATCCCGACGATTGCTCTCAAGCATTTCTTTTGCGCTAGGAAAGCTCTTTGGATATGTGTCGAGTTACCCCATAAGAGCAATCCGTATCTAAGTACAGACGCTACATAGCCATGATAGGCGTTGAGTGTGGCTTCTTCGTTTGCTGTTTTGCGTAACTCTTTTAGCGCATATACAAACCTGTTTATTTTTTTACATAGGTTGTCAATATGGATTCCCCAATTACAATTTTCATCTAATGTTAAACCCAAAAATTTTATGCTATTTTCTTTATTAATCATTTCATTATTGTGTTCTAAATTAATTTCTGGTGGGTTTTGCTTGTGGTTTGCAAATTGAATGAATTTGGTTTTGGACAGATTTGCTTTTAAGTGGTTTTCATTTAGCCAATTAATTATATCGGTAATAGTTTGTTTTACTTCTTGTTGATGTAATGTTTTATCACTTTCAGGTATTATTACTGAAACATCATCTGCAAATAGTACGCATTTATGTTTTGTTATATTGGGTAAATCATTGATGTATAAGAGGAAGAGAAGAGGCCCAAGGATACTTCCTTGAGGCACTCCTGAACCATTGTGACGGAATAAGGATCTGTATAACATTGCAACAAGTTTATCACTAATACGGGATACCTCAACACACTGTTGTCTATCGCTGAGATAACTTTTCAGCCATTCAAGTGCAGGACCTCTAATTCCATAGCGTTCACACTTATCAAGGAGTGTATCGTGATTAACAAGATCAAAAGCCTTGCTCATATCAAGGAAGATTACTGAAACAGAACGTTTTTTATCTATATTATCTGTTATGGACCGTACCAGAGAGAATGCTGCCAAAGTGGTTGACTTACCTTTTTGAAACCCATTTTGTTCTTCATTAATAATTTTATTTTTGTTTATAAATTGAATTAAACGACTATGCATTATTTTCTCGTAAATTTTAGAGAACATTGAAATTAGTGTGATAGGTCTATAATTTGTTTTATCTAGTGTACTCTTACTTTTATGAAGAGGTTTTACTACTGAAGATTTTAGAATATTAGGGAAGATACCCTCAAATAAAGATAAATTAATTGTGTGACATAGTATTGGTGATATAATTTTAGCGCATAGTTTCAGTATGTGGGTGGATATCTCATCATACCCTACCGACTTTTTATTATTCAAAGATGTTATTGTACGAAACACTTCAGTGTCAGAACATGGATTCAAGAATATAGTGGAGTCGTTCCGTGCGGGTTGAGATGTACGGATGCTTTTGGTAGGTTGAGGTGTTGTGTTAGAAATATCAATGAAAAAAATATTTAATGAGTTGGCTATTTGAGTTGGGTCATTTAAAATTAACCCCTCGTGATCTATTGCGTTTATTTGATTAAATGTTTTGTGTGTGTCTGTCCTTTTTTTGATGATATCCCATGTAGCTTTGTTTTTATTTTTAGATTTTAGTATATAGTTAAGATTGGAACTTTTCTTTGAGCGGAGGACGCAAGATTTTAGTATTTTATTATATTTTAAATACTTAGACAATATTTCGTTATTTTTATTATTTAGGTAACACGTTTTTTTAAGTTGTCTTTTATAAGCGCAAGATGTCCTAATTCCTTTGGTAATCCATTTAGGTGATGTTTTATTGACATAGATTTTAGTTTTCCTTAAGGGAAAACATAATTTATAAAATAGTGAAAAGTTTTCATGGAATATATTAAAGCTATCGTTAGCGTCAGTGTTTTCGAAAACATCAATCCAAGACAAACTCCCAATAGCATCCATAAATTTTTGGACGTGTTCATCTGAGTAATCCCTGTTTATTTTATACCAATATTTTAAGGAAGGTTTTCTCTCTTCAACTGGGAATTTTAGTGTTTGACATGTGTTATGGTCTGATAAAAAAACTTCGTGTGTAGTTCCAATTGAATGTTCTATGTTACTTACAATCTGATCTAAGCAAGAAAGCTGGCGTGTTGGTGTATTTATATGCAGACTTAACCCATAGTTACATAAAATATCTTTCAGTTTGGTTGTGTCATTGCTATTTTTTAAAGTATCAATGTTTAGGTCTCCTGTAATGAAAATACGTTTTTTTCGTTTGAGTAATTTGTGCAGCAATAGGTCTAATTTTTCAAAAAATAGAAATGTTCTTGAATTCGGGATTCTATAAATACAAATTACAATACATTTTAGGGAAGGTATCTCAACGCCACAACATTCAAATATTTTTTCAGTACATAGATCCTTAGGTAATTCTATGTTCTTAAAGTCAAACATTTTTTGTACAAGGATACACACACCACCACGCTTTTCTCTTTTCCTTGAAAAAGACGATGCTAGATTAAAGTTTTTAAAATTAATATTTAATTAATCGCCTGCCCTTACAAACGTCTCAGAAAAACAAAGAATATCCACATTAAATTCCTTATCAGCTAAATCATTTAAACATAATTGGACAGAATCAACTTTATTGAGCAAGCCAGCAATATTTTGGTGTAAAAGAGTAGCGGTATAATCATAGTTACAATCAGTATTATTATTGGTCACGAAAAAGATGATTCGTAGTAGCATTTATATTTTGCTGTGTACAAGTCGAACGTTGGTTGGTGTTTACTGAGAAATAAAATGGAATAGTGCCCTTTTTTGCCGGCGGTTTTGATACTAATTTATTTAATTCAGGTTCAAGGGCAGGAAAATGCCTTAAAGTTATGTTTTGATAGTCATTTCTATCTATTAAACTATTAATTCGTTTACTAGTATCATATAAAAAGGATGTTTTATATTTAGTGACATTTGATAAACATAGGAATTTACATTTTTTAAAATTATTACAAATACCTTGTAGTAAATTATTGAGCTTCCATTCATTTAAGTATGGGTTGTAGGTGACACTTAAAATTATAATATTTATAAATTGTAGCTTACTTAATAACGCAGCCAAGTCCATAGTAACTTTCGTAACTTCCATAGTAACTACTAAACACCTGATAAACTCTTTTTTTATGTGCCTGAGGACCCAAAAAATGAAGAAAAAGTGGATGACAGCCGTAAAAAAGAGTTGATATAATAGGCCCTAAAACTAAAGCGCTCTGGTGTGAAGATCTTTTCGATTTTATTTTCTTTTCATTTAGAAATAAAATTAATCAAAAATATCTGGTTTAGTACTTATATAAATATAATAATAGGTATGTACTGACTAAATGAAATATACATTTTCAGTTAGGTTTAAGTTTGAATAAATACCTACCCAGGAGTAGGTAATGCTTAGTTAGAACATACATACTTTTTCATCGTTAGTACCTACTCCACGATTTTCGGCAACCATAAAATCCTGATTTTTCATGAAATATTCACCACCAAACTATCCAGCAGGCAGATTGTTAGGATGATATTTTAGAAAACCTTCTTCATTCTATACAATAAACGTTTCACTTTTGAGTAATCGTATGTAAAGGATAATATTATTATTACCTACTTTGAAATACAAGCACACTATAAGTACGACGACGACGACGAGGCAAAAGGAGTATTATTAAGGATCGTAGCAAGTGGCGTTCTGTGGTTTCTGCCTATCCCCATGGGAAAAGGGCGTGAGTTTATGTATGTATGTGTTTGTGTAAGTACATAATAGGAAAACGAAGACGATCAAAACAAAATGAAACGAGATGCGCCTAATTTATAATGGTCAACGCACCGGACTAAGTACCGCGCCGTGTCCCGGTCGCGGGCTGAGCCGGGTCGTGACGTAAGAGTACGAGCGCGCGTAATCTCGGAAATTCAAAAAATTACTTTAACTTCTCGGCGTTATAACTTCGGAAATACTGCATGTATCGAAGTAAAATAAAAACTTATGTAATGTACACGTTCTACGCTCCGATTTTAGATGTATTTAATACTAATATTTTGACCCTTTTGTGTTCCCCATTCCTTCATACATGATATTTGCGTAACTTAAACCGTTTTCGCAGCGCACGCAGCGGAAGCTCTCAAAAAGGAAATACCTTTTCCCGTTTTTGTAACATTTTTCATTTATGCTCCGCTCCTATTAGCCGTAGCGTGATGTTATATAGCCTATAGCCTTCCTCGATAAATGGACTATCCAACACAAAAAGAATTTTAAAATTCCAACCAGCAGTTCCTGAGTTTACCGCGTTCAAACAAACAAACAAACTCTTCAGCTTTATAATATTAGTATAGACTAGCTGTGCCCGCGACTTCGTTCGCGTGGTTGTCGAAAACCAAAATGCATCGCTTAGACAAAAGTACCTACATTAAATAATTGCCCTGCGTTAACTTACAGACGCTGTAGCAAATAAGAAGTGGTAGCCTGACTTGAGTCTAACAAAATTTGCACTTTATAGCTTAATATTTCACTAACGAATCCCTTAATCGAAAAAGTGGATAAGCAAACTCACAATCTTTTTCAAAGACCTATCTAATGACACCCCACACCATGGGCTACGCAAGAAATAAAAACAACGCCATCTATCGAAGACGAAAATAAACTGCTAAAATTGAATGCATGGAAAGCGATCAATCACACTATAGGGTTTAGAGTTTAGGCTACGTAGACTAAAGTAGACTTTGAAAGCAGTGTCATTTAGACTACTTACCTACAGAGTACCTTAAGCTATCATAACTTTACTAAAGTTATCTTTTGAAGGCATTATTAATAAGTACCATATTCGTTTAATAGATGTCGCTGCATGTCTCATTCATGATCATATTGGTAAAGTTCTTCTTGAAAACTATAAATTCAAATATCTTTTGATAGAGAGCACCGATTACGATGAAACAAAGACTAAGTAATACCCCAAGTTACACACAATATTTATGTATAAAAGTTACCTACATTAGTTTCGTAAATTTTACGTGATGCTTAGTCATCGAAACAGACAAACAGATAAACAGACAAACGGGTCCATATTGGCTCACCTAAAGTTCTTTATCCGAAATTGTTCTTCCTAACGATTTGTAATCCGAATGATCACTCCTCCTAAAATTTTTCATCCTAAAGTTTTCATTCATACTATTTGCAGTCCTACCGACGATGTTCATAACACTCATGTTTCCGAAAATTGGAATTCATAATATCATTAGTGTAAATATATTTAAACTCCTACTGTTTTTTATCCTAACGCTTTTATTCCTAAACATAATTACCATCATATTTTCACTCAAACAACTGTTTAGAATGATTAAAGGTCGTTTCACTGATTTTTGTCTTGAAATAAAATAAATGAATGAAAATCAGGTCAGAGTGTCGTCTTGGGGGCATTATGAAAAAAATACTTAGAAAAATTTCGCGACCAATTTCGAGGTAGCGCTCGCCGGCCGCTGCCGCGGCACCGCTCGCTTCGCTCGCTCGGCTCGCGCGTAGTTGGTCACAGTTCTAACCTAACCTAACCTATGGATATCTTTGCATAGTATATAAGGTGCCATTAAAATAGGTGGACAAATTTTAACACAGCGTTTAGTAAGCCTAACTAAAGACATCTAAACAAAAAAAAAACACTTTATATAAAGTGATTTTATTTTGACTTAAAATAATAAATTGCCGGCACTCTAGAACAAACTCATCCTATAAAAGTAGGTATTTTATTTCTTATTCTTATTTTTTTTTTTGCTATTGTCCTTATTTTAGCGGTCTGAATGATTTCTAAAATTTTGTCCACCTATTTTAATGGGACCTTTTATAATACTGATTATTATGAATAAAAAGTAATATAAACAAAAAAAAGATATGACTTTGAATAATAGTGTAAAAGATGGTTATGTTGAGAAAATATAGGAAAACAAATAATAGTGTAATAGATGTTTATTGCTACAGACATTATGAAGTTGAATGCTTCGGAATTAAAACATTAGAGACAGATAAGTTAGGAATTGCGATTGTTAGGATGAAAAATGTTAGGAAGAACATTTTCGGATTTCCAATTATCGGAGTTGAAATTTTAGGTGAACTTTGGCGCACCCCAGACAAACAGACAAAAATTCCAAAAATGCTGGAAATGAGTTCTGTTGGTTATACTATAACACCCTGAAAATTCCTTTTTAAAATATTTTCAATGTACAAAAATATTTTTTCTACAGATTTATTATATGTATAGATAACATTGCGCCATTATTTGTCAATAGATTTAGGTAGAGATGTATCAACCACGGGTGCGCCAAAGTTCACCTAAAATTTCAACTCCGATAATTGGAAATCCGAATTATGTTCTTCCTAACATTTTTCATCCTAACAATCGCAATTCCTAACTACTCTGTCTCTAATGTTTTAATTCCGAAGCATTCAACTTCATAATGTCAGTAGCAATAAACATATATAACACTATTATTTGTTTTCCTATATTTTCTCAACATAACCATCTTTTACACTATTATTCAAAGTCATATCTGTTTTGTTTATAATACTTTTTATTCATAATAATCAGTATTATAAAAGGTCCCATTAAAATAGGTGGACTAAATTTTAGAAATCATTCAAACCGCTAAAATAAGGACAATAGTAAAAAAATAAATAAGAAAAAGACATTAAAATACCTACTTTTGTAGGATGACTTTGTTCTAGAGTGCCGGCAATTTATTAATTTAAGTCAAAATAAAATCACTTTATATAGTGTTTTTTTTTTGTTTATGTCTCTATTTAGGCTTACTAAACGCTGTGTTAAAATTTGTCCACCTATTTTAAAGGGACCTTATATACTTTGCAAAGATATCCATAGGTTAGGTTAGGTTCGAACTGTGACCAACTACGCGCGAGCCGAGCGAGCGAAGCGAGCGGTGCCGCGGTAGCGGTCGGCGAGCGCTACCTCGAAATTGTCGCGAAATTTTTCTAAGTATTTTTTTCATAGTGCCCCCAAGACGACACTCTGACCTGAATTTCATTCATTTATTTCATTTCAAGACAAAAATCAGTGAAACGACCTTTAATCATTCTAAACAGTTGTATGAGTGAAAATATTATATTATGGTAATTATGTTTAGGAATAAAAGTGTTAGGGTAAAAAACAGTAGGAGTTTAAATATATTTACACTAATGATATTATGAATTACAATTTTCGGAAACATGAGTGTTATGAACATCGTCGGTAGCACTACAAATAGTATAAATGAAAACTTTAGGATGAAAAATTTTAGGAAGAGTGATCACTCGGATTACAAATCGTTAGGAAGAACAATTTCGGGTAAAGAACTTTAGGTGAGCCAATATGGACCCATGAACCACGATGGCTTAGTGCGGGATTCTTGAGGACTAAACCTGGTAGCACTTCCCTCGATCTAAAAGTCGTACCCAAAACCTAGCAACTCGCAGTAGCACTTACGACAGCCCGAACAACAAGTTATTATATGGGAATATGCAATGAATTCATTAATTTCGTTCACTCTCAATATCCATAAATATATTTTGTGATCAGAGTGCGTTTCCCTCTGACACAAATCCGCCATGTAATTTGGTTTCGGTAACGTAACTGCAATAAATACTCATGGTAGCACAGCAGTGGTCGGCAATATAGAGGAAATATCGTCGACTGGGAAACTGGGAAGTAGAAGGGATAGCGACCTTATTGTAATAACTTATGATATTATTATGGATTTGATAAATAAGTAAATACGAGTATTTTGTGTTGATATTAGCACACGTTTTTGAAAGATTTGAAATATCTGTGTTTTTTAAAAGGCTCTCTGTTTTGTTTTTGGTTTCTGTATTGTGGCTGTTTTTTTCTAGTCAATTTGTGTATCCCACAGCTGGGAAAACAGCTACCCCTTTCTTCTTCGTTTAGTTATTAAATTAAGTATTTTTTTATGAACACTAAAACCCTTTTCCTCTCACAAAGAGGATGTTCGTATCCCTGCCGTGGAAACGCTCTCTGTAAGCTGATTTTGCTTATGCTTTTGAAACACAAGTTCCAGCAAATTGCCTAAATCACTAGCACAGATTCAGCACACTCGTCCATCTTTCACTAACGCAAGACTATTCAAGCTCGATTTACCCCGTAACGCAGTGCATCTTTTTTCAGAAGCTGCACGAGCATTTGACGCTCCATTTATTCCCTAAGTGTACAAATCGCTGGCTGAGCAAAGTTAACAAAACAGTGACGATTTAGAAGAAAATATCGCTGACAGGACCCGGGTACTGAGGCTATTTATTGTGACCCGGAATGAGGTCACGCTACGGACAATTGGGCAGAATTTAGAGGAAGTTTTATGAATTCTTCCTCGCTGAACAGACGTTCTAATAATGAATCTATTGACGTTTTGTCTACCTTTATGTTCGATAAATGTCTTGGAAAATAAGGAACATTTTCGGACATGGTTTTTTTGTGTTTTCAGAACATTATTCCGAAAATAGGTTGGTGACACACTTCACTTCTCGATGATTTTTGTTTACAAACAACAATTTTAATTTATTGATGTAAGCGAAGTAGGTAGTATTTGTTCATAATCCACAGCGTGAATCAAAAATGTGTACTCATATTTAAGAGTAGGTATGGTACATGCTATCAAACTAAAAAAACTTTCTCTGTTTAATAGTCAGCAAAGATAACTGTTTGGATGTACGAAAAAAGGTACAAAAAGTCTACCCTATTTCAATTTTTTTAAACTAAAATAAAGCTACCGTGTCACTAAGGGCCATAGGATAATTTATCGTATCGTCGAAGCATTTAATATTTTACTTCCAATCTGATATAATTCACACTTGCTACTCCAACATAATAAACCTAATCACTAAACATAAAATCCCCAGATGATCACGACAATGTCTCTCAATTATCGTTGAACGCAGCTTTATACAGCATCACAGCATTACAGTGGACACAACCAGTGGACACAGTGGACACTGAACTGATACTAACATGAGTAACGGCACGTTATGCGTCCTTTAAACCGAATTTGGCGTAACATTTGGCGCAGCAGTGCCAAATGCCGGGTAATAAGCTGTAACAACTCACTGGTACAGTCGAACAAGCTAATAAGTATACAGGGTAGAGGTCTTTATAATTCTAGAACACTGGAAATATTGATTACATTTTTGTTTTATAAAGTGTTTTGCACTAAGCGACGGATGTCAAACGCTGTATCGTTTGATATCAGTTTCTAAATGTATCTGTATAATCTTAAAAGCAAAAACAAGTTAGCTTGCTGTATACTTATTAGCTTGTTCGACTGTACAATTTGGGACTATTTCTTTATTTGGGGAATAAACTTGGTACTGTGGGCTACAAAAGTTCTGGAGAATGTAACACGAATTAGGATACCTAGGTATCATGTGATGCGATGACCAACGCCAGGCTCATAGTAGTCACGATTATTATAATTATTCCATTTTTTTTCCAATTCCTTTTGAATTCAGGCTGGTGGGGTCTTTCCTCACAGCCAGACGCTCCCAGCAGTGAGTAAAGTCGACCTGTGAACGTGTAATGTTGATGATAATGAAGTAAACTATAAAATGTACCATATTATGCGCCTGTTCCTAAATTACCTTATGGCTGATAAGATTTTCGTTTTACTCAAATCATTTTAATGTTAGTCTCAAGGCCGGTTTTATAGTTTTGAGATTATACCTAATATCTTCTTTTTTGCATATTTTTTTAACATTTTGAAGTCTTTCAATTGACTTCTGACACGAACTGTACGTTTTTCTCATTCCCTAAATCAACATGACTAAATGAATGTCTCAGTCTCCGCCAAAATACTGTAACTATTCCTTGACACAGGTATATAATCTACACCCTGATGAGTCCTCTGACGTTTGCCTGAATTATTAACACGGCTGCGATGACGTCACGTGGACCCTAGGTAGCCATACTGCGCTCGCAATGAAGCTTCCAAACGTGTAAATAAACATGTGTTTTAGGAAAAACAACTTTAACTCCAACACATAAAGCTCAGTTTATACTACAATTTTAACCGGCGATTTTCTTGCTGGATGTCATGTATGAGCATCATTCTAAAATCAACTTTAATCACAGTTACTTAAATTAAATTTTGGTTGAAGTGAAAATAACAGCAATTGGAAACGAGGATTTGAATAGAATGTAGCTCTTTTATGTACACTCTTTGTTTAGTGTCAGAGTTAGTAACTGTGATGGATGCTGTATCCTAAAAGTTAAGGTTTATGTTCTCTCACGAAGTTGTAATAGGTAAAACAGTCACGAGTACTAATAGGTGTGTATATACGGAGCAAAATTCAAACCCGATTTTCTCGTGAAACAACAGTTTCTACTTTAAGGTACTTTAGTACTAGACGCGGATTTTAGTACTAGATGACGTGGCCTCGGCACAAGGGCAAAGAAGGAACATGGGTTCGGTTTTTAGTCAGTAGAAGTCTGACACTCCCCTTCGCTCTGCCCAAGAGCGGGGGGGGGCGTCATTTGATGATTTTCCACCCACCAAAAAAAAAAAAAAAAAGGTACCTCTACGACCTATTTCGTAATAGTCTGAGTTCGAAAACGCTGTGTCCGTAACGACATGAGATAATCATCATCATCAACAGCCTATTAATGTTCCCACTGCTGGGACACAGGCCTCCTCTCTTTGAAATGAAATGGGCTATAATCTACCACGCGGGCCCAGTGCGGATTGTTAGATGTCACATGTCTTCGAATTTTTTGGTTCTAAGCGTTCTTAGACATGCCGGTATCCTCACGATGTTTTCCTTCACCGTTTTGAGAGCAGCGGTGATGAAATAAATTACACAAAGTAATGTGCCTGCCTGGCCATGAGAAAGAAAAAAATAAAGAGAAAATCACTTTTTAAGTTGCTGCGTGTAAACATAATATTAATCGTGATTCAACCTTACATGAGGGATAAAAACCGAATTTTAGGAAACCTCATCAACCTTTTCCCATTAATTTTGAGGTCAGCTTCCAATCGACCTCGTTTCAACAAAACACTTGTATTATACACGGAGTGATTACCTATTGCCATCGGGGGCAAAATCTGGATGAGGCTAGCACAGGACCGTGGAGAATGGCACAAGAAAAGAGGCCTCTCTTTTCTATGTCCTATGTCTATGTCCAGCAGTGGGTGAGTTCGGGCTGTGGATGGTAATCATCACCATCATCACAACTGACGACCGCTTTGGTAAAACTTTTATCAGACTTTTAGAATAAATTGTGAGTATCCATTTTTACTGTCAAAGATCAAACCTGAAAAAATAGACTCCAGACACAGTTCGGCCGAAGTAAGGAAAACCCTGTTCTGGTGGAGAGAATTATAGATGGAGTATAATTAATGTGGTATTGCCCCACAAATTATAATGTACTTGGTATCGTGTACTGCCTATCCTGTTATTTGCACGGAATGGTTGTAGGAGCTGAGGAAGGCTACAGAAATTATCAAGCTCATCGCGAAATTTCGGGCCGACTCAATTTGAATTGTCATCGACTAAAAGATCTACATCAAGCCTTTGGTACTAGAATGACAGCTACAAAACATTTTCATAGTTCTGGAGGTCATAAGAGCAACTATTCTGGCATGAAAGTAATCACTATCTATCAAATATCAATATCTATCTATAAAACAAAGTCCTCCGCCACGTCTGTCTGTCTGTCTGTTCGCGATAAAATCAAAAACTACTGCACCGATTTTCATGGTGCTTTCACCAATGGATAGAGTGGTTCTAAATTCGTTAGAGTTAAATAGGGTATGAAAGTTTGTTGGGAAATTATTCGACAACCACGCGGGCGAAGCCGCGGGCTAGTTATACATAAATGGGACTCATTTATTTATCTTAGTAACTCTAAACCTCAACCGTAATTGAAGCTTATTACCATTCTATTTACTTCGACATAGTCCCACGTATACGATTTCCTGCTGTAATGAATCTAATTAGTATCAAAGACGGAGTAGGTAGCCTGAGGCCGTGTTCCGTTTGTGATTACACGTATATTAATTATATACGACCTTATGATAAGATTAGGTCATTAAGAATCAAAGTGGACATTACATTAGGGTTTTTGTTATTTACTTGGTAATTAACCGAATTATTATGATCGTTAGCTAATCTTCTGGGTACTATATATTGGGTCCTTATACTATTCGCTCAGTCAACACGTATAATATAATCCGTACGATATCTACTAATTATTTCATACTTCATTACACTTCTATCAATTATTATATTATTTGCATGAATAGTTCAAAATCTCGAAAATCTCGAGTGCAATTAGTTTACTTTAATTTATTGATCTACAACATAATTGGTTGAATCAAATATTACAAAACGCAATATATGATACGAGAGAGAGTTTTGCTAGTCACAGGCACTGAATAACGCTTAAATTTAAGGCATAAAAACTAAGTTAAGACTAGATGCGACACCTGACAAAACTACCACAATTTCCAACCCGTTCTCCTCCATTCATAAATCATTCCATGACCATTCTTCCAGCGTCTATTAATCACTGGTCGAGTAGATCTAACGGCCTCAACAGAACTGCAATAGAAACAATGAGCTCCGAACTAGATCGAACGAGCGCTTGAATTAATAGACCGAAGCTCTGGCATATCTTAATGAATATTAATTGTTGCCTAGCAATTATCGCGAGCGAATTACTATTTGTTTTCGAACTAGATTAATGTCAATGACGTCATTAAGTTGTTGTTATGTCAAAAATATTATCGTCATGTTTATGCAACTTTGACTAGAAGTCGACCAAACATAGTTGAGCTAGCGGATGATGATGATGTTTGTGCAACCTCTGATGGTGCAAACTATTTCATCACGAGGAGACATGCTTGTCCTAGAATCGAATATTTAAAGGAATAGAGAAGAGGCCTGCGTCCGATTAGTGGAAACATGGAACTGATGATTACCTAAAATGGTGCTAGATATCTATTTCCTTATAAAATAAAGGTAAAAAATTAACTGCAATTAATAACTTGTTATCATACAATACATATACCAGTACTCGACACGCCAACGTCACGCTGAATATCAATGAGCTTCAAAAATGTATTCAGAATTCATAAATGAATATTTAATTTCGTCCTGCATCGCCCATAATTTACTGAAGCAATAAAACGCTTCACCTCGTGTTATCTCGATCGGCATTCACTTTATACCGACATCATTTCGTATTCGTATCGTAGTTGCCCCGGCCAGCGTCCGTCGAGACACAATTTATATCAATTTATATTACAAGCCCCATTAATTTACGCCACGACTCCTCTATTATACGGTTATGATACAATTATTTTATTTTCACGTGCGACCCTGGGGTGCTGTTTTTTAATCATTTGGAGTAGAGTTTTTATATTTGGAGGATGTTTTTTTTGTTATTTCGTTTCGTACTTTTATGCTCTGTTAATACCGTTACTTATCTACATGTTTTGGAATTCTCCTACTAACATCGGATTCAAACAGAACCCCTAACTAACTACGGGTGTACTATCAGGTACACACCTCTGCCGACCCCTTCGTTAATTACAGGCGTGATGGTGTGTTGTGTTGTGTCGTGTATTTAAAAAGGATTTCTATATTGTAATTATTCTGCTACGACTTTAAATAGGATTTATGTAAGCTTTTTAATAGTTTATGTTAATTCAAGACTAATCTTCTGCTCTCGAACTATTTCCGAGAATTAAAATAATTGTTTTGACACAGTCTCTCAAGTTAAGATTTATCTTCAATACCAAGTGTTTGTAGTAAGTTATAAACAACTAACAAATTAATAATCTATTAGAATACGACATCATTCTGTTACTAGTTCAAAGTTTCCATTCATAGTTGTGGATCTGTATTGTTTTCAAAGTCAAAGGTTTGCCAACAAAAGGGATGATAGTTTACCTACATAATCATCTTATCACGCATTTTCCCAACTATATTGGGGTCGGCTTTCATCTAACCGGATGAAACTGAGTACAGATACCTACTTTACATAGGGTAAATGCCTATCCGATCCCTACAACAAATTGACTATTAGTTGGACGATGACTTACCTGCATAATTCATGAAAAAAATATGATTGATGATGGACACCTGCAAAAATCGGAGGACTTTCGATTAGCGCTCGACTTGGAAAGAAATATTTAAATGTCATATTTTTCAGTCGATAACGAGCATCGGTGGCCCAGTTGTGTCAGCCCCGACTTACGAATAGTAGGTCGTGGGTTCGAACCCAGGCAGGCGCATTACTTTGTGTAATTTATTTCATCACCGCTGCTCTCAAAACGGCGAAGGAAAACATCGTGAGGAAACCGGCATGTCTTAGAACCAAAAAATTCGAAGACATGTGACATCTGCCAATCCGCACTGGGCCCGCGTGGTGGATTATAGCCCATTCCTCTCCTAGAGAGGAGGCCTGAGTCCCTGCAGTGGGAACATTAAAGGCTGATGATGAACGAGCATCATTTTTATCCGGATATTTCCTACCAACTTCTCCAAAGTCATTATTAATATCCCCGACTTATCTTTGGAAAACATGACGACCAGGAAAAAACTTCAAAAGGTAAGGATCACACTTTTTACTTTGGCTAAGGGCACTTAAAACCTCAGAAAGGTAGAAAAGGTTTTTTTCTGTTAAAATTTTCCTGTTTTTGTCCGGATATCTTAAGTAGTAACGTCAATATTTGACTTTAGATTACGTAAGGTGAGATTTTTCAGCAACACTGACTGTAAATGCTACCAAAAACCTTGATAAAGTATTTTCTCAACCATTGCCAACACACTAATGACAGTCTAATGTATGACTTACATATTCTTTCATTGGTGCAGCTGTTTTTTGGGACACCCACCACGGGAAAAAGCGTGTTTTAAAACCGAGTGCTAACCAAAGCGATCCCTGCGAGTATTATGTCCGAGCAAAATTCTTTCATTTTCAGTACATTTGCAGTATGCTTTTACTTTCCAAAACAACTATAGTCCTTGACCTTCAGCCAACATATATTACTACATTAACAAAACAAAAATACTTCTTCTATTCAACGCATAAAATCACGCGCAACAACCAAAGAACATAATAACCATCCAACTGAAAACATAATACACAGTAGCGCGTCATCTCAACTATATTCGTTCGCGTCGCGTCCCCAGCTATTGATGAAAAAAGTTCCGTATCGTGAATTGAAGAGTAGGTCACCCCACTTGGGGCTGTGTGCTGTATGCTTGAAAAACGGAAAACTTTCAAATGAAACCAACTCTGTGCGCTGGTTCCGTGGTTATTGTTTAGATATGTTCTTTTTTGTTGAGTTTTATATACGTTTATTTTGTATCTATAAGTGTGTGGTTTCGAGTATGAATGAGACTATAGAGAGATATTAAAAAGAGAGAAAAGTTATTATGGATTAGGTGAAGAACATAAGACGTGTAGTACCTACAAATAATAGAAGATAAGAGACCTGAAAAGTGATACTGACACTGTTGGAAAAGACCACACTCATCAGGCTACAATCTATACTAATCTATACTAATATTATAAAGCTGAAGAGTTTGTTTGTTTGTTTGTTTGAACGCGGTAAACTCAGGAACTGCTGGTTGGAATTTTAAAATTCTTTTTGTGTTGAATAGTCCATTTATCGAGGAAGGCTATAGGCTATATAACATCACGCTACGGCTAATAGGAGCTGAGCATAAATGAAAAATGTTACAAAAACGGGAAAAGGTATTTCCTTTTTGAGTGCTTCCGCTGCGTGCGCTGCGAAAACGGTTAGTTACGCAAATATCATGTATAAAGGAATTGTTCCTCTTTAAAAGTTCTAAAAAAAAGTCCGCGACAGCATATATCTATCTTTTAAGATTGACTCACTGTAACCTTTTTTTACTATTAAACTGTTAGGTTAAAAATAATTATTTTTTGCGAAGCTTATTTAACCCATATGGTATTAATCTATATATCTAAATAAATGTATTTGTTAGAAGGAAAATTTAATATAGAATATTTGTGACCTTTACTCTAAACTTTACTTTAAAATTCGCGCGTCGCAATGTAGGGAGATTCTTTCCGGGAAATTCAAATTCAAAAAATTTACTGCTTCATAATGTTTACAAGTACAGAGTGTTATCGTATATGTATTTAACAGTAAGAGATACCTATAGTAATTCACACTTTAATATAATCTAAGCTAATCTAAACCATCTAAACTATTATAATAAAGAAGAAAGATAAGATTTTTTGTTTGTTACGATTTAGATTAATTTATGTCGGATAGTCGATATATCTAGAAAGGTTATATTATAAGCTATATTTATGTGACGCAGACGAAGTTGCGTGGGTCAGCTAGTACAAAATAACTTTCGCAAAAAAGATAAAAATATCACAAAAAATCCTAGACCGATAAAACTTTGTCATAGTTTTGATTCAAAGTCCACATAACCCACAACATTGTGCAGAACTTAAGAATTCCCATAAAAATCTTCTACAACATTTGGAATCAGCAGAAGTGGATTGTAGCAGCTTTTTTACTTCAAATAGTTGGCTTTTATTTGCGAATTAGCTCGGATGCAAATACTTGCACAATTCCGACATAAATCCCAGAGGTAGCTCTAAGCAGGTTTCCTTGCAGGAAGGTTGCAAGGAGACTCAAATGGCGTTAAAATCTTGCACGTTGCTTGAATTCCAATAGTCTGGAACTTAAATGTACGGTATCCAGCCAGTTATTCTGAATAGCGCTCCTTTAAATAATAATTTGAATGCTACATTTCTTGTACTTTTGTCTATGTTGGTTTTGAAACTTTACGAGTAGCTACTTCTACTACTAGTAGGTAGGTAGACGTATTTTCTAATTTTTTTCCAATGGATCTACTGCTAAGCCGTTTTGGACCCGGCTCATTTGTAGATATTCTATAGAAGTTATGGTCAGTCGGAAGACTAAAAGCCTTGGTCGGACTTGGGGTATCGTGTTACTCACTAGCAGAGTTCTCAGATAGGTAGTCGTCGGTAAAGATTATTTTTTTAGAGGTTGGGAAATCATCAAATTACTCCTCCAACTCTGGGCAGAGCGGTAGGGAGCGGTAGGGGACACGAATATTTAACAGATAAATCCGATAATAATACATAATTATAACGTTTAACTAGGTACTAATAAAATTAAAATTAAAACAAAACTTTTGAAACCAAGTAGGTAAACAAATAAGTAATTTAATAAATTTATCTAACTAAATAATTAAAGAATAGATAGACAGCTAAAATATTAATAGAATAAGTAAATAAATATAGATATATAGATTAATAGATATAAGATAGGTATAGAAATAATACCAACTTTAATATTAAAAGAAGCAAAGAGCTCTTCCTCTCTCTAATTATTTTATATAGAAAATTGCTGTGCCCGACAGGGTCCATAATTGTGTCTAAAATTATTTAATACCACCTGTAAAAAAGTACACTAAGGATTGCAATAAACGATTTGAATTTGAGTGTCAGACTTCTACTGACTAAAAACTACCCACGTTCTTTCTTAGCCCTTTGTGTCCGAGGCCGCGGTATCTCTTTCGAACAACCTGCAGCCTCAACAAAAATGGGTAAACAGATAATCATAGATGATCTATTTATTTCACAGAATAAAAAAACATGTCCTGTTTACAATTCTCCAAGACGGCAGTGGTCTTGATCCAAACACCCACCATTTGAGCAAATATTGTTGAATGTAAATTGATAAAAGCGCGCGTTACAGTCGGTCTGGCATTTGTACTGCAAACATTGCCCATCGATACCAGACTCCGACTCAGATTTGTATAGCCAACGGGCTCAGATATTTACTCGCGTGTATTTGATGAGCAGCGTGTTCTTTTCAAAGCGGTATGAGTGTAGAAGAAAATTGTATATTCTTAAAAGAAACCATAGCTCTTATTTTTAAATTAATGATAGGTACATTATTATTTTATAAAACGTAAGAAACGACGAAGGCAGGCCACGAAGGAGATGTCAGGATGAACTAAATCGGTTCCGTCAGAACTGAAAGGAAGACGCGCGGAAGAACAGATGGTTGGTCATGAGCTGGTTTAATTTGGCTAAGCATGAGATCCCGGGTTTGATTCTCAGTGGTTCTCTTCTTTTAAGGGGCTTGTATTTATGACTGGTAGCAATAAGCTAATATAGAATAAACACATTTTCGGCGAAATCTGAGTGTACCAGACATGCATCTAGTTACCAGAGATGTACTCACACATTTTTCATAATAAATACTTATCAATCAGGCAAAACAGTCGTGATGGTACATGTATGATGTCATATTAACTAAAACAAATAAACTAACATGTTAACAATTTAGCCATGAGTCATTATTTGTATTGAATCAAACAATAACATTAATGTAGTAAGTATATTGTTTTTATTCGGGTTTAATAATGTTTGAGTTCACGCCCATGTTTTTATAACACGATGACAAACTGGCACGTGGAACTAACGTAATATTTGTTATGTAATATTGTTGTAAAAGTATTAAACGTGTTGTAGATAATGGTGTTATGTTAATTAGTTTAATAAGTAATAAAATATAGGTCGATTGTTCATGTTGTTATTGTAACTAACATAAGATAAAGCTGCTCCACTTCAATGTTAACTTTAAGTTCAAAGCTTCGAAGATAACATTGGCGTTATAATATCTTGTTATGAATAACGAAACTATTTGACATACTAACATAGTTAACCATAACTAACTTACAAAATTAGGCCAGGACTGAAGCCTTCTGATTGGTATAGCGAATGAGCTGAGAATCAGAAGTACCTAGGTACTAGTTGACAATTTTATGTATGTGCTGTTAAAAGCGGAATACCATAGCCTTATAACCATCATCTCTAGCCTATTCCCAATTATGTTGTGGTCAGCTCCCAGTCTAACCGGATGCAGCTGGATACCAGTACTTTACATGGAGCGACGGCCTATCTAACCTGCACAACCCATTTACTATTGGGTAAGATGATTATTGGTAAGACTGGTTAGACATTAGGGTCACTGACTACCTGTAACAATTGTCAAATATGTACACATGACCAGTGGCTTAGCATGCTTTCCAAGGCACGCAGGTACCTCGGTATGTATTTAATGGGATCACCTTTCAAGCACCGATGTAAGTAGGCGTGGTTTAACTGACAGATCGACGGTCATTTTTTAACCACGTTATTAAACTATTATAACCATAAGACAATAATAAAAATTCCAGTAATAACTGACGCAATAAAGCATAATATCTGCAGCACAATATAACCCATTTCCACTTTAATAAGGCATACATATTAAGTAGGTCCATCATTTAAAATGCACAGTGTTCGTTGTGCGAGCGTGCTGGGCATTCCGTCACGCTACTCTATGATACAATCTCGTGGAGAATCTGAGGAACTTCTTCATAAAGCGGGATTAGAGGCGCCGTGGACGGACGTGACGCCTTTGTGCTGCGGGTTTGAGTTTGGTTCGAAAGGAGGCTGTATTTTTGCAAAGGGTTTTTTGTGTAGTGCAAAAAAAAGCTATAAGCTAAAATAACTCAAAAATGGGTTCAAAATGAAACTAACAGCTAATAGTTTCATTTTGAACCCATTTTTGAGTTATTCTAAAAATGTTATTAATAATAATAATAATAATAATATTCCACAACTATCACACAACGCCATCTAGTCCCAAGCAAAGCAGAGCTTGTGTTATGGGTACTAGACAACTGATAAACATACTTATATATTTCTAAATACATACATATTATAGATAAATTATTCTAAATAAACGATTATTATTTGAGATACACGCAATAAAGAAAATCCAATGTTTTGTCAAGTTCTAAAACGACGCCGAATTGTTCTTCTGTAACTTCGCTTTAAAGCTAGTGTCAGCATAAATGTACTTTTCCAATGTAAAATCTTAAAAAAAATGGAGAGAGAATTATAGTTAACTAAATCGCATTATCCTTCAAATAAAACTTTACGATATTATTTACATGCCTTTGGTGATTTATTTGATGCAGAAAGGACAGGAATAAAATCTAAGAATAAGCGTTTAAACTGACTTGAACGTATTATAGGATCTATAAATATGTAGACAA